>CM034151.1:28138321-28661845 GCA_019776745.2 Taxus chinensis
AAAAATTTCTCAAACCATCGCCGCTTTCTTTAGACCTCTGCGACTCTCTTAATAAAATCCTTTGTTATGTAGAATGTTGGCCTTTTGACGACCCATGGAACACTAGGAATTAGTCTCCTTTGTTCCATAGATTTATAAGCTTCCAAAAAATACTATAACACTTTCCCCTTTGACTCACGAAATTGTGTGGCCATTTTTCCTTACATGGTGTTCTCTCCTCTTTGCTCACATGCTTTGTTTCACAAATTTTTCAAACTTTGCAAAAATCTTCATTCTCTAAGTCTGTGAAACACTAGGTTTCTTGGCTTTTGGTCCACGATTCTTCCATCCAAATCCACCAAAGCCTGAAACTTGAATAAGTTGAGAAAATAAGCATGGGTGATTATTTGGATAACACTAAGTTGGTAAGAGGCATTGGTTTATAAAAATTGATGGTTGAGGCCAACTTACAGGACATGGAGGTAAACCATGTTGCTGGTAATATTGAAAATCCTTTGGAAAAGGTATGCTCTTCTACTTGGTATAAGGACATTGTTTATTACTTGAAAATTTTGAACTGTCAATCTGGTTTATATAAAAATCATAAAAGAACATTGAATTTAGTTTCCCAAAAATATCTCTTAACTGACCTGGTTCTGGCTTGGAGAAATCTTGAAGGATTCCTCTTGAGATGTATAACTAAAGAAGAGGATCCCAAGCTAGTAAGTGAATTTCATGGAGGAGTATGTGGTGGTCATTATGCTATAAGGGTAACTACTCATAGAATCCTTAGGGTAGGTTGTTGGGGGTCATCCTTGTTTAAAGATGTTTCTCATATTATGAGGAAATGTGAGGATTTTCAATGTTTCTTTGGTAGATTAAAAGCTTTTAGATCTCGCCCATTGTAACCTATATTAGTTTAATATCCTTTTAAACAATGGGGGTTAGATATCATTGGAAAAATGACATATGCATCTAGTGTTGGACATAAGTGGATATTGATTTCCATTGATTACTTCACCAAGGGGGTGGAAGTAATCCCTAATAAGAAGGCTACATCAATTAGTCATGGAATTCTTATTAAACAACATCATATATATGTTTGGTGTCCCTACAAAGTTGGTTGATAATTCTATGAGTTTCAAAACTAAACCTCTTGCGGAAATGTGTGAAGAGTATGGGAAAAATCTTACTTATGCTTCTAATTACAATCATCAAGGAAATGGGAAATTTGAATCAAGAAAGAAAAATTTTCTCAAGATACTTAGAATAACTTTGGAGGTTAATAAGAGAAAGTCGGGAGAGAAGCTTAAATTTGATTTGTGGGATGATATAATCACCCCAAAGAGATCCGCTGGAAGAATCCCATTTGAATTGGGTATGGTGTCTAGGAAGTCTTACCTCTCCATTTGCAATTATCAACTTATCAATTTATGCATCAATTAGGAAATGAGGAAAGGGTTGATCCTTATGTTGCAAGGATCAACCAAATCATTGAGCTTGATGAGGCTAGAAGATAATATCATCAAAGAAACATTAAATTCATGGAAAAACTTAAGAAGATTTTTGGCAAGAATGTTGTTCCAAGAATTTTCCAAGTTGGTAATTTGGTTTTGCTATGGGATAGTAGACATGAAAATAAAGGAAAACATGGGAAATTTTATGCTCTATGGATGGATCCTTATTCCATTGATGTCAGGATTAGATAAAAGTATTTCTTCTTAAGGGATTTGGATGGGGAGTTACTTGAATTTCTTGTCAATAGAAGGCATCTCAAAAAATTTCTAGATTAAGTGTCTCTTGTTATTATTGTATAGTGTATAGTCCTTTTTGGTTTGTTCTTTTCTTTGTTTTTTATGTTTCCTTCTAATCCTTTGTGATTAGTTTTTTTTTTCAGTTTCTCGTTCTCATGACAACGTGTTTTGTAAATAACTAGGTGTTTTGTTATGTGAATCCTTACCCAATGGATAGGCATTTGGTCTACCTCCCATGAGTTTTTGTGGTCTTTTAGACACCCGTTGCAGGTTTCCATCCCCTAGAAAGAGCCAATGTTTGTGCATGATTTAGTCTGAATGAAGTCTTGGCACGCTTTGGAGTTTTCTTCAATATATTGAAGTAATCATAACATTCCATCATTTTCTTGTCAATTTGTGAAGTTTTTTTATGGTTACCTAGGCCTAAATGTCATAATTGTGTCATGGCTTGACCTTGTTGCATGATTTTTTACTAACATCTTAATGTTTCCTTTGATTTCTCAGTGTTTTGATAAAGTTATAGGTTTAGTGGTGTGAGTGACTATGTTTGAATCTCAACGTTTGTATCAAACGTTTGAATTAAATCCACATGTGAAAAGAACTTAGTATTTTTACAAGTTTTCAATTTTTCATTTTGTAAGTTTGAAAATTGCATTTCCATCTGTAAAGTGCGTAAAATGGAATATTTGAGGTATCAAGGGAAAACTGGGCATTAAAGCAATTTTGCACTTACACAAAGTTACAAGTTTCAAATACACACTTGAACCTTGCAAAATTTATATTCAAGGAATATTCCTTTACCTCCTTAATTTTATAAAGAATTCAAAGTTGATGCAAACTACAAGTTGCAAGTTCATCACTGAGGTCTGAAATGGAATATTTGGTGGATTTGGAAACAATGAAGAAAAATGCAACTTCACATATTTACAGTTGATAACTTTGTAGTTGTCGTAATATCACAAACTACACTTTTCTACCTGAAGTTTGATGAAGGGGGATGCATGGCACAATATCGATACAATAAAGAAGAAATGTAACTTAGCAATTTTGTAGTTTTTGACTTCATAATTGTTTCAAGATTGCAAATTGCATTTTCATCCCTGCAACTTGAAAAAAGGTAGACACATGTTGTTGTTTCAGAACTTTTGATACTTTGCATTCTTGCAAGTTTACAAGTTGTTTGTGTAGCCCCGACGCCCGAGAAACGTGATTAAGCAAAAGAAATTCCTATGAAGACACTGCATAAGATGATTGTAAGCCCAAGCCAATGAGAAAAAGACAAGTCATCTAAGTGAAATCAAATGTGGAAAATTTATCCATATTTAAGATTGAAATTCAAATTTGAGAATAAAAGATCGATGGCTATGAACAAATAAGCCATGGAGGCAAGTACCATCATTAATGAAAGCATGTGTAAGGTAATATATGGTTAGAGTTCACAAAAAATCTCACTTTTCCTCCAATTTTCAAGTTTGAAAAGAACTTTAAATCCATAAGACAATAAAAATACAATTGTTTTGGAGCTTTGAAGGTGTTATGGTTGTTATTCTCAACTCAAAGAAAAACTGTGGTGGTGTTTACATGAGTAAGTATTTTACAAGTGCTTGTGAACGATTTTGGGTATTGTGGTGTATCAGTTGGAATTGTTAAAAGGGTTGGGTACATAGAATGTTGTGAATTCATACTTCAATAGAAATTTCATCCCCTCACCTTACAAACATGAAGATTTAATGGGCCAGTGTCCAAACCGCCTCTCACCTCACCTCTGATTTGGAAAAAATCACATACACTAACTTGGGCAATGCGAACCTATCTGAATTTCAGAAAAGGTTGCACATAATAGACAAAAATGAAACAATGAGGAAGATTGATTGAAGTGGACTCACTCTAGCTTTTGCTTTTCCCCCATCTGCTCAATATTCAGAATTGGTATGGGTGTGTGTAAAAAATTACAACCTAGCAACTAAGGAGGTTAAGGATGGAAACAATGCTTTGGTCCTATATTTAACCACTGAAACTTTTGAGAATTTCTAGGTCCCCCCGAAGCAAAGGAAGTGGTAGACATATTAATTGAAAACACAAAAGAATACTGGAATGTAAATAGTGTAAATTGTTCCAAAATATTGAACAACAACTAGCTTGAAAAGCCAAGAACCTCTATCACTATAATTCCCAAGAAACTGAATAGAGATGATTTTGTGGAAGAGTTTGGAGACATCATCACTTTGCTAAATAGGGCCATGGTAAAGGAATTTTCATATACATATAATGACTAGATGTTCAACTTCATTCAGATAATCCTTTTTGGAAAGATACAAATTCAATGGGGGGATATTATCAGGGATTGCATACACCAAAAAAATGCTTAGAATGAAAGTGTAGATTTAGGAGGGATCTACAAAAATGGAATTTTACATGACCTCTTATTTTGTGTACAACAGTGCTTGCCATAGGTCATTCCCTAGATTGGATATAGTGAAATACTAGTAATTACATATTTTATGATGTATACATGTAGTTGAATTTGGATAACTATATCTACAATTTCAGTTTGGTGCATGATACTTTCTTTTCTCCCCTTATATGATTATTCAAGCTAGGATGGGAATATAAAAATATATGTCCCCAATAAAGGAATGTAATATTTGAATACAAATGCTACTTCATCCAATTCAAAATTTTCACCTACATCAGGGTAAGTGGCTTTCATGACACACCTTACATGCTACCAAGGTACTTGGATGAAATATGGGAACTTTTGGAGGTATCATGGTAATTGGAAATGGTACAAAAAATGATTACTGGAAAACACAAGGTAAATATTAAGTTCCTAAATAGCATTGGGATGTACACATGCCCTAACTCGGTCAAGGTCAGGCTCTTGGATGCAGAAATGGGCATAAATAATTTATAAAAGTTCACTCCTAGGCCCAATTATGACATTAGATGGATAATTTAGGGAGCTTTCGGGACTTCTTATGAACATGAGTCTCACTATGAGGACTATTAAATGGATTGTAGGAATGGGGAGGAGGTGATATTAAGTGACCATTCCAGGATGAACCTCACCCAAGGTGTGGACTAAAAGATTATAGTTATTCCTCATAGGATGGAAGATGGAAAGGAAATGGTGAGAAAGTATTACATTGAGAATAAAATATCCTCACTACCCCTCCCAAGTGTTGACTAGACAAGGCTAGAAAGTACCTCATTGTATGATAGAACTTATCACATTATCTAGAGGAATTTAATTTGGCTAACAAAAAATGGAATTAGTTTGGCCCTGTAGAACACAATAGACCCAAGGGAATATGGGGTAGGTGGAACCATAAAGGATATGCTTCCCCCTTTTAAGAAGGGAGTTGTAATCTTGGACGTCCTGAAGGGAAAGTCCCCAAAAATTTCTATTAGAGGGCCAACTTCAAAGGTTATGGAGGAACTTAGTGCTGCAACAAGCAAGAAGGGTACATATGTGTAAAAATTAACACATATGATAGAAGAAATACTAAAGAAAACCATGTAGGATGCCTCTGTTATTATAGCCATGCCTCTCTAAGAAGTCCCACACCTAACCTCAAATCCTAAGACAAATGTGGAAAATGAGACAATCAAAGTGGATGCGCCAACTTCTTTCTCAAAGGGGTTTATATGAAAGAAAATCAACATGTGACCTTCTTCGCACCTGACTTCCTGAGGTCATGCCAAGACAGCTAGTGTGCAATGGAAATGGGTGGTGTATGCGTGGTGATGATGAACAAGCTAATGAGGCAACCTTATATCTTCAACATGTAATATCAATATCTGCGAGTATAAGGAAAATAATTTTGTCCTAAGCTGAAGCGGTGTGATGGATCGATATGACAGAATAGCTACCCAAAGACTCAAGTCAATATCAAAATCTGATGAGATTTTGTCCACTAGTTGTTGAACACGTAGAAAGTGACCTGCAGGCACCTCGTATAGATTTCTAGACAAGGTCATGGAAGTGAGAAAGAGAGGCATAATAAAACCATACAGACTATGAGAAATCGTCCAAAAAGTCCTACCTTGATCAGCTACTATGTTCAATACTAAAAATTGTGCAATGATATCAAGTGGAAGTAGTGATGATCTAAATACTGATGCACACAAACCAATGTTGATATCTAATTGGTCAGCAGGCCCGTTGGGTTGTAGGACCTAGGGATCACAACCAAAAACTCACCAAGGCTATGGCCCTTGTATGGTCATGCGCGTAATCAAACCCTGTTGCAAGAGCAATCCAATAATCATAGGCTTGATTAACTGCAATGTTTAACATGTTTAATTGTTCTATCTTTTCAGAATACCTAGCAGGTGTGTGTAAAACTAATAAGCACAAACTCGTATCAATGTTAGTCAACAATTATGGCCCGTTGGGTTATGGGACCAATGGATCACAACTAAATGTCTTTTCTTGTTGTGGACCGTTGATGGCCATGCAGAATCAATTGAAGTGATTTTGATAAAACAAACTAACTATTAAAGGAAATTTAATCTATGTTTTTGGTATTTTCACAATATATCTAAACAAAATAATGGAAGAAAACTAATCTAATAAAAGTAAATGTTTTTGATCTTTTCTGGTTTTTAAGAAATGCTTCTAATCTAATAAACATACCTAAATACAAATAATCAACCGGTTGTAGATAATTAATTGAGCAGGTGTGTGAATTTAAATCTAAAACAACTAATCTAATTTAATCAAAACCCTTCAAACCCTACCTTAGAGGTGGAGAATAAATCATAACCCTAGAAGAGCTATTATTCCCCACTACTTCCCTAATAATGTCAAAGAGTAAGCTTTCTAATGATTTACTTTACTTGTAATTTCTTAATCAATTGAAATGAACACTTTGTTATTGTTGAGTAGACATAGTATTGTCCTACAGAGAAGATGCACATAGGATTCATGCGCGGGAACAAGGCACATTTGAAGGTGGGGAAAGATAGGAAAGGAAACGCGCGCCAGAACAAGTGGTGATAAAAAAATTCAAGTTTAATAAACTTCACAATAACTTGAAATGGATTTAACTGAATAATTTCTCTCAAATTATATCCAAAATGAAACATTTTTAATTAAGAAAATCACATAGATTAAAACTCAATGGCATAAAATTTACAGCAATAATAAAATAAAAAACGGTGACACAAAAGTTTGTTTACGGGGTTCACCAATTTGCTACGTCCTGGGGTCCACTCTACGAGTGTTCCGATCAATTAATTAAAAATCTAGAGTAAGATTACAATAAACCTGTATCTGGTGATTATCAGTAGAAGAAATTCCCTATAAGAAACTAAAATCCTCCTCTATCAAATTCCACATTCCGTATTTCGTCTCTGCAATCAAATAATAATACACCTATGTGTATTCTTCCATTCTTCAAACCTTACAAATACCCGTATATATATACACACTTAAGTGTATATTTAGTAAATTTAATCCCATTTAAATCTCCCAATAATCCTCCCAAAGGCCATGATTTTCTCTTATCCATATGAGTGGATTTTAGCATACAAATGGAGGAATAATCCTACATATAATGGGATATTACAAATTTTAGACTTTATCAAAGCCTTAAAATCCTCCATTTAATATGTGTACCAAGTCCACATGATGCTAACCACCCCCCTCCTTCTCTCGTGGAAATTTTCTTGGTTGTAAATTGGCTTGCCTTGGAAAAATGTGCCAAAACTTGGGAGAGGATATTTGGTCAAAAATTTGATAAATTTAAGGTGCCTTATTAGGATTAATTAAACAAATATCTTAGGATTAATTTATGAATTAATAAAATATGTTAACTAAAGAAATCTTGTAGTTGAAATATTGGCCAGATGTTCCACCTACATAATATCACTAGTTAGCATAAATAATTCAAAAATTTGAAGATCAAAAATAATTACGGCAGTCAAGAATCAACTTCCGAAATGCATAACTTTTGTTCACGGACTCAGTTTCTGCCCATTAAAAAGGTTCTAGAAATCTCTTACTAAGCTCTTGACTTTGCCAATGGTTTTTGTAGACTTCTGAAATTGATAAAAAAATTTGTAGGGAAATCCTCTGGATCATTCCTCCCCACTTAGAGCTTTTAGACCTCCAAAAGTTTGACTTAAATTATCAACAAGGTGAGTGTCTTTTTCCCTCACTTGTCGATTCCATCCATTTTTCCTTTTTTAATTCATTTCTTTTAAATCCCAACACAAAGTAACTCTCAACATCAACCCCTCGTTAGGTCTTGGTTTCCTGTCAATAATAGCATGCTTCGTAAATCATGAAGAATTCGGAGCAAAATCAACAGCAAATTAGGAACTTGAATACTTTCTCCTAATCTAATGATCATAAGGAGGTTCATATAGTTCAAGTTTTCCAATTAACCACTAATAAAATTTGCATGTAAGAAGGCAATCTAATCGGAAAGGCATTTGTACCAATCGTTTCCAAAATCCTAAAGGGGCCATACCTGATTGATTTGGTTTACTTTCTACCTTCTCTCCTTTCACATCTTTTCCTTGTTGATATGAAATCCAAACTTGATCATCAACTCTGAATTGATGATCACTCGATTTTGTCATGCCTAGCTTAATTTTTACTTGTAATTTCTCATCAATTGAAATGAACACTTTGTTATTGTTGAGTAGCATAGTATGATCCTACAGAGAAGATGCCATAGGATTCATGCGCGGGAGGGAACAAGGCAATTTGAACGGTGTGCGGGAAAGTAGGAAAGGAACGCGCGCAGAACAAGTGGTGATAAAAAATTCAAGTTTATAAACTTACAATAATTGAAAGTATTTAACTGAAATAATTTTCTCTCAAATATATCCAAATGAAACATTTTAATTAAGAAACAAGCACAGAGATTAAAAATAAGGGATAAAATTACAAGCAATAATAAAATAAAAAACGTGACACAAAGTTTGTTTTACGGGGTGGTTACCAAATTTGCTACGTCCTGGGGTCCACTATACGAGGGTTCCGATTCATTAATTAAAAATCTCGAGTAAGATTAAATAAACCTGTAATGGGATTATCGTAGACAAGAAATTCCTATAAGAAAATAAAATCCTCCTCTATCAAATTCCACATTCCGTATTTCGTATCTTGCCAACTCAAATAATAATACACCTATGTGTATTCTTCCATTTTCCAACCTTACAAAACCCTATTATATATAAACACTTAAGTGTTATTAGTAAATTTAATACCATTTAAATATCACATAATCCTCCCAAATGCCATGATTTTCTCTTATCCATTATGAGTGGATTTAGCCGACAAATGGAGGAATAATCCTAATATAATTGGATATTACAAATATTTTGAATTTATCAAAGAGCTTAAAATCACCATTTAATTATGTTGTACCAAAGTCCACATTGATGCTAACAACCCCTCCTTCTCTCGTGGAAATTTTCTTTGGGTTGGTAAATTGCTTGCTTGGAAAATGTTGCCAAAACTTGGGAGAGGTATTTGGTCAAAATTTGATTATAAAATTTAAGGTGCCTTATTGGATTAATTAAACACATATATTAGGATTAATTTAGAATTAAGAAAATATGGGTTAACAAAGAAATATTGTAGTGAAAAAAATATTGGCAGCTGTTGTCCCACCTACATTTAAATCACTAGTTAGCATAAATAATCAAAAATTTGAAAGATCAAAAATAATTACGGCAGTCAAGAATAAACTTCGAATGCATAACGTTTGTTCACGGACTCAGTTTCTGCCACATTAAAAGGTTTCTAGAAATCTCTTACTAAGCTCTTGAACTTTGACAATGGGGTTTGTAGATCTGAAATTGCATAAAAACAATTTGTAGGGAATCCTCTGGATCATTCCTCCCCACTTAGAGCTTTTAGACCTCAAAATTGACTTCTTAATTATCAACAAGTGAGGGTTATTTTCCCGAATGTCCGTTCCATCCATTTTCCTTTTTAGATGCATTTATTTTAATCCCACACAAAAGGTACTCAACTCACCTTCGTTGAGGTTCTTGGTTTTCTGTCAATTAATAGGAATCTCCTGTAAATCATGAAGGGAAAATTCAGGAGCAAAATCATCAACATTAGGAACTTGAATACTTTCATCCTAATCTTGTCATAGCGAGGTTCATATAGTTTCAAGTTTTCCACATTTAACCACTAAATAAATTTGAATTGTAAGAAGGCAAATCTAACAAGGCATTGTACCAATCTTTTCCAAAAATCCTAAAGGGGCAATACCTGAGTGGTTTTTTTTAACTTCACTTCTCCTTCAATCTTTCCTGTGATAGAATCCAAACTTGATCATAATCTGAATTGATGATCAAATCGAAGGTTGTATGCCTAGCCTTATATTTTGCTTGAATTTTCTCTAACTATTCTTGGAAAACTTTCTAAATCATCTGAATCCTCTGAATAAACCTTTGAGCTTTCTAAGCATCACTGTTTCCATCAACCATTAATTCTGATTCTTTTCCAAAAATAAGTCTAAAGGAGATTTAGGCAAATAACCAAAACAAGTTTTGAAAGGAGATTTTAAAGTAGAAGAATGTAAAGCATGATTATAAGAATGATGTAAATCGTACAAATGTTCATCCCAAATTTTAGAATATTTTCCACGGTACCCTCTAAGCAAATGTACCACTGTTCGATTGACCACTGTTCAATTAACTGTCGGTTTGTGGATGAAAGGAAATACTTTTCTTAAGCTTAGTATCCATCAAGCCCCACAAATATGACCGAATTCTTGAAAAATGAGAATTACAATAGGAAAAATAGAAGTGGGAATCCCGAAATGGATCTAAACATTTTTTGAGCGTTGAAGAACAAATGTGTAGTATCATCACTGAAACTGGTTAGTAGAAAGGACAAAAATCCACATTTTGCGTGAACCTATCAACAACCCACATATAGATAATCATGTTTTCTTGTGAGATAGGTAAACCACCTAAAAAAATCCATAGAAAGACTTTCCAAGGATGGTTAGGAATAGGAAGAGAAGAGTGTAGACCATCCTAAATTCATATTACTAATCTACTTGAGAACAAAAAGAATACAAACCTTTGATATATCTCTAGATACATTTTAGTAATCGTGGCCTAGTAACAATATATTTTCAATTGAACACTATTTTTCCAATGCCAAAATGACCTGAAATAAAGAGAAGTGTGAAGCTTTCTAACTCACATGACTTCTTTCTCTTGTGGGATACACTTTTACCCAAAATGAAAAAGTATTCCATTATGCACATGATAATCAAATGACTCTACTGATTTTCCATTTAATGAATCTTCATAGACATCCTTAAAATCATCATCCCTAGCATACTATTCCTTATAACTTTCATTCACAAAAGGAATATGTTGTAAAATAATAGATGCTATAATAGGTCTAGAGAGAATGTCAACAACTTTATTATTTACCCCTTT
This sequence comes from Taxus chinensis, assembly GCA_019776745.2. Taxonomy (NCBI): domain Eukaryota; kingdom Viridiplantae; phylum Streptophyta; class Pinopsida; order Cupressales; family Taxaceae; genus Taxus; species Taxus chinensis. Next base: position 28,149,484 of record CM034151.1, read on the forward strand.
TTTATACCTAATGACCAAATGAAATTGTTACATAAATCCCATCCATCTAAAGTGACGTGATTGTTGCAGCTTGAACTATGACTGAAGATACTGTAAAAGTTGATGATTCGTATGGATGATTGTTTCTTTACCCATCAGATAGTGCTTCCATTTTTTCACACTTTGTACCAATGCATACAATTCCTTATCATAAGTAGGATAATTCTTAACTGCACTTATAAACGTTTCCAAGTGGAAACATACTGGTTTTCTATTTTGCATCAGCACTGATCCCATTGCATAACCACTAATATCCATCTCAATTTCGAATGACTATTGTAAATCTGGTAATGTAAGAACTGGTGCAGTGCTTATTTTTCCTTTCAGATTTTTGAAAGCTTCTGCATGCTTCCTTCCCCATTGAAATACGTGCTTAACACTGGTTAATGCATGTAAAGGGGATGCAATATAAGAGAAGTTAGTAATAAATTTTCTCCAGAATTGGACTGCTCCAAGAAAACTCCTATTCTCTATTGCATTATTAAGCCTTGACCAATTAACTATGGCTGAAACTTTTGCAGGGTCTATTTTCAATGAACCATTTCCTACAACATAGCCTAAGTAAACCAAAGATTGTTTTGCAAATTCACATTTTTACAATTTCAAAAATATCTTTTGTTTCCACAAAGTATCTAACACTTTCTTGATATGTTTAAGATGATCTTCCCATGAATTTATAAAGATTAGTATATCATCCAAATAAAAAATTATGAAGTCATCCAAAAAGGATCTTAACACATCATTCATAACTCTCATAAAAGTGGCAGGTACATTACAAATACCAAAAGGCATAACAAGTGATTCAAATAGGCCTTGCTTAGTTTTAAAAGTAATTTTCCAACTATCACCTTCATTTATTCTAACTTGGTGATAACCACTTCTCAAATCTAACTTAGTAAAATACTTTGCATTTTTCAACTGATCTAGTAAATCATCAATACGAGGAAAAGGGTAGGGGTTTTTAATCGTTATTTTATTCAAAGCTCAGAAATCCACACACATCTGCCACATACCATCCTTCTTTGGTACTAGGATAATAGGTGAACTGCATGGAGAGGTACTTGGCTGAATGATTCCTTTCTCAAGCAACTCCATAACCCGCTTCTTTATTTCTTCATTCTCTATCACTGATAACCTATGCATGCCAATGTTAGGTATGGATGCATTCCTGCTGCAGCTAAATCTCATGTTGAATCTCCCTTTTAGGAGGTAAACCTTATGGGTCTTGAAAAACATTATTGAAGTTATAAATAATATTTTCTATCTCAAATTTATGTTTAGGATCAAAAACTTCTAATGACTTGGATTTTCCCTCATCCGTGGCTTTTATAACCATGAGAACAAAACTCTTACTTGAGTTTACTAACCATTTCATTATCATATGGAAACTAAATTCAAGTTGTTTTTATCATGATGGGCTCTTATGATGTATTCAATCCCATCTTTCTTTAGTAGGTATTAGTTCTCTTCTCTATCTAGCACTTTCTTGATGTGTTTAAGATGATCTTCCCATGAATTGCTAAAGATTAGTATATCATCCAAATAAACAATTATGAAGTCATCCAAAAAGGATCTTAACACATCATTCATAACTCTCATAAAAGTGGTAGGTGCATTACAAAGACCAAAAGGCATAACAAGCCATTCAAATAGGCTTTTTTTAGTTTTAAAAGCAATTTTCCAACTATCACCTTCATTTATTCTAACTTGGTGATAACCACTTCTAAAATCTAACTTAGTAAAATACTTTGCATTTTTATACTAATCTAGTAAATCATAAATACGAGGCAAAGGGTATTGGTTTTTAACCATTATTTTATTCAAAGCTCAGAAATCCACACACATCCACCACGTACCATCCTTCTTTGGTACTAAGACAATAGGTGAATTGCATGGATAGGTACTTGGTTGAATGAATCCTTTCTCAAGAAACTCCATCACCTTCTTCTTTATTTCTTCATTCTCTATCACTGATAACCTATACATACCAATGTTAGGTAGAGAGGCATCCTACTACAACTGAATCTCATGTTGAATCTCCCTTTTAGGAGGTAAACCTTGTGGGTCTTGAAAAACATCATTGAAGTTAGAAATAATATTTTCTATCTCAAATTTATGATTAGGATCGCAAACTTCAAATGCATTGGATTTTCCCTCATCCGTGGTTTTTATAACCATGAGAACAAAAATCTTACTTGAGTTTACTAACCGTTTCTTATAGAGAGAAACATTTGTCCTACAGAAACTAAAGTAACTACCCAAAACAATTCCACAAATATCCAAGGGAACCACATCTAGCTCTACTTCATCAATAAATTTAGAAGTAATAGCAAATCTCAAAGTGCATGTTTTCGTGACTTGCAATTTCACATCATCACACACCCATCCCAAAGGATATGGTGTCGGATGTAAGTTAGTTTTGAGTCCTAACTTTTTAAAAACTTCTTCAGAAATCAAATTAGTTCGTGAACCACTATAAAAAAGAGTGTCTATTTTGGTATGCTTAACTATTACTCTTATGTGGAACAACTCATTTATTTTCCTTTCAACATATTTAGATTGAGTTTTTGAAGAAGAAGCAATAATAAAAGGTTTAGTGTTAGAAGAGGAAGAAACAAAACCTTGAAGACCCATAGCAGTCACTTTTGTTTCATCACCCAAATCAGATCCCAAGTCATGATGTACCACAACATTAGCTTTCTTCTCTTTCTTATTCCAGAACCTCTTTGGTTTAAGTTCTGGATGAAGCTTCCAACATTTATCTTTATCATGGTTTTTCTTGTAATGGTTACAGGAGGGTTTTCCTTCTTCTTGTTTCACAATAGAAGTGAATTTTGTCTTACCCTTTCCTTTAACTTTATATTTGTTTTCAAAAGGCTTATGAGACTTCTTCCCATATCCTTCTTTTCTCATCTTACCCCTGGCTTCCATGTGGGTAGCTTGAACACAAACTTCATCAAGGTTAGAAGGATTAAACATTAAAACATTATGTTTTAAATAATTTTGTAAACCTCCAATATATTTAATCAGAGTCTCAAGACTGTAAAGAGGAATTCCTAACATAAATGCCTTCTTTCTAAACTCTTGAGTATAGTCTTGCACACTTTGTCCTTTCTTTTGCCTTAAAGTTTTCCAATCCATAGTTGCTTGTTACATGTATCCTAATGGATAAAATTGCTTCCTAAGCTCAGACACAAAAATACTCCAAGAAGATATCAACTTACCATGATGTTTGAGATTTTCCTGAATCTTACTCTCCCACCATATAATTTTTGTACCCCCCATACAGAGATTAGCTAACTGGATTATTACTTCCTCGTTTTCAATCTTCTGAATCTGACAGTATATCTCAATTTTCTTGACCCAGTTGTCTAGTTTTTTTGCATTTAACTCACCATTATAAATGGGCAAATCAAATTTAACATCTAATTTCAAGTGTGGAATGGTGTTACCAGTTGTAGAAGAAGAGGATTTCTTGGAAGGAGAAGAAGGAATTTTCTCTTCCTTTTCCTTTTGACGTTCCTCATAAATTTCTTCAACCATGGTTTTTATATGCAAAAAAGCACGTTGAAAATATACCTCATACATTTCCATTCCCATACTTGACGGTTGGCTTGCACGTCTTGTACCAATTACCAGATCAATCTCTGTAAATTCTCCTTCACCATGCCTTGATCTAGACCTGGTTAACATACAATATTGTGCTTGTGCTAAATAATGTTATAGCCTTGATTGCTGGCTCTGATACCAAACTGATCCAAAAATTCAAGTTTAATAAACTTCACAGTAACTTGAAATGGATTTAACTGAATAATTGCTCTCAAATTATATCCAAAATGTAGCAATTTTAATTAAAAAATCACACAGATTAAAACTCAACATCATAAAATTTTCAGCAATAAGAAAATAAAACACAGTGACACAGAAGTTTGTTTACGGGGTTCACCAATTGGCTATGTTCCCAAGTCCACTCTATGAGTGTTCTGATCAATTAATTAAAACTCTTTAGAATAACAATACAAATCCTTAGAGTAAGCTTACACTAAACCTGTGTCTAGCGATTATCAATAGAAGAAATTCCCTATAAGAAAATAAAATCCTTCTCTGTCGAATTCCGCCTCCCGTCTCTTCAAACCTTACAAATACCCATATATATACACACTTAAGTGTGTATTTAGTAAATTTAATCCCATTTAAATCTCCCAATAATCTTCCCAAAGGCCATGATTTTCTCTTATCCATATGAGTGGATTTTAGCATAAAAAATGGAGGAATAATCCCACATATAATGGGATATTACCAATTTTAGACTTTATCAAAGCCTTAAAATCCTCCATTTGATGTGTGTACTAAGTCCACATGATGCTAACCACCTCCCTCCTTCTCTCATAGATATTTTCTTGGTTGTAAATTGGCTTGCTTTGGAAAAATGTGCCAAAACTTGGGAGAGGATATTTGGTCAAAAAATTGATAAATTTAAGGTGCTTTATTAGGATTAATTAAACATATATCTTAGGATTAATTTACGAATTAATAAAATATGTTAACTAAGGGCATCTTGTAGTTGGAATATTGACCAGATGTTCCACCTATCTAATATCACTAGTTAGCATAAATAATTCAAAAATTTGAAGATTAAAAATAATTACGATGGTCAAGAATCAACTTCTGAAATGCATAAATTTTTCTCAAGGACTAATTTTCTGCCCGTTAAAAAGGTGTCGGAAAGCTCTTACAGAACTCTTGACTTTTCCAATGGTTTTCGTAGAATTCTGAAATTGATCAAAATATTTTTGTAGGGAAATCCTCAGGATCAAGTGGACTCAGGACTTAGTCATTTTTATGGATACGAGCTATTTTTGGAGATAGCATGTGGAGCACACATCGGGATAGAGACTCGCACAACACATAAATGGTATTTTGGGAATGAGTGATTGATGAGCAACATGCATAAGCTTGAGTTAATAATAGGATTTATTTTATCAGTTAACTATAAGATGTCTATTATTATCACATTTGCATATGTGCATGTTATTGTAAAGGTGCATGGCTATTATCAGCATGTGACCTATTTTGAGAAGTGCGTAGGTGATGAAGGGAAAGTCCCCACCCCTATAAGTATGTATTTAACTATGTAGTTTAGTAGTGGTGAATTATTGTAGAGTTATGCTACTAGATCTGATGCGCGCATGACTTATGATGTTACTTTATAATGTAAGAAGATTCTATGTTTTACAATGTTTAATGAAATGGAGTATGTTGGCTGGATAATGGTGTTAAACATGACTATAACTAGTTTTTGTATGGTTGATCTTATTATAGTTATTGTTTAATTCATGATTCTCTAAGATCTAGATCTGGAATATGCTCTGAGGAATGTTTATGGTTATTTATGGTTTTGAATATGCTTTATCTTCATCACACTAACATCCCGCACAAGTAAATCTAAAGAGGGGCGTGGTACCTTTGCGCGCTTCAGGTGAACGCTCAGGTCAAGTTGGGTGATGTGTCAGTGCGCCTGTGTTTTATACAATGAATTATAGGCTGCATCATTAGTTTTATTGTCGAGACCTATTTTTCAAATGTTTTCATGATGGTTCATGATGAAGATGTACTAGTTGACCTTACCAAGTGTTGAGGAGTGGATAAAAGATCTGGAAGAAGAGTACGCTCAGAGGTTCGGCACTGGATCTAATTTTGACGCACGCGGGTAGGTGGAGTAGAATTTATATGACTATTTGTATGAGAGCTTCGTTGTTATATTTCTAGTAGAGATGTATGAGTGGCTAGTTGCTTATGTGTCTAAAAGGAATTGGAGGTATCATACACTTGTCTGGACACAGGAAGATTTTCAGGCCCTCTATGATGTTTACCTGATTTGGACACGCATTATGGATACTTAGTTCTGTGGTGTTTTGAATAGCTATATTTTGGAGTACTCAATTTCCACTTACTCATGCTTAGAGGTAGTTGAGTTCCAGTTTTTACGTTATCTCAGGGGAAATTATTTGCAAGGCATTCCACTAGAAAACAAAATCTTGATGGTAACCCTGAACTTGGAAGAAAAACCAATGGCTACTTAAACCCCACCACGCGTGGGGGTAGGGGCAGGTTTGGTGAAGGATGGCGGACCTAGTGGTAGAGAAGCAATGAGAAGAAAGGAAACTTAAGTACAATGAGGCACACGAGAGGGAGATAGAGAAGAAACGTGATATTGTAGAGCAGATGGTGTTGAGGAGAGAGATGGCTTGTGAAGGATTTGGAGCTCACCCGGAAGGCATGGAGCCGAAGCATCTAGAAATCCCCCATTTGGGCAAGCATAATAGGGAGCCCTCCTTGACCTCACATGGGAGCACGCTGACAAAGATGACATGGGCCATGAGAGTGCATCTGAATCTACCTCGCAACCTAGCCCTTGTTCTTGGTTTTCCAGTATCTAGTACAACAAGTATTCAACAAGCTAATTTGGGTAGTAGGAGAGCAAGAGCAAGTCAAATAGCAAGTACATCTATGGCTGGGAAAATGTGTTCTTTTTTTTTTGGAGGTACCTTCGTAAAATGTAGAATTTTGGACTCACCCCTGGGTGTAGTACCACGTCGCAAAATGTAGGAGTTTAGTTTAGTACCACTATTGGGACATATGGAAGTGCATCCATTGGTCTACTTCTAGCTACAGGTGGAGGATCAGGGGGCATAGGTGGCTCTAGTTCTGGTGGATCTGGTGGTTTTTGGAGGTAGAGGTAACATAAGAGGTTCTAGATCAGGTGGGTAGGGTCCTCATCAACCCCAAAATATTTATATGGAGATGTCTCTCCGTCTTCCAGAGTATAGGGGCATAGAAGATGTTATTGAACACATGCACATGTGTGAGATACTGTGGTGTGCAAAAGGAATTATGGCTTCTGAGCGCAAGGCAAGTCAGTTTTTTGCAACTACATTGTAGGGACACGCACATAGTTGGTACATGAAGTTTGCAACCTAATCAAACTTGCATAGATTATGTAGCATTAAAGGATGTTTTCCTTAAGGAGTTTCATATCCCTGAGTTTGAGTAGAAGAGTATAAGCATGCTCAAGGATATTAAGTAGGGAACTACTGAGAGCATTTGGGAATATGATGCCCATTTCAAGACACTATTGTCTAAACTTTCTTATGATATTCATTTAAGCCAGTATGCACAATGGTTCGTTGGGGACTTGATCACACCTTTCAGAAGGGTGCTGTCACATAAGACATATACAGACCCGTGCGAAGCACTTGAAGCCGCTTTTGCGTGCTGAAGTCATTCAAGAGTATAGACACTGGAGTGAGCCCATTCCTAGAGGCACAGATTATAGCTATGGCAAAGCAATTGGAGAAACTATCAAAAAATTCAGCACATGAGACACGCACTGGGATTTGGTGTACAGATTGTGAAGTGGAAGGGCACACTAAGGATAGTTTTCCTTGTAGGTCAGTGTGTTCATTATTGCTAGACTATGAGATATGTCATTTGGACCATGATGCAAGCCGCTGCCCATTATTACAATGCATGATAAGAAAGAATGTATCTTGCTATTGTAAGATTTTTTAGTCCATGAATCACAATACAGAAGACTACAGGTTGATTGGTCAAATCCATGATGCCATAAATATTGGTGTGTGATAGACAGGAGTATCAGATAACTCTAAAGGTAAAAGTGAGCACCATGATCGTGACCACGCTCAAGTGCGCTATGATTGGAATGAAGGGAACTTTGAAGGAGGTTGTGGCAGAGGTCAAGGATACCATGGTGGATTTAGGGGCCGAGGCCGTGGTGGTGGATGAGGTGAGTTCCCTCATGGAATGTGTTTTACATGTGGATCTCCTGACCACTACAAGGCATGAATGTCCTCAGAATATTACTTGTTCTTTTTGTGGGAAGAATCACAGCTATGAGGAATGCCCAGACTTATATGAGCATCTTAGCAAGCAACATAAACAAGAGAACAAGGGTGCAAGGATGGTTAGAATACAACGCGCTGTGGAAAATTAGTGGATGCCAAAGTTGGCACCAGAACTTGAGGTATTACCTGTGAAGATTACTACACACGCTGAAGTTGTGCGTGCCAAAGAAGTGTTACAACAGAAGCCTACCATCACTAAGGAGGAAGTTTTACATGCAAGGTACCCAGATCCTGCACATCAAAAGGAGGTTTATCAGGAGACCATGGAGGTACTCAGAAATCTTCAGGGTGAAATACAATGTTTAAAAGAATAGTCAAGGAAGTTAGAACAAAATAAGGTAGCAGAGATAGTCCAATTGGATATTGATGACTTAAAAGAGGTATGCAAGATGCTGCACCAGGAGAATATCATTCCATTATTAGGGAATTGGCTAAAGGGAAACACTCTATGTGCAAGTATTGAAAATGGACAACAGATCCTGCATGCTAATCTTCCCCCTCATAGCTTGGATTATGACAAGGAGATCACTCTAAATGTTGTTGTGGATGGGTGGCTTTTGAGCAATATATTGATTGACACAGACATGGAAGTTAATGTGCTTACTTTAGATGCATGGGTACATATGGGTAGACCTCCATTGCAGCCATCCTCTAATGTATTGTTTATGGCTAATTGAACTAAGGCCACTCCCATAGGAGTTTTAAAGGATGCATCCATTACTATACAAGGGGCCAAGTTCATTGGGGACTTTGAGGTCTTAGCACTTGCAGAAGTAGACAACTTCCCAGCTCTACTTGGGCACCCTTGGTGTTATGCAAATAATGTTGATCTATGGTTCAACAAGGGGTATATAAGTTTTGAGAACAAGGAAGAAAGAGTGATTATCCCTTTGACAGATGGGAAATCTACACCTTATGTTGAACCTTTGAGTGAGGAAGACCTGAATAGAATTTATGTACGCGCCATTCGGGACCCGGAAGTACTTGAGCCATCTAAGGAAGGAATCCTCTAGTGGGAAGATGCACAGTCTATTAGTGATACTACAAGTATTGCTTGTGATAACTGGGTGCATGGCACCTATGAGATGGTTGGGTGTAAAGTAAGAAGCACATTTTCATGGAGAAGAAAAACCTCATTGTGTTAGGAGGATAGGTAACTTTGTACCTCGTTACACTAGAGAAGGAGACCCTATGGTATTCCTGTGCACCATGGAGAAGTAGTGGACAAATCAAGTGGAAAGAAGAAATATGTTAGTGTATACCCTGCACGGGACAACAACGCACTGGTGGATGGTTCACAGGGATAATCTCATAGAATGGAATGAAGTCATAATTTCTCTAACCACTCAGTTATTCAGGAGCAATGCACCTACTCAAATCTACATATGTTATCGTAATCAACTTGTTCAACACCACGTATATAGTGTGAGAGACTCTTTGGACAGAGGGGTAGGAAGCTTTACCACCTTCACTATGGGTGCACAAGATTTATTCCACTTTACAAGGTTGTGCATGTGCTTGGTATGTTTATGCAGAGCTACATAGGGAGACTGGAAATTGGCAGGACTTGATTGTAGGAATGACCCAAACTTTCAACTACTTCTCTACTAAACCTCTGGTAGAAGAGGCATTAAGGGTTATAAAGCACTTAACTATGGGAGATAGTGCAAAGGCTGAAGAACTCATTCATGAGTTATTTGGTGAGGTAGACTTAGGAGTGCATTTTGATGAAGTAGAAGAGACAGATGCCACACTACTTAAGTGTGCTTGCTTTGAGAAAGAAAAAGGAAAGATGGTCTACATAGTGGATGATGAAGAAGTAGAAAATTTGGATATAGATCATTTAGCAGGTACGTGTGAAGTGTTAGAAAGTGTGGATAAGAATGTGTGTGCCTATCATGAACCTATGAAGACCAAGAAAGTGAACATTGGCATGGATGTTGAACCTAAGGAGGCAATAATTAGGGATTATTGGTCTGATTCTGAAGTGGAAAAGATAATTGAATTACTACGTGATTTCCAAGACTTATTTCCTAGGGGCTACCATGAGTTAAAAGGATTGCATGAGTCATTAGGAGAGATGAAGATTAAGCTAAAGGAAGGTGTGTGCCTAGTCAGGAAGAGACCTTACAGGATGAACCCTAACCTGCACATAAAAGTTAAGGAAGAAATTGACAAAATGTTGAAATCTGGTATCATTAAGCCCCTAGAGGAATCAGAGTGGGTTAGCCCCATGGTAATCAGTATAAAGAAATATGGTCAGATTAGGATTTGTGTGGATTATAGGGAACTGAATGTTGCATGTGTGATTGATCCTTTTCCTACACCTTTCACCGAGGAAATATTAGAAGGTGTTACAGGGTGCAAAGTTTACTCTTTTACAGATGGATTCTCTGGGTATCACCAGGTTAGAATTTCTCAGGAGGATCAAGAGAAAACAAATTTCACCACTGAATGGGGAATTTTTGCATATACTGTGATGCCCTTTGGTTTGAAAAACATGCCTGTTGTATTTTCACGCATAGTTGTTCAAGCATTCCAGGATTTTATTCACAAATTCTTACAGGTTTACTTGGATGATTGGACGGTATATGGGCTTGTTAAGGATCATTGTGACAATTTTGCACTTAATGTTTGAAAGATGTAGAAAGTTAAGCATCTCCTTAAATATCAAGAAGTGTGTGTTTGCTACACCTTTTAGAACTTTGTTAGGGCATATCATTTGCAAGGAAGGTTTGTTAGTAGATCCAACTAAGGTTGTAGTTATTGTAGGCCTGGAGGAGCCTACCAGTCAGAGTGAGGTGCATGGATTCTTGGGCCACATAGGGTATTACATAAAATTTATCAAAGGATATGCAAAGATTGTCACACCCCTGGAAGAGTTACTAAAAGGAAAAGGGACATTCTATTGGGGAGAACCACAACAAGGCACATTTGTAGTGTTAAAGGAGAGACTTACTATGGTGCCTATTCTACATTTTCCCTCATGGAACCAACCATTTCACGTACATGTGGATGCCTCTAGCACAACCATTGGTGTGGTGTTAGCTCATCCTGGAGAAGGTATTATAGATCATCCTATCTGTTTTGCTAGTAGAAATTTGACTCCTGCATAGAACAGAATTACACAACTACAGAGTGCGAGGCCTTGTCAATGATCTACGCACTGCATAAATTCAGACAGTATTTGCTAGCAACACCATTTGTATTTTATATTGATCACATGGCATTAAAATACTTGGTAAATAATCCCATTTTATAGGGGTGCATATGTCGATGGGTGCTCTTATTCCAAGAATTTGACTTTACAGTTGTGGTAAAACTAGGTAAAAGTAATTCTGGTCCAGACCACTTATCAAGGATTCAATCAGGGGAGGATGCATAGACAATTGAAGATACAATGTCAGATGCATAGTTGTATAGGTTACATCATGCACCTTCAGAATTGGAGGATATTGTTGTCTTTTTACGCACAGGTATGGTGCCAAAAGGAATGAAAGCATTAGAGAAGAAACAACTTGCAATTCACGCGGCACCCTTCATGTTGATCAGTGGTGACTTATACAAACTAGGTTGAGATGAAGTATTGCACCGGTGTGTACTAGAGCATGAGCACACAGATATCATGGAAGAGGCTCATGGTGGTATTGTAGGTGGGCACTATGCAGGTGATGCCACTACAGTGTAAGATTCTACTTGCTGGATTATGGTGGGAGACCCTATACAAGGATTGTAAAGAGTATTGTAAGGTGTGTGATCACTGTCAGCACCTTGGAAAACCTAGGAAAAGAGATGAAATGCCTTTGAGGCCTATTGCTAGTGCAGAGCCATTTGAGAAATGGGCTATAGACTTTGTGGGTCCTATTTCCCCAGCCGCGCGTAGAACTGGATCACGCTATATCATCACTTGCACAAATTATCTTACTAGGTGGGAAGAAGCAACACCTACAAAGGATTGTACAATAGCTACAACAGCCAAGTTCTTATGGGAAAATATTCTTACTAGGTATGGATGTCTGTTGAGCTTGACAAGTGATAGGGGCACACACTTCTTGAATGAGACAATCAGGATATTGTTGGATGAATTTATGGTTGCACACCACAAGACTACACCTTATCATCCTCAGGAAAATGGAACTATGGAGGCCTTCAAGAAGATATTGAGCCATACCTTGACAAAAAAATTTGATGTTGGAAGGAAATATTGGGATGATAAAGTTTTGTTGTGCTTTGGGCGTATAGAACAACCTACAAGAGGTTGAATAAGGCCACACCCTTTCAGTTGGTGTTTGGCACAGAAGCAGTTCTTCCAATGGAATTCATGTTACCATCATTGTGTATTACGCATGCTGGAGGTCTAGCTGATGAGAAAGCATTAGAAGAAATAATTGACAGGTTAATACAGTTGGATGAGAGGCATGCCATAACACATTGGAGTCAGAAGTAGGAAAAGGCTAGGCAGAAGGCATGGCATGACAGACACATCAGGGACAAGAAGCTTGAGGTTGGACAAATGGTACTTCTTTATGATTCTAAGTTTCTACACCATCTAGGCAAGCTTAAGGTGCATTGGTTGGGACCGTATGTTATCACTCATATACTTGAATCAGGTGCTTGCTAGTTAGAGGTGCTTGATGGAATATGGTTACCCAGTTACTTTAATGGGAGTAGGCTGAAGCCCTACTATAAATAAGTCTTCTTGGTGTTTGTAATAAGGCAGTATTGCCATTTAGTATAGGTTTCCCTTTATGTATTTATTTTAATGTATTTCCTTCTTTATCACTATGCTTTGTCAATTTAGTTTGGTGTTTTGTGTAATAAGTGCGTTTGTGCGCTGGAAGCTAATTACAATCTGAAGTATTTTTATGCGCAAAGGATTGCACATACCATTGGTGTGGGGTGGTTGTTATTTGTTATTCACAAATGGGTACACATGAGAACAAACTATTACAGGTAATATTCAAGTATGGAAAGGAACTACTAGAAAGGAAATTTCTTCTAAAGAAGACCATAGATGGAAATGAATGAATGAACAATATAATGTGAGGTAAGCAGTGGCCATGGAAACTACTAGAAGAGGGCGTAGTAGTGAGGTAATTTGCACATGGAAGTGCATGGAAGATAAGTCTATAGCCAGAAGGTAGGAAGGCATGCTAGAAGGTTATAGCTGGGGCGCAAAGGTGTACCGCATGGAAATTGGGAAAATGGTCAATTAATGAGAGGATTGGTGGTAGGTGAAGGAGTAATAAATGCACTAAATTTTTGAAAATCTATATAAGGATGTGATGCAGGTTCATTTTTACCTTTGCGATCAAAATTATTTGAGTGAGCTAAGTGCGACTGAGCCAAGAAAATCATATTGAGGTGCAGAGAGATACAGAACCAGACGTGGAGAGAAGATTTATGCGCAGAAGTGGCTTGCATCCCCATTGGTGAAGGGTTTGAGTGCATCAGAAGCATTAAGAAGGAACTAGGGCATGTGGTTTTCAAGCTAGGGCATGTGATTTTGAGCTATAGGGTTTGAGCTTACTCGATATAGAAGACAAAAGGTGGGATTTTTACAATGGCACTGAAGAAAGCACCTGCAACAGGCACAAAGGGAAAGAAAAAGGTGGAGGTTGAGGTTGAAGTTGTGCCCGAGAGAAACTTTTCAGAAATGCAGTACCCAGAAGGAGTGATAGTTGGATGGGATTGGGATTCCCACATTTTCTAATGTAAAGTAAGTGATTACAATCACCACACCACTGACAACATGGGAGAATTGGATGCATTGTTGAACAAGAAGACCAACAAGTGCATGGTGGATGATATGCCAGTGTATGAAGATGCTGGGGAGAAGTTACTTAAGAAGGTAGGGGTTTATCAGTTATATGAACTCCCATATTTTGAAAACCAGAAGCTTTATACCAATGGCTTATGAGCAGAGTCCATGAGGAATTTTTCTATTTTGCTGAATGGAGGGTAAGGATCACAACAACCCTGATTGCCACATTGACAGGACTGAAGGGCACAAGGAAAAATATTATGAGTGATCTAACTGATAAGGAAACTGTTATAGCCACCAAGAAGGAGTTAGGATACTCCAAAGGTTCATGTGGAATGGACATAGAAAAATTAAAGAAGTATCTTGCAGTGCCGACAGTTGCGCATCTACTCACAAAGTTAAATGATCAAGAGAGATGGTCGTAGGTAAACACAATGTGGCTACATATTGCAAAGAAAATGTTAGAGGGTGAAATCTACAACTTGGCTGGATACATTGTAGAAACTATTACTGAGGAAGTGCACACAAGTGAGAAGATAAGTTTTGGTGCTATCCTACTATCCCTTATTTTGTAGAAATTGGAGTGCCTGATGGGCCAAAGAACAAAATTTGGGAATACCCCACTGAGAAGAAGTCCCTCACGGAAAGGTTTGAGAAATATTTATGTGAAGGATCAATGAGTGGCCCATTTAAGAAAAGGGCAGAAATATGGTATGACCGACTTCGCATGATGTTTGAGGAGGAATGGTGCATTCCTAAGGAATTACCTTTGATAGTAGGAAAGGGAGTACAGTTCCCAGTGTATCAACATTTCTACATTGTGTGGTTTGCCATGAAGGATGGGACATGGATTCCATGGTGCAAACTACCCTATGCCTTCACAACACACTACTTCTAGGCCTCAGTTCACAGATTTACTGATGCACGCCATCTAAACTTCAATGCAGACAAGGTAGATTGTGACTACCACACTCTCAGGAAAACATATGTATATCCAGGTCGGTCTGCCTACATTGAGAGGCTCATTTCAGATGTCATAAATATAAAGCCAGTAAGTTTGGCTATTGGGGACAGTGGAGCCATGCTCATATATCTTCAGCTCAAGCCTAGGCTGGAGAATAACAAGTATGTGGAGAATGATTTCATGCTCCCAGGGCCACCTAAGGGAAAACATACGATGGAGAATGTGCCAGCTCCAAAGTCCTATAGCGACAATAGAGATAGAAGAGGAAGAAGAACATGAGGATAGTGGAGGCTTGGACCATAGAGGTTGGAGGTATCCCAGAGAAAGAGTGGAGAGTGAGCGCGTAGATACTCCACCATAGGTGTAAGAAGGAGAGGAGGACTTGGATGTGGATGTTGTCCCTGATGAGTGCCAGTTTAAAAGGGTATTTAGAAGAACCAAAACCCAAGGCAAGGAACATCACAACCTGTAAGAAGATCACCTCAACTCTCCCCTCAGAAAGAAGCACCTGAGAAGAAAAGAAGGAGAAATTTGAAGCTTAATGAGGAGGTGGAGGAGTCTAAAGAGAGTGCACCTAGAACTCCAGTGCAACCAGAAGATGTGGAGGATCCCAGGGATGAAGATGAAGAAGAAGGGGTGAAATAAGTAGAAGAAATTATGTGCGAGAAAACTAAGTGCCAGTTACAACTCAGATAGAGAAGGTCCAACTCCAAACCTTGGCGCTCAGGTTCCTAAGGGGCCAAGGACATGAGAGAAGTGAAGAATATGTTGTGCCAAGTATGGGCTACGCTGAGGACACAAGTAAAATCATTTGCGCCTGGTTTCAGAGTACAATGGACCTTAAGGATTTATATGGGTGGGAGCTGATGGACCTAGATATGGCCACTACATGCACAAGGAAACAACTATCTTGGTCCATGCAGACTCACATGGATGAACCATATTTTGATGTGTGTGAGGAGTCTTGTATCTCAAGGAGAGTAAAGAAGGCACCTCAAAGTAGGAACATGACCATAAAGCCCACTACTTATGTCTGATGAGCAGGTCAAAAATGCCTTAGTCAAGGTATTTGCTGAGGTGGCATGGAGAAATATTGATAAGGCCTCCACCATTAGAGCGTTGATGGAAGATAAAAAGGATAAAACAGAGATAGAGTGCTTAAAGGTAGAGAAGGAGAGAGAATGAATAAATAATGAGGCCTTCATTAACATGGTGGAGGAGATTGGTGATTACATTTTGAAAGCAAGGCCTCATCTAGAACCAAAGGTACCTGAAAATTTTCCTTCTGCAATGCATTATGTGCACACTTTGGTTGATTTGGTGCTAGAAGATGGACCACTTAGAATGCCTGCACCAAAGGATGTTGAACAAGAAGTAGAGAGAGCAAGGG
The DNA here is from genome assembly GCA_019776745.2 of Taxus chinensis. Lineage (NCBI taxonomy): Eukaryota > Viridiplantae > Streptophyta > Pinopsida > Cupressales > Taxaceae > Taxus > Taxus chinensis. Next base: position 28,165,566 of record CM034151.1, read on the forward strand.
CCTCTATGATCAAGAAAAATTTCAACGTATGAGGCATTGCTCCAGACTTTGAAGGATGAGCTGAAGAAAGCAGACCAAGCTCTGAATTTGTGTGTAGCTCCAGAGGCAGTAATAAGGATCAGAACTCTAGTTGAGGATAATGAAGTTCTGGCAGCAATGAAGGATGAGACTTTAGGGCACGTAAAAATATTGGCACTTGTGAAACAGAAGTGTGAAGCCCTTACAACAGCCCAAGATCCACATAAGGAGAGGATAGATGAGATTGGGAAGCTCATAGCGTAGAAGATGGATCTTTTAGAGGGAATGATGTCTGTTATGGCCAATGTTGTCCGTGTTTTACAGAATGAGAAGGAAAAGATTACTCAGGATAAGTTAGATGCCATTGCTACAAACATTCCAAAGAAGACAAGGACCATGCTAGATGAATGGTAGATATTGGAGGATGAAATTAAAATTGAATATCCATAGTTGATCCTCCCAGTTGAAGAAGAGGAAGCTGCAGAGTAAAGATCCATTCTTTTGTACAGTGATTCTTTACATTCTTTCAATTCTTATTCTTTATTTGGGAACATCAGAAAGAATCCCCATTTCCAGGATGGCAATGTACTTTAGTGTGGGGTAATTTTGAGCAGACATAGTATTGTACTAAGAGAAGACATGCATAATAGGATTCATGCATGGGAACAAGGCACATTTGAAGGTGCAGAAAGATAGGAAAGGAAACACACACCAGAACAAGTTGACTCAGGACTTAGCCGTTTTTATGGATACAGGCTATTTTTTGAGATAGCATGTGGAGCACACATCAAGATGGAGACTTGCATGACACACAAATGGTATTTTGGGAATGAGTGACTGATAAGCACCATGCATAAGCTTGAGTTAATAATAAGATTACTTCTTCCAGTTAACTATAAAATTTCTATTATTAGCGCACTTGCATGTGTGCATATTATTGTAAAGGTGCATGGCTATTATCAGTATGCGACCTATTTTGAGAAGTGCATGTAGGTGGTGAAGGGAAAGTCCCCACCCTATAAGTATGTATTGAACTATGTAGTTTAGTAGTGGTGAATTATTGTAGAGTTATGTTGTCTAGATCTGATATGCACATGACTTATGGTGATACTTTATAATGTAAGAAGCTTTTATGTTTTATAGTGTTTAATGTAATGGAGTATGTTGGCTAGATAATGGTGTTAAACATGACTATAACTGGTTCTTGTATGGTTAATCTTATTATAGTTATTATTTAATTCATGATTCTCTAAGATCTAGATCTAGAATATGCAATGAGGAATGTTTATGGTTATTTATGGTTCTGAATATGCTTTATCTTCATCACACTAACATTCCGCACAAGCAAATCTAAAGAGGGGCCTAGTACCTTTGTGTGCTTCGAATGAGTGCTCAGCTTAGGTTAGGTGATGTGCTAAGTGCCTAGGTTTTATACATTGGATTCTAGGCTGCATCAGCTACTCTATTTGATATGTATTTGAAATGAATGATTCAGAATTGATAATTTGAAAAATGAAGCAAACAAACAAGTAATTCCAACCTGGATAAGCAAGAGATTTGGAAAATCTAGTTGTATCTGTATCTATCCCCTCAGTTTGTTCATTTCTTTCTCCATGTGTTCATATGATTCCAAGGAATTGGGAATGAAAGAACATCAGCAAGAGAAGGTGCTTGAGAAATGAAAACTTGAGGGCAACTTGGTTGCAATGTAGGTGGAAGAGAGATAACACAAGTGAACAAAGCTTGGCTATGCAATATCCAGTAGGATTGTGGCAGCAATACTATGCAAGATACATAAAAATCTTAGGCCTTTTTCTTGAATACAAGCATGGAATATATAGGAATTGACTGGGATGTGTCTTCATGCAATTTTCATCCCACTTCCATTGGTGTCCTAATAGGTCTGTATTCTTCCATCCTAAACCTTTTCAACATTTCTTTGATAAAATTGGTTTGGGATACTGAAGATACCTTGATAGATTGGATTGCAATTCTAGAAAGAATGTTAGATATCACAAAATGGAAATTTCAAACTCTTATTTCATCATATCAGTAAAATCATAATTCATTTTTTCATGATCACCTCCAAAGATGATATCATCCACGTACACAATGACAATGAGATTATCTCCTTCTTCCTTGACATATAGATTGTTGTCAACAACACATTTTCAAACTAATTAAATCTATTTAAAAATAGAAGAGGGAAGGAAAAATAAGCAATCAAGAATATTTTTAAGAAATTTGGTTCACAAACGCATCCTAGAAGTTAAGTTAAGTGAAGTGTCGCATGTTAAAATTACACATGAAAAATTCTAGAAAAAGTGCTCAGGACCGCCGCCCTGCTTGGGCGGTGGTTTAAGAACCACTACCTGAATAGGGTGACGGTCCTGGCACTAAAGGCCAAAACATGCATAAAATGAAGTGGGAAGTTGGAAGAAAGCGTGGAAAAGCTAAGGACATCTAGGCTACAAATATACACTGTGAATGGGTTTAGAAACTCGAACATCTTCTAAAAGGACATGAATCATCATTAAGGACTTTTGTAACCATTTTTTCAACAATGTAGCGCATGCAATTTTGGGTGCGTACATGGTCATCTAGAAAGGGGAAACGTATGAGAGGAAGTGTTTCCCAAATCCAACCAAACATGGGTCCACCATTAGATACCTTCCATGAAGAGGGTGGGGAGGAATTTGTGACCCTACATTTTGTAAGAACTAAGAGGTTTAAAGTGGAAACATATACAATAGAGGGTGTCCACAAGGAAATCAATTGAAGGGGTCACTTCACATGTACAGACACTTATTGTAACCCCTCAAGTTCTAGAGGTAGTACTTACTACCCAACGTATTGTGCAACATGAGGTACCTCTCAATGTAAATATTCAAGAGACTCTTGTTGATGAGGTACCTCTCAATGTAAATATTCAAGAGACTCTTGTTGATGTGCCTATTGAGGAAACTCAATTGTAAGACACCCAAGGAGATGAAAGGCATGATACACTAGACCCATCACTTGATAAGGCATTCATTGAGGCCCTACATGGGCTAGATCAAAATTTTAGATATGGTATTCTCCAAGGATCTATACAAGACACTTCATCTGGGGAGAAGGAATGAAGCCTAATATCACATGAAGTGCCTACCACATTAAATTTTATAAGTGGCGAGGTAGAAAATACCACTGAAGAAGGATTTTTAGCAAGTGAAGTTGAGAAATCACATGTTGGAGAGTTTCCATCAATTGAAATTGAGTATCCAATGACTATGGAGCCTTACCCATCTAGAGAAGAAGAGGTTAAGGTTATAATATCATTAAATACATGTTATCAACCCACTTCAACTATGATGGAAAAATAAGTGAACCACGGTGGAGAAGAAGGAGAAATACAAGTGCATATTGTTGAGTCCTTTGATAAGCCAAAAGCATGGATTGAGGACTTTGGTATCACTCTCCTTGCACCCCAAGAGAATATGATAGTCCCAAGTTTTCCCTAACAACAATAATAGGGGGAAGGAAACATTCAAGCTAAAAGTTGGTTGGGAACATCCTTCCCAAGAAAGAGAAAGCTGAAGTTGCAAGTAAAGGAAGATAACCTTCAAAACATCATCTCCTTAAATCCATGAAGGCCCCCAAAGAAAGTGAGAATATTATCAAGAACACTGGTATGGTATCAAGGAGAAAGGTTTGCGGAGGTGGCCACCACAAAACTAGTGTATTAAGGGATGGGGCTTCCCCTTATGATTATCGAGTTACTAAGATCCCATTAGGAAAACAAACCATTGAGGGCCTAAAGCATGATGTTACCATGGAAATTGGTGGTCTCTTTTTAAAAAATGACAAGTATAAAGAGACTAAGGAGCAATTGAGAGAGAAGGTTGATATTTTATCATCCTATGTGCAAAAATGGGTGCAAGATCCTCTGGCTAGCCAAGAAATAACCACAACATTTACCTTGGAAGTAATGAATAATGTTGAGGATTTAAGATGCAAAGGAAAGACAAGAAAAATATAGGAGAACAAGCTAGTGAAAAGGGGTAAAAAGGTCATCAAAGATGTCATTGAATGCCATAATCAAGTATCTAAACATATTGAAGCAAACAAATATTTGATTGACAAATATCAGACAAAGATTAACTAGTGGAATGGGTTGTTTCCCAAACTTGATGTCATAATAGACTTAGGAGATGAAGTGGTGGAGAAAGAAGGAATAGTCTCCTTAGATTGTAGAGGAAGACAATATGAGTACAATGGGGTCATCGAATTAAGAAGTGAAATCTTGGAGGGATGCACAATCAAGATCTAATATAGAAGGGATAAATTAGGGGAGTGTGTGGATGACATAGGATCAAAACTTGAAAGGATGCTCCACCTAAAGAACATTTATACCATGGGATCCAAAAATGTAGATAGGCTGATAGAGATTCTTCAACAACATATTACAGGGGAGTTGGAGCCTCTTACAGATTTTGACTATTTTTTAATACAAAAATTCATTCATTTGGAAGGATACATCAATAAATTGTCCAAGAGGATTAAAAATAAGATGGCTATTTCTAATGAGTTTAACAACATTCTTTCCAAACAAGAAATAATCTACCTCTACCATGCAGGGTTAGATGAGGACCCCATTTCAGGAATGTTTGAAAGGTTTGATGTTTTACAAAAATAAGCGAGAGAAATATATGAAGGGAAAAAAACCGGACCTCGACCCTTCACCTTGACATTCCTTATTATTTATCCCCTTCCTTATTATATCCATTCTTTTCGAAGGAGAATTAAAATGATTTGATTGTAATATGTAACTCAATCTTTCCTAAAGTGTACATGGAATGATGACAGTTGTAGAAAAAGACAAAAGAGTTTGATGATAGATAAAAATAATATTCTCCAATCCTCCATGGGTTTAATCATGATGCAAATATGTTCCAGCCAAGCAAATCAAAATAGTATCTTTTTTAGTTTGGGAACCTCTCCCATCCGGATTGCAGATCAAGGACCATAGCCCCATGTGTATCTTACTTTCAATATTCTATGGGGTATCTAGGTATATTCCCTTTTGGGAAATTCTATATAAAAGTGAAGGCTTGTCTTCACTTTGGGAGGTTCTAATTTTGGGTTTTAACTAGGGTGATTCTATCTTGTATAGTCATTCTAAGGCATTGAGAGTATTTTACATGTTACCCTTGTCAATTGAATACACAAGACCATTTTTTCACGTTTAACTCAGGTATCTCCAAGTGTAAATAGATATAGAATCAATAGGTGTATTCCTTTATATTGTAATTTTATATCTATCATATCAATGAAATACAAAGAATCACGTTTCATATCATTGTATCAGACTGGTTATTGAAGGAATGTTGTTTTGTAGTGTTACTTGGCAATATTTGTTTCAATTATTAAATTCCTTTTTGCAATTGATATATGGGAGTGAATATATGTTGCCTTCAAGAGTATCCTAGGTTTTATGAATTTGATATAATAGATGCATGAAATTTTAATCACGGATTTTTGTGTTAAGGTTTCGGATATTACACTGTAGTGTTTGCATAAATTGGGTATCTATGAATGCAAATAATCTCTAAAAGTTCAGATTGTTTTAATTTTAAGCTCTTATGCATCGTAAGAGCACTATGATAAAATGGTGAACCTCGTTGTTTCTCCCCATTAGATCCCCATTCCCCTTTTTCATCTAATTTCCTTTGCACCATCTTTTCCTACCTCTAGATATTGTTGGTCGTCAGATAGGACTTTACGAAGAGCAACAGTCAGGGGACAAGAAGTCCCTCCTCTTTAATGGGAGAGGTTCCCTTATTCAGAAATGAACTTATTTACAAATGTACAAGACATGATTTGTTGGTTAAACTTGGATATCACGAAAGTGTTTTCTATGAAGATCATCAATTACAAAAGGACTGAGGAAATGAGAGTACGGGAAAGAGCAGAAAGGCAACATGCAGAATTATAGATATCAGAGTAATTCTTTATGTATGTGAAAGTCACAGTGAATTGAAACAAGATCATTTGTATCAGAATAAATAAGATGGAATTTAAAGACACAAAGTTCTGTAAATAACATCTGCTTAGAACACAAAGTTTCTTAACATAACACAGATTCATTAATCAAGGACACAAAGTTCCTTCTTGGTTATACAAGATCACCAAGCTTGCAAAGTTGAAGAGTATGCAATCGGTAAGACTAACGAACTTGAGACAAATGATCTTCACAAAGAAAATAAATGAAAGCTTAGGAATAACAGAGATCAGATAGACAAAGAATGGAAAGTCCTTCTGTATTGATTTCTTTATAATCTATTTACACTTTTCGGAAAATAAGCCAAGTTCCCCTTTTTTTTGAATGGCGTGAAGAAGGCCATTATATAACTTATAAATCAGTTACTCTTCGTAACCGTTTCTTTAACCAAGAACAGTTAAAGACCGCCTATCGCAAGTACCTCAACCCGTTACAAAGAAAACGGAAAAAGAAAGGGAAGAAGAGAAAAGAATGAGGAGAAGAAGACAGGTGGCCAGTCACTTGGAGGGACCCACTGACTTCAGAATCCACTCATCCTATCAAACTCTTTTGACGCCTCAGCAGATTGAAGAGAGCAGATTTCCTTCTTTTTCTCAGAAGTCTCATTCTAAAGATGACAGCGTATGTCTTTAATTTCTTTGAAAACAGAGATGACCAGTGTCTTGAAAACTGATATTCATCCTTTCTGCCCGCTGTCCTTGGAATTTGGTCTTCAGATTGATAGTATCAGAGGACAGCCGCAACTTAAATTCATATTTAGGGTTTGAAAAATGGAAAACATATTCGGGTAGAGGGTGATCGGGCATACCCATGAAAATAAGCTATGGATGGCATGACACTTGGTTCGCTTGGGACATGTGAGACGCGAATGCGCGAAACACAAAGCTCGGTCGATTCAGGCAAAACAAGGAGAAGATGCACAAATGCATTTTGGGACATTTGGGACGAAAACGCGCGAAGTACGTGGTTCGGGTGTTTAGGCCGAAAATGGAACAAAAGGACTTGTTTGAATTTGGGACATTTGGACGAAAAGTTCCGAAGTACGTGGTTCGGGTGTTTCGGCTGAAAATGGAACAGAGTGCACTTTTGACTTGGGACATTTGGGACATGAAAAGCTCTGAAGTACGCGGTTTGGGCGGTTCGGCTGAAAATGGAACAGCTTGCACTTTTTTGACATTGGGAGTTTCAAAGTACGCGAGCTCAGGCGGCTCGGGTGAAAGTACGTGAACAACTCGGGCACGAAAAGTTGGGACACTTGGAACCGAACGCGGTTCGGGGATTTCAGCCGATTGGGGAACAGAGCGCACTTTTGACTTGGGACATTTGGGACGAAAAGTTCCGATAGGCCCAAAATCGGGACAATTTCGAGGAAATCGGCCGATCAGGGAACAGAACGCACTTCGGAACTTGGGACAGGCGGGACAAAAATGTCCGACAGGCCCGAAATACATACAAAATGACCCAAAACTGCAGACTTTTCTCAATTTCATGACTTGGTACATTAGAGAAAACACTTAAACTCAAAATTTTGAAATTTTTTAACTTTCATCAGAGCAGGGAATTTTGAGTGGACAACAGCTGGCTCCTTCTGGGGATGACTTGGCATGAATTCAAGGAATGAGACAAGGCAAGAACTTAGACAAACTCGGGGAAGCAGACCAGTACCTTATCCATTGGGCAACGGAGTCAAAAAGTAGACCAATATAGAGGACAACACACCAAAACAAAAAGGAAAGAAAAGCAAAAACGCTGTACAGAATATACAAGGGACTCCCTAATCACCTAGGACTTGAACAACTTGAGATACTGCCCACTATAAGGAAGTGGGAGAGAAGAACCATCCATGTAATCAAGATAAAAGGAATTCTCACCAGAAAAGTGTCTGATCTTGAAAGGTCCGAGCCACAGGGAATCAAACTTTCCATGGCTGCCACGAGGTTCATGTCTTTTGTCCCATAACAGCACGGTGTCTCCAACTTGGAAATCTCTGAACCTAGCTTTCTTGTCAAACAGGACCTTTACCTTCTGCTGGTGAACAGATATCTGATCAGCAACCTCGAGTCTGTTCTCATTCAGTTTGTGCAGGTACATAATTCTCTTGTCCAAAGCATCTCTGTAACTAGTATCTTCAATGGCCTTCATTAGGTGCAAGGCTGGCAGTTCCACTGTCACTGGCAATTGAGCTTCTACTCCATATACCACTTGAAAAGGAGACATTCCAATAGCTCTCTTTGGTGTAATCCTGTCTGCCCAAAGAGCATCATAGAGCTTCTTGTGCCAGTTTCGTTGAGACTCATTGACTAACTTCCTTATGATAGTCACCAGATTTTTGTTAGTGGATTCTGCTTGCCCATTTCCCTGAGGGTAGTAATCTGAAGAATGAGCCAAAGAGATGCCATACCCATAGCAGAAGTCCATTATCTCAGATGAAGAGAAATTCGAAGCATTATCTGTTACAATCTTATTAGGTAAACCAAACCTTACCAAGATGTTCTCTTTGATGAAGCTGCACACCACTTCAGAAGTAGTACTCTTGACTGGAATAGCTTCCACCCATTTGGTGAAATAGTCAGTGGCAGTTAGTACATGAGTGTGACCAGCACTAGAAGCAGGATTAAGTGTACTAATGAAGTCCAAACCCCACTGTTGAAATGGTTCCTCAATCACAACTGGCTTGAGAGGCAAAGAAGCCAATTTAGGTCTTCCCACAAAAGTCTGACAAGCCTCACATTTATCAACCCACTTGGATGCATCTCTGAACAAGGAAGGCCAGTAGTATCCTCCACGGAGTATCTTATGAGCTGTAACCGTTGATGAATAGTGCCCTCCACATGCCTGATCATGAAAAGCTGAGAGCAACTTTCTCTGTTGTTCCTTGTCCACACACTTCAAAAATCTCCCATCTAACCCACGCTTGAACAAAGCATTTTCCCACAATACATATTGCACTGACCTCAATTTAACAGTCCTCTTTTCTTTGGTAGTTAAATGAGAGGGGCATTCCCCATAGGTGAGAAAATGGGTGATGTCAGCATACCATTCATCAACTGAGCTAAGGAACAGAACGGTAGGAAGGTCAACTTTCTCCTCCAGCAACTCATGTTTAGCTCCTTCAGCAATGAGCTCACAAAGACCTTTTCCACGAACCAGCTTGGTCGGCTTAATGTCAATGTCATACTCTTGGACCTTAGCAACCCAGTTCCCTCTCTTGGATCCAAATTCTTGTTGTGTGAGGATTGACTTAACAGTTGTATCTGGGACCAATACCATGGAGTGAGAGTTGAGGATGTAAAAGCGAAACTGCTTAACAGCTTTGACCACTGCAAAAGCATGCTTCTCCATCATGGTGTATTTCAACTCATGATCTTTCAGAATATAGCTCATGAACGCAATTGGTAGTTCATGCTCATTAGAGTCTTCTTGAGTTAAGACAGCAGCCAAGGTATTATCTGTAGCATAGCAATAGATGATGAAATCTTTGCTGAAATCAGGACAGGCTAAAACAGGAGTTTTAGCAATAGCTCTCTTGATACCTTCAAAGGATTCCTTTCCTTCAGAAGACCAACCAAATGTTTGCTTCCCTTTCATCATCTGAGAAATATTCAAAGTTAACTCTACAAAATCAGGGATGAATCTTCTCAAAAAATTGATCTTACCAAAGAAGGAGTGCACGCCCTTTTTGCTGGTTGGGAGAGGAATTTGTTGGATGGCTTGAACTCGTTCAGGATCAATCTTAATACCATCCTTGGAAATGATGTGCCCTAATAACTTTCCCTCAGTGACACAAAAGATAGATTTTTTAGGGTTCAGAGAGATCCCATGCTCTCTACATCTCAGCAGAACTGTCTCTAGGTGATCAAAATGATCCGCTCTTGTCTTGGAAAACACTGTCAGGTCATCAAGGTATATGACAATACACTTCCCTTTCAAACTTCCAAAAGCCAGATCCATAGCTCTCTGGAAAGTGGCACCAGCATTAATGAGCCCAAAAGGCATTCTCTTGTAGGCAAAGGTACCCCAAGGAGTAGTGAAAGTTGTCTTGTGTTGATCTGCAGTATCAACCTCTACTTGATTGTATCCCGAGAATCCATCGAGCATAGATAACATTTCAGACCCTGTAACTGCTTGCAAGACCTGATCCATCATAGGCAAAGGATAATTATCTTTCAAAGACGCCTGATTTAGGTTCCTGAAATCAACACAGATGCGGATCTCACCATTTTTCTTCCTAACAGGCACAATATTTGCAATCCATGTTGAATGGTGAATGGGAAAAATGATTTTAGCCTTCAACAACTTCTGAATTTCCTGAAAGATTGTGTCAGCTATTTTGGGATTGTCTTGCCTCTGTTTCTGCTTAAAAGGCTTAATTCTTGGTTTGAGAGGAATAGAATGCTGCATATCTTTTGGCCTGAAAGCTTTTAAATCTTCATAAGAATAAGCAAGAACATCCTTATACCTCTTTAGAAGATCAATTGCTTTTCTCCTCTCATCTGCTGTGCAACATTTTCCAATGTTTACTAGCTTAGGGTCATTAGAACTCCCAATATTGATTTTGTCATACTCAGCTGATTGTTGAGGTCCGGTAGAAGCTCTAGACTTCACATACCTGTCATGTTTATCAAACAGTTCCTCTAAGCTTACCAATCCTTTAGGAATCTTATTCCCCTTGAGTTTAATGCACCCTTCCTGATCTGTTTCTTCCCCTTGGGTGACTGCTTTGTCAAAGGGCACACTTTCACGAGGTAGGTTGTCACTTCCCTCAAAATATAGTTGTTCGAAATTACCCTTGAGTTCCAGGAAGGAAAGCAAATGTTGATCATCATTGAAAACCTGCCAGTTATTGGTGTTATCAGGTACACTGGGTCGATGGATCATCTCAATGGTGAACTTGTCTTGAGAGAAATCAGGATGAGGAATCAGCAGTGACCCTGAGACAGCTAGTGAATCAGCCCTACTGTTCTTTTCCCTAGGTACTGCTTCGATAGAGAAAGCATCAAGGAATTCAATGGAATCCCAAACCTGATTCCGGTAATGTTTCAGCCTTCCATTTTTCACTTGAAAAAGGTTTCTGACCTGCTTTACAATCAATTCTACATCACCACGAGCCAGAAGATTCTTTACACCTTGTTCTTTGGCCACTTGCAATCCGAGAATGAGAGCCTCATATTCTGCTATGTTATTAGTATTCTCAAACTGCAAATTAAATGAAAAGGGGTGTAGGCTTCCTTCAGGTGACACCAGCAGGACATCAGCTCCGGAACCAACTGAGGAACAACTGCCATCAAACTCTAAAATCCAAACCCCATTAGGATCTTTAGGAGACGCTTTGGGAAGTTGGATTTCATCAGGGGACATAATCATGTAATTGCCATGCCCCATATCCTCATAGAGTATTTGTGCTTTAGGATCATCCGTTTTTTGCACAATATACTCAGATTGCTTCTCAGGCATCAACTTCTTCATTTGTCCATTAACAGGTATGAGTGCATGTGACCAGTCCATTTGGATTTCCCCACCCACGTCCTTACAGAAGTTCCTACTTAGCAACATCCCGTATGAAGGGGGAATATCTGCCACTAAGATGGTAGCCAACACTTTCTTCTCAGGTAAAGCAGCAAAAGCTACTTGTGCATCTTTAATTCTCCCGACCAGGGGCACTTCCTTACTCTCCATAGAGTAACAGGATCCATAAGTGCGCATGAGAGTTAGGCCTAAAGCATGAGCCACTTTAGCAGGCATCACATTATCTAAAGCTCCGGAATCTATGACACAATTACTCAGCCTATGACCAGCTATAAGAAGTGTTACATAAAAAGGCTTGATTTTGTCAATAGGCGAAGTGACAGCGGCTACCAGACTAGGCTGTGGTGCAGAAGGAGGAGTGGGAAAAAAGGCCTTTAGAGGTGGTCTTAGAGTGGGAATTGACAAAGTGGATCATTTTGGCAAAAGCTTTGGGATGGGTTTGATAATACTCAGCTTCTGAGATTTGGACCTTGGTCTTTTTCAGGTGATCAAAAATGTCAAAGGATCCAGAAGTGGATGGGCCATCATCACTCAGTCCTCTAGGCTTATCAACTTTAGGAGAGAAAGAAGAAGTAACTTTAGTAGCAGGATTGATAGGACTTACCTTTGGCGTAGATGAAGTAGGGATAGGAGATCCTCTTTTTGCAATCACGGGAATAGTTGTCGACTGCTCCTTAGATTTCTTGATAGGCTGTGTCACTTTCTCCCTCTGACTTGTCTGTTCTCGAGTCATGACAGCGAATGATTCGCTATTCATGTCTGCTACCACTTCATCATAATCATCTCCATCATCAATGCCCTCAGTGGTGAAGAAATTTACTCTAGATCCCTCAAATTCGCCTGCTTCGTCATCAACTTCTCTTGCAAACTCCTCGCAAGCTTCATTATCCTCATCATCATCTGGCTCTTCAACTTCACAGGTTGCGTTCACAGGAACCTTAACAGGAGGTCCTTCAAGTGCTAGTCTTGTTTGAGAAGCAGGTAAATGATTCCTGGGCTGGAAATTTCTCCTTGGAACATCTGCATAAGGAGCATGCTGAGCTAATTGTTTCTTTATAGCAATAAGATCATTTGCAAGTTTCTGAACTAATGGATCAGTATTAGGTCCAGGGGTGGAAGAGGAAGAAGCAGCAGACTTAGATTTGGGAGGGTCTCTTCTCAACTTCCCTGACATGATCAAGTCATCCTCGATACTAACAGCAAGAGTTTGATCCTCGACCAATGTTGCGAGATTAGCCCTTCTTAGTGCATAACTAACTTTGGGCGATTGAGCATTTAGGAAGAAACATTTTTGAATTTGATCAACAGGTCGGGTAGGCTGTGGAATTTTATTGATCAATTTGTTGAACCGGGCCACAAATTCTCTCATGGGTTCTGATGAATCTTTCTTTATCTGAGAAATTTGGGCAAGCAAGGCATGCACATCTTCTGCTGGTTTGAAACGGTTTTCAAATTGAGTTCTCATTGTGCCCTAGTCGGTGATAGCACCAGCCGGAAGGTGGTAGAACCAATCAGCAGCATTATCTTGTAACATCTCAATGAACAGTCTCACGGAGATGTCTTCATGCTCAACTCCCATGACTCCACATGCAACAATGAAGGCTGCGATGTGTTCATCAGGATGCACTTTGCCATTGCCTTTGAATTTGGGGAAGTTCTTCCGGTTACCTCTAGGTAACTCATGTAAATGCTGAGGAAGAGCAAGGGGCCCGACACGATGACCCCAGGGCAATGGTGCCGCCATTCTTGGAAAAACGGCTTGGAGAGGAACTGTAACACCAGCAAGAATCAAAGCTCGCAGATTAGGGCTAGTTGGCTCTGAAGGAATACCACCCGTAGGACTTCTATCTTGAACAGGTGGAGTGCTTGTCGAACGAGTTCTTCTATCTCTTGTTGAAGGGAAAGGAAAACCCTGCTGCTCCAAAATCTGGAACTGAGAATCTTCAATACCAAGGGTCCTTCTCCCTCGAGTAAAACGCGGAGTCGCCAGATCAAAAGATGATCAAAAATTACAGAACTGGAATATGATTTTCCCCAGCAGAGTCACCAAAAACTGTTGGTCGTCAGATAGGACTTTACGAAGAGCAACAGTCAGGGGACAAGAAGTCCCTCCTCTTTAATGGGAGAGGTTCCCTTATTCAGAAACGAACTTATTTACAAATGTACAAGACATGATTTGTTGGTTAAACTTGGATATCACGAAAGTGTTTTCTATGAAGATCATCAATTACAAAAGGACTGAGGAAATGAGAGTACGGGAAAGAGCAGAAAGGCAACATGCAGAATTATAGATATCAGAGTAATTCTTTATGTATGCGAAAGTCACAGTGAATTGAAACAAGATCATTTGTATCGAATAAATAAGATGGAATTTAAAGACACAAAGTTCTGTAAATAACATCTGCTTAGAACACAAAGTTTCTTAACATAACACAGATTCATTAATCAAGGACACAAAGTTCCTTCTTGGTTATACAAGATCACCGTGCTTGCAAAGTTGAAGAGTATGCAATCGGTAAGACTAACGAACTTGAGACAAACGATCTTCACAAAGAAAATAAATGAAAGCTTAGGAATAACAGAGATCAAATAGACAAAGAATGGAAAGTCCTTCTGTATTGATTTCTTTATAATCTATTTACACTTTTCGGAAAATAAGCCAAGTTCTCCTTTCCTTTTTTGAATGGCGTGAAGAAGGCCATTATATAACTTACAAATCAGTTACTCTTCGTAACTGTTTCTTTAACCAAGAACAGTTAAAGACCGCCTATCGCAATACCTCAACCCGTTACAAAGAAAATGGAAAAAGAAATGGAAGAAGAGAAAAGAATGAGGAGAAGAAGACAGGTGGCCAGTCACTTGGAGGGACCAACTGACTTCAGAATCCGCTGCCTGAAATTCTTTTGACGGCCTCAGCTATGTCTCAGAAGTCTCATTCTAAAGATGACAAGCGTATGTCTTTGAAAACAGAGATGCGCCAGTGTCTTGAAAACTTCATCCTTCTACCCGCTGTCCTTGGAATTTGGTCTTTAGATTGATAGTATCAGAGCCGCAACTTAAATTCATATTTAGTTTGAAAAACAGCATATTCGGGTAGAGCGGGAAAAACTAAGTATGGATGGCATTTGGTTCGTTTGGGACATGTGAGATGGGAATGCGTGAAACACGCGGCTCGGCCGATTCGGGCGAAGCAAGGAGAAGACGCACAAATGCATTTTGGGACATTTGGGATGAAAACGCGCGAAGTACACGGTTTGGGTGTTTCGGCCGAAAATAGAACAAAAGGCCCGTTTGAACTTGGGACATTTGAGACGAAAAGTTCCGAAGTACGCGGTTTGGGTGCTTCGGCCGATCGGGGAATAGAGTGCACTTTTGAAATTGGGACAAAAAGCTCTGAAGTACGCGACTCGGGCGGTTCGGCCGAAAATGGAACAGCTTGCACTTTTGACTTGGGACATTTGGGACGAAAAGTTCCGACGGGCCCGAAATCGGGACAATTTCGGGGAAATCGGCCGATCGGGGAACAGAACGCACTTCGGAACTTGGGACAGGGGGGACAAAAATGTCCGACAGGCCCGAAAATACATACAAAATGACCCAAAACTGCAGACTTTTCTCAATTTCATGACTTGGTACATTAGAGAAAACACTTAAACTCAAAATTTTGAAATTTTTTAACTTTCATCAGAGCAGGGAATTTTGAGTGGACAACAAGACTAAATTTCTCTTATTTATCTTACATGTGTTTTCCTACAAGACACATTGTTGGAACATAATGATTAAGTGGTCTGGCCAACCCTTAATGTATATGGGTCCATCACTAATATATACGTTAATATTTAATAATATGAAATATTTCTATTTCTATTATTAAATATAGTAACCTAGGTATATACTTTAGGCTAAATATTTAATATCATGAAATGATTATATTTCTAATATTAAATATTATAAACCTAGGTGTATGTGTCAACCTTTTAGGTTGAAAAGGTGGGTCGGGAGACATACCTGATCACCTTATAATAAAAAGGACTTTAGGTCCTCATTTGATATATTCGGGAAATATATCAAAGGTGTGCAAATCAAGTGATTTGGTTTTACCCTTGATAAATAGGGTTTTAAAGGAGGAGGTGATCTTACTGAATGTAAAATAAGTTCTATGAAGTGAAAGGTTATTTTCAAAGTGGGTTTTACCCTATTGGGGTTTTCCACTATAAATATTGTGTCACCTGTGTTATTTATTTCTTGGAAGTATTTCTTTTACTTATGTTATGATATAATATTTATTTAAATATTTATTGTAACGTTATATAGTATGTAAGTTTATTAAATCCGTATTTATTAGAATCCTCAAATTCTAACATGGTAACGGAGCGAGGTAAATTAAATAAATTAAGATCAAATGTTTTGTATTTAATCTATTTAATTTTTACGTATTTTTTCAACCAACCCGAAAGGGTATTAAAAATGATCAAACCCCCCCTCCCCAATTTATTTTTTCCATTACATTTGTGCAATCTAAATTTTTGTGTGCTTTTTGAAGAAGTATAATTTATAGGAAAATAAGAGATTGTGGTGGACCGCCCCTCTTCGAAACACTTGGTAAAATTTTAAGGGGTTTTCAATTTTAAATCCCTATTTTATTTTTAGGGGAGATGTAATATAATATGATTCTTACTTTCGTTTACATTTGGAAAGTATATGGAATATTTCCTTCTCTCTAACCTTTGAAAAGTTAATGTTTTTTTAAGATTGGTGTGTGCACGGAAGATTTTATTCTTACCGGTGCTTGAAAACTTTTTTACAAGACCATGTAAGAATAGGAAATGATTTTTTTCTATTGGGTTATGTTGTTTCACCTGGTAAAATTCTATATTTTTAGTTTTTCAAGAATATAATTGGGCATGTCATCCTTCATAGAAACTAACTAGACTTTGTTTAAAACGATTTACAATTTGAAATAAGTAGTTAAGAAATATAGTTTATATGTTTACAAACTATAAATTATTTATGTAGTGCCCACACTTTTTATAGCTCAGTAGCTTGTTGTTTCTTTGCTCATAGACATGTTTTGACAGTGATTGGTTATATCTTGGACTTTATATTTAAATATTTGATCTTATTAGACAGGTATCGACATTTAGGCGTATAGCGCCAATTTAGCTTAATTTCTATATTGTCGCATTTTCTTGTTATGTCATGGAAACTAATGAATATGATGATGTGTTTGGAACCTAATTATATTGATGGATAGTTGTTGCATGGTGGGATTATATGTCACTTTATCATCTTGTCTTACTTTTGGAATATGGAATATAATTGTGCACGTTGTCGCATCTTGATTTCAGTAGGATGTTAGGTTAGTTTAGAACGCATTGATATCTTACTATGTCATTCAATTATATTGTATCGGACAGGTGCGGTTAATGTGTGCAATGAGTGTGCAGGTGACAGGTTTACAGGAGAACGTGGGATTCAGGCCAGCTACTCAATCTTGCACAAGCAGCCTACGGGCTAAGCCCTAGCCATGTTCTTTGTGTGAAGCCTTAGTATAGGTGATTATTATTTTGGGCACTATGAGTGACCCCAATATATGTAATGTATTGTGCTTTGAATTATTAATTTTGGTTAGGGTAGTTGGTTATGATGTAAACTTGTTTTGGGAGTTAATAACTCCTCTTTCATTTAGATTGTTCATTATCTTTAATGTGTCACTTAATCACAAGGGTTTATGGTCACATGTGAGACCCTTGGGTGGTCCCCACACCCTCTACCCTTGTGCCAAAAATGCAAAACCCGAAATTAGGGTATTTTGGGCATTTTTGGGGACCCCTTTGTAGCTTGGGAGTCCCCCTATCATAAAAATGAGCCCTTGGACCCTACCTAATGGGTAGGGGGCTTATTTTCAAGGCTAGAGGGAGTTTTCCCTCCCTTTTTACCTCTTGAATAGTCACATCCATGTAAGGGATGTGGATTTGTGTGTTTATCAAAAGTTCCACTTATTTTGTCTTGCTTACATTTAAGGGAATTTGGGAGAAGAGGGCAAAAAGTTAATTTTACCCTTTCTCTCTTTTGTTTTGGCATCTTTGACCTTGATGAGGGAGAGGGGTGACACATGTCACCCCCTCATTTGTGAGGATGCTTGTCTTGTTCCTCTTCAAATTCCATTCATGGGAAATGAAAGGGACTTTTTTTTTTTGGAATTTCTTGCTTGGGATGCTTGTGGATGATTTGGAGCTTGGAGATTGGCTTGGAGTCAAGGAGTGGAAAAACTTGAAGTTGGAAGAGAATTTTGGAGAGCTTTCCTTGAGGTAGGCTCTTATGTCTTTTGTTGTGTTGTTGCCTTTTTAGTTGCTAGATTGGTTGCTTAAAATTGTTAATTTGTTGTATGTGGATTTTGGTTGCTTGCTTGTTGTTTCTTTAACTCCCTTCATCATATGGCATGATGGAGTTTTGGAGTGTGGGGGAAGAGAGAGGGAATTTTCCCTCTCAATCCTCAAGGCTTGATGGACAAGCCTTGTAGGATCTTATTATTTTTCCCCTCAAATGGTTGAGGTGGGGAAGTTGATTCATTTGGCTTGAATCTCCTTCCCCATTCTTGGTAAGGAAACCCCTTTGGGGTTTGAAAATCCTTCCAAGAAGGACTTGGAGAAAGGGAGGAGGAATAAGGAGGGTCTTGGATTGAATTAGGAGCAATAAGGAGGATATGGAGAAGTGTATTTTGTGCAAATAATTTTGATGTATAATTTTGGAGAACTTTCTCCTCTCTTCCCCATTTTTGAGGATGAACATGGGTTCTCCTCCTTGTAAATTTGGAGTCTTGTGTTGTTGTGAACTATTTTTGTGTGCTTGTATCATTGTTAGTTTACCCCTTCATCTTGTGCAAGTTTTGATTAGCTATCCTCTTTCCCATGGGCTTGGGGGAGGCTAGCATGCATCCCAACCTTGGGAAAGGCATGTGATGATGCCTATGGTTGGGTGGCAAACAAGCTCTTTCTCCTTGTTGGATCTCTTGAAGGCATGAAGAATGTATCTCAAGCTTGGAATCTCTTGTCATCTTGGTGCTCATTGTCTCTTCATTTTGTTGGCATTCCTCTCTTTGGTGACTCTAATGTATGGCTATTTGAAGAGTGAATCATTCTTTTTGTAAAGTATCTTCCTTGTGGATTGGAACCCACTTGTAAGAAATTGTATCCCTTGTATTTAAAAGCTTATTTCAATCTTGGGAAGGAGTTGTAATTGTTTCCTTATGTGTTTTAGCATGGTTGTGAAATGAGAATGTATTGAAAGTTATGCAAAGAGTGAATTGAGTAAAACATAGCATGTGATGATATGTAAACTCCTTTTGAAATGAAAGAATACACTTTTGAAAATATGTCTTCTTGTTAATATGAAGCATTCTCATGTTGAGAATCTCCCATGTTAAGAATATGAAAAATCTTTGGCATTATTTAAATTCTGAAATCATACTTGGTATGTGAAGCTTATTTTGTTTAAAATAGAATCTATTGTTGAGGGTTTTGAATATACATACTTTCATGGTAGGTTATTATGGTAATATAAATCTGTTGCTTTTCATTTGAAAAATTTACATATTCTTGTTAAGACTTATCTCCAAATGTTTTAAAACCATTGAATGTTAATAGTGCATATATATTATCATTTGAAAGTAAGTATAATCAAAATTGGAAAAAGTAAAATTTGTTTCATTTCATAAGATATTGAAATACTTTGGTTTCAGGCCATTTATTTTGTTGTTCTTCTTGTGTTTAGGGCAAAATAAATAGCTAAAAAGAAAGTAATTCTTTTATGAGTAGTTTAGAATTTGTTTTATTAAGTTATAAAAAAAAAGAAAAATAAATATAGTATTATATTTGTATTCATTTTGTGAAATTCGATATTATATTAAATATAATTAGTTTTTAAACCTAGTTTTATATATATGTATATATTATAAATATTAACTTTTCATATTGCCAGAAATAAAAATACTGTATATATATATTGCTATGAATATATACATATATATGTAAATACGTTATATATATATATATATATATAAAACCCTAAAATATATTCAATATACATTGTATTATATATACTTATTTACGATTTGTTTTAAACAATAAAAAAAAATGTATATATGTCAGGGGGGGGGGGGGGCAGGGGGTCGGCCCCCTCCCCCCAGCCGACGTGCCCCCCCCTGTATTTTCAAAAAAAAAAAACACCCCTGTAACCGGTGGAGGGTTCCTACCCCGTCCCCCCACTGTCCCGAGGCGCTGCCCCCCCCACCAATCGCGGCCCCCGCGCTCCTGTACACCATGTTGTCCCCGTGCCCCTGTACACCCGCCTTCCACACAGATCCCTGCCACGCCCCAACCTACCCAGCCGCTTGTCCCTTCACCCTCCCTCGCGTGGCCTCCCTGCCACCTCTTCCACAAGCGCCGCCGCTGCCCATCTCCCACACAGTCCCTTCACACAGGCTCTCTACAAATCCGCCCCCCTCCTTCATCTTCTCCAAAATAAAACAAATAAGTATAAATATATATATTTCATACAAAGGAAAATAAACAAGAATTCATTATGGTTTCCCCTCCAAGCCTCCACCTCTGCAACCTGCAAGAAGAAACAAACCCAAACAAGAGAAAAAGAAAGTAAAATGAGAGAATGAAATAAGAGAAAGAAAAGAATAGGCCATTAGAGCAATAGGGCAAACTTTAGGGCTTTTCTAAAACCAAGGGCTCAGATGACTTTAATCATAGGGCCATTATTAAATCCTTTTTTTTATTAGTCATGAGATTTTAATGGGAAGTTTAGCAAAGAGGAAGGATGGGATGGATTAAATAATTTAAGAAGAGGTTGTGGGTAAAGTTACCTAAGGGGAAATTGTTTCTATTTAAAAATGAGTAGTTGTTTTTCATGTGGCATTTTTTTTTAAACTAAGAGAGAGAGATTTTAAATGTGTGTAAATTTAACAATTAAGTAAATAATTAAGGACGGGTTTAGGGTAGTAATTAGTTGAATTAGGTAAATTAAAATAGAATAAAATCAGTAATTATCAAGAAAAGGGTATAAGAGATGTAATAGTATTAACTAAGCACTTCAAAAAAAAATTACCCTGAAATTTTAGTCACGTTTGGTGCGTTCTTTTGGTGTCCCAGGAGGGGCATTACAGTTGGTATCAGAGCTTGGGGTTCGCACTCGCGGACCACTGGGTAACTAATTTAAAATAGTTAATGGTAATTTTAACAACACAAAATTAACTAAATGAATAAAAATAAATAGTTAAAATAAATCATCCACCACCATTAAATTTTAAATTAATAAATGTCTCGCTCACCTCGTGCGCAGGATGGCGCCCAAGCGAGGACGATCAGCTAGAGGTTTGGGGCGTAGTGCATCTACGCAGGAGCCGTCGGCGCCCGATTTTGGGCCTCGGATATTAGAGGCCTTGCGCCAGCTGATAGGCATTGTGGAGCAGCGCCTACCACAACCGCAGGAGACGAGAGTGGAGGCACCATTGGGAGACGAGGAGCTGATAGGTGAGGACGTGCATTCGGAGCCGCCAGAGCACGATACACCGAGGCGGGAGAGGTCACGTAGCCCTTCCATTCATCACGAGAGGGTAGCCTCATTCCGTCGTAGCCGCTCACACAGTCTCGAGGGACCATTCGAGGATAGGCGACTCCCTTCGCCTGTTGGACTACATCGCCAGGATCGAGATACAGGCAGTGTGATCAGGGATCTTCTTCGTTTGCAGCCGCCCACTTACACCAGCTCTACAGATGGCTTTGGGGCTGAGTCATGGCTCCTTAGTTTGGATAGTTGCTTTGGCTTGCACTCTTACGAGAGCAACGTCAAGGCAAGGTTCGCCATACACCTCCTCCGAGACGCAGCAGGCGTTTGGTGGAGGAATGAGGAGCGGAAAGCTCCATCTGACTCGAGAGACAGTGACTTGGGAGATGTTCGAGGAGCGTTTCAGGGCTCGTTATATGTCAGAGCATTTTGTGTAGAAGAGGATCGATGAGTTTCACGACTTACGACAGGGATCTGGCACAGTAGCGCAGTATGAGAGCAGGTTCCTGGATCTGCTACAGTATGTGGACTACCTGCAAGATGAGAAATTGCAGGTTAACAGGTTTATTCGAGGGCTTAATGTAGACATGGTAGGAGCAGTTAGGATGCTATCTCCTCCCACACTTGAGAAGGCTGTTGAGAAGGCCTACTTAGCTGAGGAGAACAGGACCAAGGCACAGGAGCATCGTGATAGAAACAAGAGCAAGTTTCAGGAGAGGATACAGGCCTTCCAGAGTCAGAGGTCACGAGGTACTGCACCACCCCCTAGAGGAGGATTTTGGCCTCCGCCAGCAGCCACGAGGGCTCCACCGCACCCACAGCGACAGACACAGCAGCAGGGCCACCCGCAGCAGGGGGCTAGACAGACACAGGGATTTCAGAGAGGTGTTTCTAGAGGAGGTTTTGGTGGAGCCAGAGATAGGAGGCAGGGCACTCAGCAGACACAGCCAGCTCGCACTCAGCAGTCTGCTAGGGTTGGACCAGCAGGATCAGTACACCAGAGTACAGGAGGGACCCCATCTCAGAGGGGTACAGGAGGTTGTTTTATTTGTGGATCTCCAGATCACTATGTGCGCATGTGCCCGCACAAACCCAATACCATGGATGCACAGAGAGCTGCTAGATCTGAGTAGACGGTGGGTGATGTAGGACGTGCCCATCGGGTATATGCAGCGGTTGACAACCGCCAGGCCGAGCATCAGGCCACGGTCATTGAGACGACAGGTACTATCAGGGGTATTTCTGTCTCAGTACTTTTTGATTCAGGTGCTTCAGATTCCTTTATATCACCTTCTATAGTGGACCAGTGTGGGCTAGTGGTGGCTAGGCAACCAGATAGTTGGCAGGTTGAGTTGGCCTCTGGGGCCAAACTCGCCGTGGACTCGTATGTGGAGAGTTGCGTACTTGATTTAGGAGCCTTCTCCACTACTCTTGACCTCCGAGTTATCCCTCTAGGTTCCTATCAGGTAGTTTTGGGTATGGATTGGCTCGAGACTCATCGAGCTAAGGTGGATTGCAGAAATAAGGTCATTGAGTGTCAGGATGATCTTGGGAGTGCAGTTGTGATATCAGGGATGCAGAGACCTATCTCCTTGCGCATGATATCGGCTAAGCAACTCAAGCGGAGCATGCGTAAGGGGTGTCAGTTGTTTGCTATCACCATCAGTGATCGATCTGAGAGCATTCCAGAGCATTCACCCTTAGATGATCATGCAGTTTTGAGGGAGTATACAGATGTGTTTCCAGGCGAGCTTCCAGGGTTACCACCCCGCAGAGAGGTGGATTTCACCATTGATTTAGTACCTGGATCAGCACCAGTTTCTAGGGCACCTTATCGGATGACGACCCCAGAGCTTCATGAGCTCAAGATTCAATTAGAGGAATTGTTGGATAAGGGTCTCATTCGCCCTAGTGTATCTCCTTGGGGAGCACCAGTCATATTTGTGAAGAAGAAGGACGGTTCTCTCAGACTTTGTGTAGACTTCAGGACAGCTCAACAAGGTCACAATAAAGAACCGTTATCCGCTCCCTAGGATTGATGACTTGTTTGATCAGATGCGTGGAGTGAGAGTATTCTCCAAAATTGATCTCAAGTCAGGGTATCATCAGTTGCGCATATCAGATGCAGACATTCATAAGACAGCTTTTCGCACACGTTATGGGCATTATGAGTTCACAGTGGTTCCATTTGGTTTGACTAATGCCCCAGCTGTCTTCATGAGCCTCATGAATGGAGTATTCAGGACATTTTTGGATCGCTTTGTCTTAGTGTTCCTTGATGACATATTGATTTATTCTCGTTCCGAGGAGGAACACGAGGAGCATTTGAGACAGGTACTTCAGGTTTTGAGAGAGCAGAAGTTGTATGGGAACTTGGAAAAATGCAGCTTCTTTCAGACAGAGATTCAGTACTTGGGTCATATCATTTCAGGCGAGGGTATCTCTGTAGATCCCTCTAAGATACAGGCTATCTTGGACTGGCCAGCACCCACATCAGTTACTGAGGTGAGGAGTTTCATGGGTTTGGCAGGGTATTACCGCAGGTTCGTACAGGACTTTTCTAGGATTGCTCACCCTATTACTTCTCTTCAGAGGAAAGGGAAGAAGTTTGATTGGTCAGAGAAATGTGAGCAAGCCTTTCAGTTGCTTAAGGAAAGGTTAACCACGGCACCCATCTTAGCAGTTCCAGACCCGACAGAGGATTTTGTTGTTTGTACTGATGCATCACTAGAGGGTTTGGGAGCAGTTCTTATGCAGGAGCGTCGGGTTATTGCTTTTGAGTCTCGTAAGCTCAAGGACTACGAGCTTAATTATCCTACCCATGACTTGGAGCTTGCAGCAGTTGTTCATGCTCTAGTTCGTTGGCGACATTTCCTTTTGGGTAGGCCTTTCATTTTGAGGACAGACCATCGGAGTTTGCAGCATATCTTCTCACAGCCGAACCTCAACGCTCGTCAACGGTGTTGGATGGAGTTCCTATGTGAGTATGACATGGAGGTTCAGTACATCAAAGGGAAGGAAAATGTGGTTGCAGATGCTCTTAGCAGACGACGACATGTGCTTGCTTCTTTGACACTTCAGTCAGATTTGAGAGGCAGGATTCTCGAGCACCTTCCAGAGGACAGATTTTATGAGGGAGCTAGACAGATGTTAGAGTCTCAGGGTTCATTAGAGGGCAGATATTCTGGGTGTGTTTTAGAGACAGATGGTTTGCTTCGGTTCCACAGGCGCATCTACGTGCCTAAGTCAGGTGATCTGCGTAGCTTCATCCTCACAGAGGCTCATCGAGCCCCATATGCGGCACATCCAGGAGTGAAGAAAATGCATGCCGATCTGAGAGAGTTATATTATTGGCCAGGTCTTCGACGGGACATAGCAGATTTTGTTGCACGTTGCCTTGAGTGCCAGAGGGTCAAGGCAGAGCATTCTCATCCCGCAGGACTTTTACACCCCCATGATATTCCCGAGTGGAAATGGGATGTGATTTCCATGGATTTCATAGTCGGACTCCCTATGTCTTCTTATCGTCATGACGCCATTATGGTCACCGTGGATAAGTTGACTAAGGTTGCGCATTTTTCGCCAACCAAGGTCACCTATAATGCACAGGCCATTGCCAAGGTATTTATGGAGGACATTGTTAGGTTGCATGGGATTCCGAAGACCATCATTAATGACAGGGATACTATCTACACTTCAGTTTTCTGGACTTCTTTTCAGGCCGCTCTGGGTACTCAGATCAATTTCAGTTCAGCTTATCATCCAGAGACAGATGGGCAGACAGAGAGGGTTAATCAGGTGTTAGAGGACATGTTGAGAATGTATGTCATGGATCAGCAGAGGAAATGGGAAGATTATTTGCATCTAGTTGAGTTTGCCTACAACAACAGCTATCATAGTTCCATTGGTATGGCTCCTTACCAGGCTTTGTATGGACGACCTTGCAGGACACCTTTGAGTTGGGATAGACTAGATGACAGGATTATTCTGGGACCAGCCTACCTTCAGGATTTAGAGCAGCAGGTTGTGCTGATTAGACAGCGTCTTGAGCAGGCCAGAGCACGCCAAAAGGCGTATGCAGACACCAAGAGGATTGATCGTCACTTCTCAGTGGGTGACAAAGTCTTCTTGAGAGTTCGTCTGCATAAGAGTCCTATCCGTTATGGAAAGGGTTCTAAGCTATCGCCTCATTTTGTGGGGCCTTTTGATATTTTAGAGGTCATCGGTCCAGTTGCCTATCGCCTAGCTTTGCCACCACGCCTTGCATGGGCCCACGATGTTTTTCATGTTTCTGTACTACGTAGATATGTACCTGATGCTTCTCATGTCTTGGATTGGTCGGCATTACAGGTAGAGGATGGAGGACAGTGGAGATTGGAGCCCGTACGCATACTGGAGCACCGGAGGTTGGCCCTTCGGGGTCGAGACTTGGACCAGGTTAGAGTACAGTGGGACCGGTACGACGAGACAACAGCTACCTGGGAGGATGCGATACCTTTGAGGGCTAGATATCCCTATCTCTTTCAGTGACTTCCAGGAGGAAGTCTAATTTTAGTAGAGGGGGATGTAGTGCCCACACTTTTTATAGCTCAGTAGCTTGTTGTTTCTTTGCTCATAGACATGTTTTGACAGTGATTGGTTATATCTTGGACATTATATTTAGATATTTGATCTTATTAGACAGGTGTGGACATTTAGGCGTATAGCGCCAATTTAGCTTAATTTCTATATTGTCGCATTTTCTTGTTATGTCATGGAAACTAATGAATATGATGATGTGTTTGGAACCTAATTATATTGATGGATAGTTGTTGCATGGTGGGATTATATGTCACTTTATCATCTTGTCTAACTTTTGGAATATTGAATATAATTGTGCACGTTGTCGCATCTTGATTTCAGTAGGATGTTAGGTTAGTTTAGAACGCATTGATATCTTACTATGTCATTGAATTATATTGTATCAGACAGGTGCGGTTAATGTGTGCAATGAGTGTGCAGGTGACAGGTTTACAGGAGAACGTGGGATTCAGGCCAGCTACTCAATCTTGCACAAGCAGCCCACGGGCTGAGTCCTAGCCATGTTCATTGTGTGAAGCCTTAGTATAGGAGATTATTATTTTGGGCACTATGAGTGACCCCAATTATGTAATGTATTGTGCTTTGAATTATTAATTTTGTTTAGGGTTGGCTAGTGAAGTGGTAAACTTGTTTTGGGAGTTAATAACTCCTCTTTCATTTAAATTGTTGATTATGTTTAATGTGTCACTTAATCACAAGGGTTTAGGGTCACATGTGAGACCCTTGGGTGGTCCCCACACCCTCTACCCTTGTGCCAAAAATGCAAAACCCGAAATTAGGGTATTTTGGGCATTTTTGGGGACCCCTTTGTAGCTTGGGAGTCCCCCTATCATAAAAATGAGCCCTTGGACCCTACCTAATGGGTAGGGGGGCTTATTTTCAAGGCTAGAGGGAGTTTTCCCTCCCTTTTTACCTCTTGTTTAGTCACATCCATGTAAGGGATGTGGATTTGTGTGTTTATCAAAAGTTCCACTTATTTTGTCTTGCTTACATTTAAGGGAATTTGGGAGAAGAGGGCAAAAAGTTAATTTTACCCTTTTTCTCTTTTGTTTTGGCATCTTTGACCTTGATGAGGGAGAGGGGTGACACATGTCACCCCCTCATTTGTGAGGATGCTTGCTTGCTCCTCTTCAAATTCTCATTCATGGGAAATGAAAGGGACTTTTTTTTGGAATTTCTTGCTTGGATGCTTGTGGATTTTGGAGCTTGGAGATTGGCTTGAGTCAAGTGTGGAGAAATTTGAAGTTGGAAAGCTTTTTGGAGAGCTTTCCTTGAGGTAGGCTCTTATGTCTTTTGTTGTGTTGTTGCCTTTTAGTTGCTAGATTGGTTGCTTAAAATTGTTATTGTTGTATGTGGATTTTGGTTGCTTGCTTGTTTTCTTTAACTCCCTCCATCATATGGCATGATGGAGTTTTGGAGTGTGGGGGAAGAGAGAGGGAATTTTCCCTCTCAATCCTCAAGGCTTGATGGACAAGCCTTGTAGGGTCTTATTATTTTTCCCCTCAAATGGTTGAGGTGGGGAAGTTGATTCATTTGGTTTGAATCTCCTTCCCCATTCTTGGTAAGGAAACCCCTTTGGGGTTTGAAAATCCTTCCAAGAAGGACTTGGAGAAAGGGAGGAGGAATAAGGAGGGTCTTGGATTGAATTAGGAGCAATAAGGAGGATATGGAGAAGTGTATTTTGTGCAAATAATTTTGATGTATAATTTTGGAGAACTTTCTCCTCTCTTCCCCATTTTGAGGATGAACATGGGTTCTCCTCCTTGTAAATTTGGAGTCTTGTGTTGTTGTGAACTATTTTTGTGTGCTTGTATCATTGTTAGTTTACCCTCCATCTTGTGCAAGTTTTGGTTAGTTATCCTCTTTCCCATGGGCTTGGGGGAGGCTAGCATGCATCCCAACCTTGGGATAGGCATGTGATGATGCCTATGGTTGGGTGGCAAACAAGCTCTTTCTCCTTGTTGGATCTCTTGAAGGCATGAAGGATGTATCTCAAGCTTGGAATCTCTTGTCATCTTGGTGCTCATTGTCTCCTTCATTTTGTTGGCATTGCTCTCTTGGTGACTCTAACTATGGCTATTTGAAGAGTGATCATTCTTTTTGTAAAGTATCTTCCTTGTGGATTGGAACCCACTTGTAAGAAATTGTATCCCATTTTGTAGTTTAAAAGCTTTATTTCAATCTTGGGAAGGAGTTGCTAAGTTGTTTCCTTGTGTGTTTTAGCATGGTTTGAAATGAGATGTGTACTTGAAAGTTATGCAAAGAGCATTGAGTAAAACATAGCATGTGATGATATGTAATCTCCTTTTGAAATGAAAGAATATACTTTTGAAAATATGTCTTCTTGTTAATATGTATGCATTTCATGTTGAAGAATCTCCCATGTTAAGAATATGAAATAATCTTTGGTTACTTTTGGAATGAAAGAACTTGGCTATGTGAAATATTTTGTTTAAACTTTGGTAACAATAATAAATGGTTTAAAAATCTTGTACATCTTCCAAAATGAGTAGGTTATTATGGTTCATATTAAAAAATGCTTTTCTTTCTTGTTGAAAGGAAGGTTTACATATTTTGTTAAGAATCTATTTGTTATAAAAAAACTTTAAAGGTTATTGGATATCTATTTTGAAAGTAAGTTTTGTTAAAAACATTGGAAATGAAGTAGAAATTTTAACATTGGATTTCATGAATGGATATTGATTGAAATACTTTTTTTCAGGCCATTATTTTGTTTTCTTCTTTGTAACTATAAAATTAAATAGCAAAAAAGAAAGTTGGATTAATTATGAGTAATTAGAACTGTTTTATTAAGTACAAAAAAAAAGAAAAAAAAAGTATTATCTGTATTCATTTTGTAAATTATAAAGTATTAAAATAAATGGATTATTTACTATATATATATATTTTATATATGTGTATATATATATATAATATATACATTGATTTATATTTATAATTATATGAAAATATTATATAATTTTATATATTTCATATAAAATATATATATATTATATATATCGAAATATATATTAATATATATATATATATTATTATATATATACTTATTTACGATTTGTTTTAAACAAAAAAAAAATGTATATGGGGGGGGGGGTGTTCGCCTCCCCACCCCCCCCCCCCCTACCCACCCTTATTTTCAAAAAAAAAAAAAAAACAACAACTGGCGGGGGGGTCGCCCCCCGCACCCCTGCGCCATCCATGGGCCACTGCCCTTCCCCACCCGCTGCCTGTCCCGCGCCCCTGCCGCACCCTGTCCGCCCACCCCTCCACCCCCGCCCCTGTCCCCTTTCCCAACACTGGCCGCCTTGTCCCCGGCCCCCTGCAACCTTGCCGCACCCCCTCTCTCCCTGCACCTCCTCCCCGTCGCCTTCCCCCACGCGCCCACCAACCGCCGCCACTGCCCCCTTCCCCACTTTCCTTCACCTGCGGCCTACAAACCCAAATACCACAACCATGTATCCTTTTATAAAAAATAATTAAAAAATCCCTTAAATTGTGGGATGGGTCTTCCACAAAAATAAATGAATACAATAATTCATAGCTCAACCTCCAATATCCTCCAACACAACCTATAAGAAGAAATAAACTCAAACAAGAAAAAAAAACAAAATGAGAGAAGAAATAAGAGAAAGAAAAGAATAGGCCAAAGAAATTAGGGCAAACTTTAGGGCTTTTCTAAAACCAAGGGCAAAAGATGGCTTTAATCATAGGGTCATTATTAAATCCTTTTTTTTTATTAGTCATGGGATTTTAATGGGAAGTTTAGCAAAGAGGAAGGGTGGGATGGATTAAATAATTTAAGAAGAGGTTGTGGGTAAAGTTACCTAAGGGGAAATTGTTTCTATTTAAAAATGAATAGACTTATTATTTATGTGGCATTTTTTTTTAAACTAAGAAGAGAAGAGAGGTATTAAATGTGTGTAAATTTAAATTAAGTAAATAATTAAGGACGGGTTTAGGGTAGTAATTAGTTGAATTAGGTAAATTAAAATAGAATAAAATCAGTAATTATCAAGAAAGGGTATAAGAGATGTAATAGTATTAACTAAACACTTCAAAAAAAAAAATTACCCTGAAATTTTAGTCACATTTGGTGCGTTCTTTTGGTGTCCCAGGATATAGAGTTTTAAACTATATTAATCTTTTTAAGGGCACGGATCCTTTCTATCCCCCCTTATAGCATATAAGCTAAGGTTTGAAATTAATAAAAAAAAAACACAAGGTTAAGCTATATTTTAAAAAAAAATGTCTATCCTTAGGTTTAATGTGGCTTATTTTAAACTATGGCTCACATTTGTTATGGGGTGTGCGTCCTCCTTACATCCTACCCTTCTCTTTGATTGCCAAGTGGCATGGGCCACACCTTATCTCCTCCTTTGCCACGTGGGGTGGCTGTTACAAAACCCACACATAATCTTAGGTGGTGCATTGTGTTGAGGGCTGTGTGGCATGGCCACACCGATCACTAGAGATTTTGCTCGCCGCTTTGAGTTGTTGGAAGGTCCACGTGGGCCGAGAAAATAAATATATGGGTGGTGGAATATAAAACGTGGCGAGGTAATTTTAAATGCCACGTATAATAATCAACTCACCATACCATAGCTCAAACATTGTAATATGCACACTGAGCCACTTAGGGGGATAGATGAGCTGGCCCATGCAATGAAATACAAATTCAATGTATCTTAACCAAATAAAATGTGGGAATCATGAGCATAGTCTTATGAGGAGCTCGACTTTCTCATGCCCTCCCTCTTTAATCTCTTAACACTTGGCGGGTTGGCCATAAGTATTGTGTAGATCGCTCACCATGTATTGTGAGTTGGTTCTTAACTTTTTTTATATTAAATTACACTCATCCGTCATGTGATTTAGTGGAGTTGTATTCCACGTGGTCTTTATCTTTCATGGCCTGCTTGATGAATTGTCTTGTCCACCAAGGCATAGTTGGTTGGTAGTAATTGTGGAGAGCTCGGTTGGTAACTCAATCCTTAACTTGGTTACCCATGGAATGTTTGGTCTGCTTGATTAATATACTCCTTTATAGATGTGTTACTTTTGGTGAATTTCTTATATATTATGAAATTAAATTAAATTATAGTATATTTTCTAAATGATTAAATAGAGATATTTAACTCTATATTGAATAAAATATGTTAAAATAACACATGACTTAAAGGCTTAGAATAAGATAATGAAAATATGGTAAAATATCATGAAGATGTTTCTTACGTTAATGTTATGGTTGTTTCTGAATCTCCTGTCTCCCTAGCTCAGAAACCTGAGATAAATTATGTTGAGACCTTTTGCTATTATAGCTAAGATGAGTACTGTTAGGGCCTTGTTTGCTATTACTACTCATTTTTTGGGTGGGAAATCCACCAAATGGATAATAAAAATATTTTTTTGAATTGTAATTTAAAAGAAAAACTTTCCATGTTTTAAACTAAAGGATTTGAAGAAACTGGTAAAGAAAACTATGTTTGTAAGTTGAGAAATCCTTGTATGCTCCTAGAGCTTGGTATGTGAAAATTGTGTCCTTCTTTAAACTGTTAGGTTTTGTTAATTGTTCTTCTAAAAATGATATATTCACTAAGTAATAAGGCTCACACATTATCATTATATGTATATATGTTGATGATTTTCTTATGATTGGTGACAATTCTAATTTAATTCATAGGATTAAAGAGAAATTGAAGCAATACTTTGAAATGAAAGAGTTAGGTATCTCACATCATGTTCTCTGTATGACTGTATTTCATTCTATTGTTATTTTTCAAAACACAATATGCAACCATTATATTGAAAAAGTTTCTTATGATTGATTGTAAACCATTTTCTACTTCAATGGAAGTTGGAATAAATATTGATACTAAATCTGCATATGAAAAAGGTTGATCCTATTTTATATACGTTGTTAATTGATAGTTTGATTTATCTAACTATAACTAGATCAGATATTTCCTATACAATAGGAATTACTTCAAGGTTTATGCAGGAACTTTTTTTAGAGATCATTGGAATCTTGCAAAAAATATTTTTAGATATATTAAAGGAACAATCAATGATGGGGTTGCATTATACTAAGAATAAACATGTTATCTTATATGGATTTCGTGATTCTAACCATACTGATCTATTATAAAATATAATTGATATATGTTCAAGTTTTTTTGGTGTAGGAACCATTACTTGGAACAACAAATGCAATCAACAGTCTCTATTTCTTCTAATGAGGCAGAGAAGTACAATGGAAGAAGTAAGGAATCCATATGGCTACAACGGCTGTTGGTAGAGATACACATGGAAGTTAAAAGAAGTATTCATCTTCTATGTGGTGGTCAAAGTTGTATTACTCTTGATTAAGAATCCAGTTTAACATTAGAGGATGAAGCACATTGAGATACATATACGCTTCACCTGTGAGAAGGTGCTAAGTGATGAGATAAATCTCAAGTTCGTGTTGACTAAAGAGCAGGTTGTTGATATCTTCACAAAGTCCATGAGTGCTGTAAAGTTTTGTCACTTTCATGAAAAGCTTGGATTGTCAAATTTGCCATTGAGGGGGAGTGTGCATAACAATGTCACCTCCTAATGGAACTTGGTTTTTGTAAAAAGACCTTCGGGCATTTATAAAAGACCTTCAGGCATTTGTAAAATACCTTAGGGCAAGTGTAAAAAGACCTTTGGGCATGTATACCTCCTCGACTTATTTTTTTATAAAGAAGTGTAGAAAGATCTTAAAGGCGGTCTTCAGTAAACTCTTTAGTGTTATTGAGTTTACTGGTAAACATATAGTACAAGTATATTGTTAAGGAGGTCCTTGGTTGTAAAAGACTCCTATATGCTTAGGTTCAATAACCTTTTATGAGAACCTTTAAGAACATGTAAAACTCACAAATCATACTTAGCCACTGATCATGGGATGATATTTGGGATTCCAAATCCTTTTGTACTAAAAAGTTAAATTGAGTATAATGAAGGTGTTATAATTCCTTCAACCGATATGCTAGCTTAAAACCTTTATGGTTTAAGGATTGTAAATCCTGTAGTGTACCACGTGCAGGTAATCTATTGACATATGTTATGTTATCCCGCTTAACATTAAGGGGGAGTGTTGGAACATAATGATTAAGTGGTCTGGTCAACCCTTAATGTATATGGGTCCATCACTAATATATAGGTTAATATTTAATAATATGAAATATTTATATTTCTATTATTAAATATGCTAACCTAGGTATATATTTTAGGTTAAATATTTAATATCATAAAATGATTATATTTCTAATATTAAATATTATAAACCTAGGTGTATGTGTCAACCTTTTAAGTTGAAAAGGTGGGACGTGAGACATACCCAATCACCTTATATAAAAAGGACTTTAGGTCCTCATTTGATATATTCAGGAAATATATCAAAGGTGCGCAAATCAAGGGATTTAGTTTTACCCTTGGTAGATAGGGTTTTAAAGGAGGAAGTGATCTTACTGGATGTAAAATAAGTTCTCTAAAGTGAAATGTTATTTTCAAAGTGGTTTTTACCATATTGGGGTTTTCCACTATAAATATTGTGTCACCTGTGTTATTTATTTCGTATAAGTATTTATTTATTTATGTTATGATGTAATGTTTATTTAAATATTTATTGTAACATTATATAATATGTAAGTTGATTAAATCCGTATTTATTAGAATCCTCAAATTCTAACATTTCCTTTACATATTTCAAGTAATCTTGCCACTGCTTTTAAAGTTTAGTATTATGAATATCATTTTATTCTACGATGTTAACATCATCCTTTAAATGTTGTTCATAATCATAGCTCATCTACCTTTAGTAGTTTGTGTCTGATGCTAAGTATGTGCAATGTTTTTGTGACAACTCTCTTAAGTGAGCATTGCATTTGTGGCTATACTTTATTCAGATTGATTTTCCAATAATTTTAGGGGATATTGAATCAAAGTATCGCCCCTTAAGATACCATCAGGATCCTCTCACCCTAGTTCTGGTAGGGTCAAAAATAGCAAGAAACTAGCCACTCTATTTATGCATGCCTCTTAGTCATTTTTAATACTTGGTCATGGAAGAATGTTAGATCTTTCCCCGACTACAAACAACATATTTCACACATCTATCATCCATCCTACAGTTCCTTCTCTAAATTACAACTGAGTCTATGAGGTGTAAAACTGGGGACCGACACCATCTAAGAGGTTCATTGGAGATATGCAGTGTAATACTCTTATGAGGAGGTCCATTGGCCCTCCCTCACATATGAACTTAATATATTGGTAGTGATTCTTCTTTGATCATATATGTGTTTATATTACTTTAATGTTTCACTAGGTGTTTGTCTTAAGGTTAGCACAAATATCCTAGAGAATATTTCATAAATATAATTATTCAAACCATTGGGATGTTTATTTATTTCATTATTTACATGTTCTATATCATGAGAAATATGAGCATCCAAAGGAAAAGGGAAATAACTATTATCATTCACATCATGTATGAGTTTTATCTAGGTTTTATTCACTAAAATTCTATAAAGAGACCATCTTTAAGAAGACTTATTCTCCAAGTAATATAATCTTTTACCCCATTACTTATCTATATAAGAAGCATGAGGGTATGGGTGAAGGGAGATCTATCGGAGAAGTTCATTGGAAAGATTCATTGTAATACTCCTATGAAGATAGCCATTGGCCCTCCCTCACATTTGAGCTTAATATATTGGTAGCAATTCTACCTTAATCATATGTGTGTTTATATTGTTTTAATGTTTCACAGGTATACACATACATGTGGGTAATTTTCTTAAGGTTAGCACAACAATCTTAAAGAATATTTCATAAATATAATTATTTAAAACATTAGAAGCTTTATTCATTTCATTACTTACATGTTCTATATCATGAGCAATATAAGAATCCAAAGGAGAAGGAAAAGAAAAAGAAAAAGAAATATTATCATTCATATTATGCACAACCTTTACTGAGGTTTTATTCACTAAATTATATAAAGATATATCTCTAGCATTCCAATCCACATCATTAACTTTTTATTGTCATCTTCATA
Source organism: Taxus chinensis (assembly GCA_019776745.2). NCBI lineage: Eukaryota > Viridiplantae > Streptophyta > Pinopsida > Cupressales > Taxaceae > Taxus > Taxus chinensis. The sequence goes on from CM034151.1 coordinate 28,200,410, forward strand.
AGATATGACATGCATAATAGAATTTCCAAGGTTAGAAAAAAAATTGAGTGACAAGCCATCAGATGTGAATTAGGGTTTGAAGGATGTCATAAGAAAACAAGAATCTAAACCCTATGAGGATTAAAAATGCAACAAGTAGTATTATCCCTAATGGAAGGGAAAACATGAAAACCTAAGTAAAAATGATACCCTTAGTCGATGTTCAATCAATATATGGGTTTATTAATTTGTGCTACTATTCTACACCAAAAATCCCTAAAATAATTCAAACTAATGTTTTAATTCAAATTTAGGAATAATCAATAAATCACATTTGAACCATGCTAAAATATAGGTAGGCTAATTACTTTTAAAATAAGAAATATCAAAAAGACAATAAAAATAAAACAAAATTTGGTTGATTTCACACTACCTAAATGCAAAAAGGTCTGCTAGAGGATGAAAGAAAACTCAAAAGATAGAGACAAATAAATCTTGGAAAATTTGAGGCCAATCTAAACTATCTGAGTCATGTTCGGCAATGACGGTCGAGGTCAATACATAATTTATCTATGAATGATGCTTGTCCTTTTTTTGTCAGATACTCACGAAATCTATGATATGCATTCATCTACTCCTAAACTAAGCCTAGAAAGACCTCACACTCTCTACTAAGGGAGAGTGTTGCACTACATGTTGAGGATCATGACCTATGTAGTTCTCCTCGTGCGAGTGAAATCTGTGTGCTTCACTTTGTCATAGAGAAATCAAATAGAACTACATGAACTTTAGTTAGGCCATATTTTGGTACAAGCATGTAACTAGATAAAACTCTATAAAATATAAATATTTTTCCTTAGGAGTAGATTAGTCTTTGAAAAGCTTGAGTGAATATGCCAATAGTCTCTCTCTCTCTCTCTCTCTCTCTCTCTCTCTCTCTCTCTCTCTCTCTCTCTCTCTCTCTCTCTCTCTCTCTCTCTCTCTCTCTCTCTCTCTCTCTCTCTCTCTCTATATATATATATATATATATATAGGCTTATAAAATTTGAATTAAGGACATATGGGAGCATAAAAACCAACCTAAAAGATGTTATGCACGTGTATTCACCCTAAAAAAATTAAAAACAATCAAAAGAGGACAAGTTCACTACCGAAACCCTAATTTTTGAACCTAACCTAGACACATAATCGTGGTCAATAAAAGGTGAGGCAAAACATGGATCCTTGAAAAAGACCAATGAAACATTAAACCATAAATGAATAAAGATGTATATGAGCACACTTAGATAAATAAAGACCAAAGATCAAAGAGAAATATGCTAAAGTTCCTAATCCAAACTGAGGGATCATAAATACAATGTCGCTAAAAATATTATTAAAACAAGACTTGTACAAAAGTTAGGATAACACATCAATATGTTAACAAATTCCTTAGCATAATGCGGGATTTAAAATTCCACTTGGCATTGCATCATGGAGTAGAGTGTCCATGTGGTCATGTTGGTTTTCTATGTCCTTCACAAGAGTTGGACTGAGTAGCATGCTTGTGAGGTATCATGAGAATTGCGAGGCAAGATGAGTGTTGCCCATTGTTGTGAGGTGTGATGATATTTGTACTATGTTGCAAGGTGTTCCAAGATGTTGTAAAGTGGTACATGTGTTATGTGATATTGCAAAGTGTTGTGAAGGGATTTAAACCGTTGCAACAAAATTTGGCATGGGGCTTTGCCAAATTAAAGGGGTAGTTGCCCCTTAACTCCACACTAGTTATGCCTTTGAAAAATACATGCTCCTCACATCTTGGGTGGTGTACACAACATTAAGTATTTTGAGGCGTGTTGCATGTTGTTTGGCATTACATAGAAGGCACATGATGCAAGGGCATGCAAGGTAATGCTCCAAGCACATATATTGTATGGTAAGGTCATTAGTGTTGAGCATAAGGCACCTGATGTGAGGAGCTACGAGATGATGCACAACTAACCAAGGCACACAAGACAAGTGTCAGATTGTCAATTGCGTGTAAATTATTATTAGCTCCCAAATTAACCCCCAAAGGTCAATAAAGGAAAAAGGCAAGAATAAGGAATGAGGAACAAGGGATCTTAAGCTAAAAGGAAACACAATAACATTTGTCAAGAGTGTCTAAAAGTACTTAATAGGCCCTATGTACATCTAACTACTCTTGATAAAGGGAAACAACCTGGGTAGATTTAGAAGAGACAAAAAATAGAATTCAAATGGGGTTGAGAAAGGTTTGGGTACAATCAACAATCGACAAAACGTGCAACTGATGCCTTATATGAACCAATAATCAACAAGTATGCAAAAATGCCAAAATAATACAATTTAACAACTAATCACTGCTAGAGATCCATTTTTGAGTGTCTACGACTAGATATTTACTTTTCATAGGAATACATTGCATGTATGTTTCCATATCACATGCACAAAAAATACTTTAATCAAATGTTTTTTAAGCTATGGTAGAAGCTCATTTGGTTGATATCCAAGTAGTAGCTCCTTTCATACTAAGTGAAAACTTTTGTAAGCCCGATATTTTAACCATGTGGTGAGTGAACTTAGTTACCATCATAATAATTTGAAGGAACTCTAACGACAGAAATAGCTCATTTGGTTGATATCCAAGTAGTAGCTCCTTTTATACTAAAGTGTAAACTTTAGTAAATTTAGCATTTGAACAATATGGTCAGATAACTTACTAACCATCATATTAATTTGAAGGAGCTCTATCTACGGTAGTAGCTCATTTGGTTAATATCCAAGTAGTAGCTCCTTACTTAAGTGCAAATTTTAGTAATACTCGTATTTGGATGACAAGGTGATTAAACTTACTAACCGTCATATTAATTTTTAAGGAACTATAATTAAAAAACACATTTTTTGCATGAGCGAATTCAATAACCATCATATCGATTTGAAGGAACTATAATTTGAAAATGAATTTTTAAAATTTAATGTTTAGAAATTAGATTATTATGTTTCTTTGTGATTGTTTTGGCATTGACTTACAACAAAATATTTATTTTAATTATTAATAATTCAAACATGTCCTACATTAAGAAAATATATTTAAATTCAAAGGTATGAGGGTGTTTGTAGTTATTATTATTATTATTATTAATATTATTCAATATGTTATTATATATTGCTTTAGCAACATATTAATATAACAAGTACATGTAGACACTCAAATTTGGCAATTACTCTTTGACACTACTAGATTTGACAATGTACACTTGCTAAGATAAACACAACCTTTCTATTCCTACTCAGTACATTATGAGGTCCCTTGTGCACTGATATGCTGACACATTCTGAGAATTAAATACAAAAAATCCATATACTAAGTCAGCTCGTCAGGATGCAAACTTCATTTGACATGTTTTTCATCCTTGGTCAAGGCCCACAGTTTGGTCGGGATATTATATCCATTCCTAACCTATCTATACGACTTTGCACTGACATATCCTCCATCTTTTCTTTCGATTCCAAATTCTCCAATGGGTCTTTACTCCCTCTTGGTTAGCCTTTCTTTTATAATTCATCTTTGAAACCCTATATAAACAAGCTAACACTACCAGATTTGCTAACATGGAAATCATATGACACTACATTGATACACTCACTTCCAACACTTGCAAATCGCACCCAAGGTTCCCTAAATCTCGCAAATGCACTTCCATGGTCATTAGGGTAATGATCTCCATAGGTTTGAAGCTTCTTACTAGGTCAAGGCATCAATCTCTCTCATCCATAAACACTCAAAGATCCTTCTTCAAATATTTTAGCAAAAGTCAAACTCAACTCGAGCATTGTCAAAAAATTTGTCAAATCTAGTTGCATTCATTTAGATATCACATGTTAGGTGGACTATGTCATGTGGTTTAAGGCCTCTTCGAAGTAGGTCCAATGTCGGTGGTGCAAAGGGGTCCCCATAACCCAAATAATGTTTTTTTGTATGGTTTTCCATCCATGGTTAGGATTTGAGATCTTGTTCAAAATGTTCATAGAACCTTGCAGCATGACTGACAACTAGAGTTTGATAGCGATAGACATTTTCAAGCAGGTGACAATCCTAGAAATTCATATTCCAAGTAGGTCCAAGACTGTATAATAGGGTCAAGATAGTACATACGATCCTTGCAGAAGTGTATGACCTGCCCTGAGTTAGTTTCTAGTCACAATTCCCAGAACAAAACATCATCAGGTTTAGATCTCCCTGTTTTAGCAGTGTACACTGCTAGAACTTCCTATATCCATATATAAAAAGCTAAGTGCATTCATCCTCTTGTGTTTTCAAGTTCATATCTTGTTTCATACATTAGTTGCAAATATTAATGCATTGTTATGATATTACATAATTAATGTTGGAAGTTAATTAATCGGAATAACTCCTTGTAGCTCCCCTTACATCTTTTAGTGTACCTAATTCACTAATCTAGATTTCACATAATCTAATAAGGGTGTAAACATTTTGGTGAATCCGACTCATGGCTCGATCTTTGCACAACCCCTCGTTGCCCTAGGGCACCTTTTCCTATCTTGGTGGATGATCATTCTCATTTTTATAGGCTTAATTCTTCTATTTTTGGGTACCGTAATGACTTCTTCTCATCCTCACATGATATCCTTCCACGACTTAGTCCACCAGCACTCCATTGATCATGATACATTTTTCAAAATTTCAAAGATCCCTTGTAATCTGGACCCCCAACTGTTTTGGGAATACAAATCAATTGTAGTCATGTTCCCCTCAAGGCATCATGTACTAATGATCTAACAATTGTATTTAATGTTGTGCATACACATAATACACATTCTTCACATGATTACAATTGTGATGATGATCATAAAGATGATGATTCTTCTCTTCCACATAATCATATGACACCACTTGGTAATGATTCTTTATTTGTTGATGGCATAACACATGATACATGTAGACACCTAAAGTATGCTTGCACTTAGCATTTTATCCAATCCATTCAATTAACGACACTTTGTTAATTCCCCATTTTGAACCCCACTCTTGGATACCCATTCACGACACCTTCTCAGTCGTATTCTTCCTCCTATAATCATCTTATTTGGCTAATATCTCTCTTATTAGCTAAACATTCCTCCTTTCGACCATTTAGAACCTCCCTAGTTCTCTCTAGACCACTTATATTGGCTTCGTAGGATATCTATCAGTCACAATTGGTTATCTAAACCCCTCCCAACTCCCAATGAGTCTCTAATCACTTGATAATCAAGTCTAACTAGCCTAAACCCTAGTTAACTAGCCTAAACCAAACTTAACTAAGTCTAAAACATGTTTATCATAATCTAATCTAAAAGTGCTTTTTGAGATTTAGTCCCACATGCACCCAAATTTCAACATCCTCTCATTTGGAAAACTATAATACAAGGCTAAGCCTACCCATTCAAACTTACAACTTTACATAACACAAAACCAAAACAAGCCTAAGAAAGTTTGAGTCTCATTTGTATTAGCTTCAAGCTAATTAGACATTTGATCTAAAGTTTTCCTTCCTCCATTGTTGATCTAACACCTCCATTTGCAATCCATAATCCAAGTTTTGAAGTAATATGGAGAGAACCATTGGCCCTTGAAGCCATTAATGGTTGATGACTCCATTCTTGAAAAGCTTGAAAAACCATAAACAACATAATCACCCTTTGATTGCTAAGTTGCTCTTTTAGGTTTTCAATTTTCTTAATTAAGTAACTAAAGAGTAGAGAGTAGTATTATGCTAGGTTTTGATGTTTTTTGTCAAAGTTTAGATGCATGTATAGATTAACTCTGTTTTAGCCTTCTTATCTCATGGTGCATGGATGAGTTTAGCAAAGATTTGAGGTTCCTTTAGCCTCATTCCATAAGCTTTTGGTCCCTAATTCACTCCTCTAGATTTCAATAATCTAATAAGAGTGTAACCATTTTTGTGACCCGACTCATGGCTCGATCTTTGCAAAACCTCGGTGCCTAGGGAACTTTTCCTATCTTGGGGGCATGATCATTCTCAATTTTATAGTCCTGAATTCTTTCTATTTTGGGGTTACCGTACTGGACTTATTCTCTCCTCCCAGGATATCCCTTAAACGAATTAGTCCAGCCAGCACGCCATTGATATGATACATTTTTCAAAATTCAAAGATTCCCTGTGTAAATCTGGACCCCCACCTGTGTTGGGGGAATAAAATCAATTGTAGTCATGGGCCCCTCTAAGGATCATACTAATGATCTAACAATGTATTAATGGTGTGCATACACATAATAACCTTCTCAATGATTACAATTGTGATGTTGATGATCATAAAGCTGATGATTTTCTCTTCCACCTAATCCTATGACACCACTTGGTAATGATTCTTTATTTGTTGATGGCATCATCCCACATGATACCTGTAGACACCTACAGTATGGATTGCACTTAGCATTTTATCCCATCCATTCAATTAACGACACTTTGTAATTCCCCTTTTGAAACCAACTCTTGGATTACCCAGTCACGACACCGGCTAAGTCGTATTCTTCCTCTATCATTCTCGTATTTGGCTAATATCTCTATTATAGCTTAAAAACATTCCTACTTTCGAGCCAGTAGAACCTCCCTTAGTTCTATCTAGACCACTTAATGGCTTCGAGGATAGCTCTCCAGTCCCAATGGTTATCAACCCCTTCCCAACGCCCATGAGTCTCTCCTCATTGATAAGTCAAGTTAATAGCCCTAAACCCTAGTTACTAGCCTAAACCAACCTTAACTCGTCTAACAAAAATTTGTTTATTCATAATCTAATCTAAAAAGTGCTTTTGAGATTAGTCCACATGCCCCAAATTTCACTCCTTCATTTGGAAAAAAATATAAGACAGGCTAAGCCTCCATTCAAACTTCCAACTTTACAATACACAACCAAAACACGTCCTCATCCCGTTTGAGTATCATTGTATTAGGATTACAAGCTATTGACATTTGATTCTAAAGTTTGCTTCCTCCATGTGAGCTAACACCTCCCTTTGCATCCATGATCCAATTTTTGAGTACATATGGCGAGGACAACATTGGCCTTGACGCCAAATGGTGAGACTACATTCTTGGACGCGTGCACACCATAAACTAACTAATCACCACTGATTGCCTAAGAGTTGATCTTTTGGTTCATTCTTAATGAAGTAATTAAAGAGTAGAGAGTAGATTATGCAAGGTTTTGCTTTTTTTTTGTCACAGTTCTGATGCATGTATAGGGATTAACTCTTGTTTAGCTATTATCTCAGTGCATGGGGGAATGAGTTAGCAAAGATTTGAGGTTCTTTAGCCTCATTCATAGCTTTTGCAAAACATTGGCTAGGGGTGTCTTCACTTGTTGTCTATTAACTCTTCCCTCAAAGGTACTTAATTCAATGTGCACACAACTAGATATCTATGAGCAAAGCACATGATTAGTCTGTGACAAGTGTTTTTTTTAGACCTTGTTCAGACTCTTGCTTTAGTCATATCTCGTCTCACGATTTGCTGCTTGCAATCACTCTCATCGCGATGCTTTAAGTTACATTCATATCATTCACATACTTATTCTACTTCATTAAGAATATCCATGTGTGATAAGATTTCTTTTTCAGGTTGCGGACACATTTGTCGCTCTCACAAAAAATCCTTCCCTCTTTCATTCATGTGGATTTTGGACCAAATTACGCTGGGGGATGGGGGACTCGTGCTCCTTCCCCCCCCAAACAATTCATTGGTGTACGTGCACCATCATGTTGAACCTCTCATAATGGCCTTCGGCCCGCTTCTACCAATTGAAGAGTTTTCACGTTGAATACTCCCACCTAAGCGTTGGGGCAATTTTTGCAATTCTTCACCTTTCTCCTACGCACAGGCTTTATGCCTTGTACATTTCATTTATCGCTAGGGGCCATCCACGCTTCTCGTTCTTCCTATGCCTAGTTTCATAAAACTTTCAACATAAATGAAAAACCATTTCCCGTCTGTTAGAAAAAATAAAAAACATTCCCATATGTTCCAAAAAGAAAAACATTCAAATATGTTTCAGAAACATCAAAAAAAATATAAATCATCCTAAAAAATGCCACTCTTTGGTTCTCACCTGTTCATGTGTGTGACTCACGGATCATCTTGATCTACCTCCATCAACAAAAGCTAGGTTGCTTACTTTGGCTGTACTCTGGGGCATAACGAGTTACCTGGTACTGTTTCATAGTGCACATTGCTTTATCATCGGACCCAAGTGTCCTCTTTTATTCTCCTCGCATGTATCCTTGCTTGGGGCACTATCATTAACCCTTGTCGTTAATTCACACAGGTCGGAACTGAAGCTCGATAACAAAAACATTACATCATGTTTCTTTGTTAGTTTAGTTTGTTTACTTTCTCGTATTACATTGCATTATTTATGTTGCATGGAGTTAGACATCTTTTAATTTCTTGTATTGCATTGCATTTTGTATGTTGCATGGAATGTGTTTTTTTACAAATGGACATTTGTTTGTATATGGCTTTTCATGTCATACTACACTTTTGTTCATTCTTTTTAATAAGGATCGATGATTAAGATCCCTAGCAATATGATGAAAAATAAAGTTGTTTAAAAGGCAGTGGATGGATGTTAGCTCAATCCCCCTTCCTCATACTCCTTTTCTTCTATATCCCATTTCTTCTTTTCTACACTTTCTTTATTTTGTTCTCTTTCTGTCGTCGTTTCGATCATCAATCGAGTTCTTCTATCACACCATTGACAATCGAGGGGGCATCCTTCATTCTACTCATTTTTCTTCTATCCCTTCAAAATTTTCTACTTGTTTGTGCTTGTCTACTTTCTTTGAAGTGACGTAGCTTACGTCACCCTAAAGAGGGGAAAATGTAGACACCTGTAGTTTGATCAAAGCACTATTATCTCTAATATTGCACTAACTATTCCCTTCCTCATAAATTGATGACACATCGTTAGTTATATCTAACTCCCCTTTTTCGACACTCTTCTGGTCTTATTCCTCTTATAAGTCAATTAAATAGGCTATTATAGCCTCTTCTTGGCTAAAATCCTCTTCTAATTGCTTCCATTATCTTCCTAGACTATCAATCCATTTCATTGGATTGATTATGCCTTTCAAAACCCTCCCAAAACCCTAATTTTTCTCTAAACAAGATTAATTAGTCTAACCTAGGTTAATTACCCTAAACCATAATCAACCTCTTCTAAACTTAGTCAAATCTTACTTTGACTTGCTAACTAACTTGTTAACTCCCTTTTTAGTTCCGCATGCACCAAAAAGCTTTCCATTTCCCTAAAGGAAAACTATAAATATCCCACTACCCCCTCTCATTTTCAAGAACACTTCTTCCCTCTAACATAAAATATAGTATTATTGCTAGGATTAGGAGTTTTATTTCATCTTATTGATCTATTCTACTTTATCTTTTGCATTTAACCACACAACATGGAATAAATGGGAAGAACCATTGGCTTTGAAGCCATTAATGGTGAGATCCCATTCTCTTAAAGCTAAAAAGATTGCTTAGATACTTATTAGGCTCATTTACTTAAGCTTTCAAGAATAGAGGATATTTAAGTTTGCTAAGTTTCCTTGTTTTCTTTAAACTAATGCATGCAAAGTTGGAATCCTTGTTTATTTTTTAAATGATGGTCAATTGATTAGTTTTACAAAAATATTTGGGGTTATTTAGTGTTCTTACCCCATTCCATAGTTTTTTTAACCTTTCTTTGAACACACATCCCCTAAGGAAGTCCCATATAAAATTGGTGGACTAATTCTCTATATGTCCTTAGCTAGTTTAGTAGTCAGGAAAGATTTCTTATTATCTCACTGATTTTCATTCTCATATTGTCTGGGTTGTTCACCCTTATTTTCATCTTCAGTATCTTCCTCATGTTCCTCCACTTGATTCGCATTATCAGCCCCAATCTATTGCTCTAAAGTAGCAATCCAGTTACGGGTATCTTGGATAAATAAGAGTATTTCATAAAAAAATTAATTAGATGTTCAAGAAAACACACCATTTCATCATATTAGAATAATTTTCTGCTAAAATAAAGTAATTCCATCATTAAGCACTTGGAACCATCAAGGAGAAACATAGAAAATGTAACACCTCAATTTAATTTTTAAACAAAGGTTCTGGAATTTTTTTTCCGCTAAAACTTTATCAAATCTTCATATTCAAATCACATGATGCCTTGCAATTATTTATAGAAATCAATCAAACTTGATTATTAGATAGTATTTTAGTTTGATTCATCTGAATGGACACTCTTCTTTGTATAAACCTTGTGCGATTGAGAAGGGTTATTCCTTTTCTGCCCTTTCACATCCTCATCATGCAAGGGTAATCACATGGGAAGGCCTATTAAATACATCAGTTTAGAAAGAGAAATGCATTGGAAGACAGTTATGTTTCCATTAGAAGCAGAGTTTACCATGAAATTCAAGTTTGATTTTCAGTATCTGACATAATCGTTATGTAGCAAGGTGTAGAAACAGATATAAGCAAGTAATTTGAGAGAAGTTTTACATTGTTTCTTCTTTTCATACTCATTGTAATTTGTAATTGTCTATATTAGACCAATAAAAGTGGGAAGAAAGAGCAGTTTCCCTTTCTTGACTGTTCATTTCCTCCATTTAGGTTTCCAGGATAAAAATTGTTGGTGTTGAAGTTATGAATTCTTCCCTTATAGGACAATCTTCCTTTCTATAAGCACTAGATAATCCAGTAACTAAGCTCTAGGTTCTTCAAGCAAATCTATTATTTTCCGAAGTTGAAAATAGAACAACATAATTGTGTATTCGTAGACTTTCCAATTTTTAGAAGTACCCCTAGTCATTTTGGTATGTCAAGCTGATTATATGTCTAGGACTGATGTTATATCGAATCTTTTTGTGTTTTCTTAAGGTTTAATACAGCTGACAAGGTCTCAAGGATGAATTATTTTTAACTTGGTTGTTCCTTTTAGATGATTTTCGATGAAGAATAAAAGATCAATGCCATAAACTCAAAACTGGAGGAAGATAACTTGGTCCGTTGAGCTCGAGATGCCCAGGGCATGATGGATAGATTACATAGGAAACAAGCCAGCTTTCACACCTTTCTGCAAAATATGACTTCGTACTTAAGTCAAGATTCCATGGACTCGGTTAGGTTTGAGCATGTTAGCCGAATTTAAATCGTGTATCGTAAAGATACATTAAGGTCTAAACCAAATTTTTAATAAACATTCACGTGTATATATTTGTATATCTCCATTCCAATAACTATGCACATTTCCTTTTAAAGCTTGATTAACGAACAGTTTAAATAAAGCATGAATGCATTAATAGATGCAAAACTACTACATAAATGGCTCTACCATGGATATTCTCATGCCTTCATTCTTAATATCACATGAGGCCAAACTTAACCTTTGCACGTTCCTTACATACCATTCTCATGCTTTGGTCAATGGTGGGATAACCCATCTAGCCACTTGTAGAATTTCAAACATCCAATATGTCTAAAGGTACTTAGAAAGTCCCTTTTAAACACTATAATTGATTACAAAAACTTCTATCCTATTGGCCATAAGATTGACATGATGATTAAGTGGCAGTAATTTAGACAGCGCAGCGGTTAAAGCGTGCAAGACTACATTACGAAATTTCAGAGACAAGCCATGTTACTTAATATGGACTTGGAGGATGATATACATTCTACCAATATTTATAAGAACTTCACATATAACCCAATGATTTTTGAAAGGTAATCAGTCCACAAGTTTTAAGGATCTCAACTAAACAATGTATACAAGCATTACTATATTTTCAAGAAGTGCAAGGATAAGAGAGCTAAAGGGTAGACCAGTTATACAAAATAGTAGTACAAATGGAACAAGGGAAGACCAAGTAGTAGAGATAAATGGAAAGGTAAACATTGTATTGCTTTGCATACTTGTAAAAATCCTAAGGATGTTATGTAATAATTGTGATGTAAATGAGCATGACACTGACGCCACATGTTGGAAGTTACATAACAAATTGCACCCATCTAATTAGCTTAACCCTATGGATTCCTTAAGAAATCCATTTCTGATACTAGTTGTATCATCACCTAAAATTCCACTACAATGGAGATTGAGGATGATTCTAGATGTACAAGATAAGAGGCTAGTTGGATGCATGGCTCCACTGAATTTATGATATATGGCAACAGAAGAAGAAGGAGATGAGTACAGCTATTTCAAATCAGAATCCAAATCAAGAAGACCCCAGTGACTATCCTTTAGTAAATTCTGGTTCTTAGTCAAATTTGATTTTTGATGCGGTTGAAGAATAGCTTGGTCTAGAGACTTACGCACATCCACATCCATACCCACTAGGATGGGTGAAGAAGGGTGTAGAAATACAAATTACAAGGAAGTGTAAGTTTCAGTTTGGCATAAATACCCAATACATAGATTGTATTAGAGGTTGGCATCTCATTCCAGCTATGGCACTATGACTCTTGTAATCAAAAGTCCTTACTTGACTATGCCATGCATGTCTTGTTAGCCTCATAGGAGCTATCGAACCGGTATAAATCCACTCCCTCATCCTCATCATCTACCTCAATAACACCCCAATGGGAAGCTTCCACATGTGCTTAGGGTAAGTGCACCAATTTGGGGGGCCAAAAAGCACCAAGACTTGAAATTCAAGCAAATGCGTACTCAGTTTTGTTTGCTTTCTAGTTTGGTAATTCAAAAGCTAAAATGCGACGCGTGGGAGCACGTACATATTTCTAACCAAAGGATCATTTCTCTAAATTGCATTGGAATTTGGATAGCACTTGTCAGTTTTTGTAAAAGAAGACACCACAGAAAAACTGCATACATTCATAGTTCATATTCAATAGTTAGCTCCCAAGATCATCTGCAAATTTCTACAAAGATTAAAATCGACAATGGCGCCATAGAGAAGAGAAAGAAGAGGTAAGGAAATTTTTTTCTCTAAATTGCATTGAAATTTGGTAATTAAATTGTAGATTTTAATTAAATACATGGTTTTTAATTTTTACAATTCCACCACAACCACAACAAAACCCTACAAATCATGCGAATCCTCCTAGCCCTCCGAAGGGTTCAGAGGATGGTTTTTTATTATATAAGTTCATCAGGTGATTTATCAGTTGCCATGGCACCTTGAAAGGTTTCCTTTAATCCTAAACCTTTTGCATTGGCACCCTCTACAAAATCCTATCTCAGTTTTCCCTAGGTCAATTCGGTCCTCTCATTGTCCTATTATTTGCAACTACACCAAATAGTCCATTTTGATTCAGTGTATGGTTTTTCATTGCTATATATTTACAAATGGAAGTATTTGGCACCAAAAGGACCATGCACATGCATTGGGATAATTCATCCTAGTGTTTCTGGCCTACTTCATCTGGGCATAGTCCCTTAAGAGCCCTAGAGAAAAAAATAATATAAGGTTTCTGAGTTATTTCTTGGTCACTGTGGAACCTTCAAAGGTCTTGTCATGATCCATATGGATCCATAAAAACACACCACTTCATCAGTTTCATCAACATCAAGAAGGAGAAATAAAAAAGTGAATAAATTGAGGTAAACAGAGGTTCTTAAAGGAACCACCACTCTATGTAGAGCGTCGGTTTCAGAACTACCTCCTTGCAAGGGTGGAGGTCTTGAAACCACTACCTAGCCAAGGTGGTGGTCCTGAGACCACTATTCTGATCAGGGTGGCAGAACACTTTTGAACAAAAAAGAAGAATGAAACATGAATGGATGTGAATTTGAAGTGCCCAACCGTGTCTCTTCCCCTTCCATTCCCTTTCACATCCTCCAATGCATAGGAGGACATGGTAAGGCCTATAAATGTATGAAAGGATCAAGAGAATGGGCATTCAAAGATCCAAAGAGATCAAGAAGCAGAGTTTAATGAGAGTAGTGAGCAAGATCTTCAATGTTGGAATGGAATTGTAGGAGAAAGGTGTAGAAACTTAGTAAGCAAGTAATTGGAGAGAAGGTTTGCATTGTTTCTTCTTTTCATACTTATTGTAATATGTAATTTTCTATACTAGACCAATAAAAGAGGGAAGAAAGAGCAATTACCCTTCCCGACTAGTTTTCCTCCATTAGAGGTTTCTAGGATAAAATTGTTGGTGTTGAAGTTTTGAATTCTTTCCTAATCTACAATTTCCTTTCTATAGCACTAGATAATTAGTCACAAAGCTCTATTTTTTCAAGAAAATATGTCATTTTCCAAAGTTAAAAGTAGAACAACATAGTTGTGTGATTCGTAGAGTTCCAAAGTAGAAGTTTACGAATCAAGTGTATAATGTTATACCTTCACCTAAAACTAGTTCTTTTCCTCATTTGACCATCATTATATGTACATTACCTATGATGTCGGGGGCAACTCATATCTCCCTTCAGAATGTTACAATGCCCATCGTTTTCGAATTTGTTTCTTGGAACAACTCTATATACACTTTTATTGTTGTTACGATTATTGATTTCAGATGGCATATCACCTGCTATGTCTACTCCACTACAATTGGGCGCCCCATATGTTGATTTGATGATGATTCATAATGTTATTTATTCACTTATTTCTCAACCTTCTATGAGTGACTCATACATTCTAGCTACACCTAGTTTTGCTACATCCATGGGGGCACTTGATTCCCCTCTCCCCACTACTATTATGACTATGGATCCTGGTACACTCTTATGGGCTCATACACATGGTTCTAATGTTTCTATTAATTGTATCTCGCAAGTATTATTTATAGTCTTGTGTCTCTCCCTCCATTGCTTGAGGTTGATACATGCAAGCCTCATAACACTACATATTTTGCACATCTATTACTTCACACGTAGTTACTTATACTTGCACTTGCTACACATGTTTTTGCCACTATTGGTAACGATGCATGTATTTATGCTATTCTATTTATTCATTGTGTGCATACTGTTATCGTGACAACCATTGCATTTACTCCTCATACAGTTGAGCTTTTGGATTTTGTAGGGTTCTCCCTTCTTTATCCTTCACACATTACTCGTGGACCTACTCTACTTGGTTCTTCTCTCAGGCCTTCTTTGGCATACATCACTACTATTGTACCACTTGCATTGGAGTCACAATTGGCAATTGCTCCATCTCTTTAGGAGGATCTCTTCAAATAACTTTCATATTACCCATCTTCCTTGTATATAAATCAACATTTCAAAAATACAAAAACATTTACATAGTATCAAAATACAAAACCATTCATATATTTGCAAAAATACAAAATTAGGACCTGTACACTTAGCCTAAGTTGTTTGCACATTACATTACACATGTTGTTTGTCACTATGAGTTTGATTGATAGTGTGACTTGTTTACTCTTTACACACATGTGTTCACATGGTGTATTGAGTTTGATGCATGACACACACAAAATAGTACACGATGACAGGTGTTGGCCAACCCTTTACCCAAACCTCCTATACATCTGGGGTCATCTATTATATACTACACACAGATGTTATTTTTCTATTATAGTTCATTTATACTTCCTCGTTATGTTTGATCACATATATTGTGTATATGTTATCTTTTGAGCTAACAAGACTAACACGTGTCTTGTGCAATGTTGACACCTCTTGCTTCACGTCTCTTTTTATATCAGTTGTATCATTTCATCATGTTCTAACACTCTTAGTTTTCATACATGCTTGTTGTGTGTGTGTTGTTTGTTTCACTGATTGTGGCCCAAGTTTCTTGATTATCTTGTGACATCGTGGGTAACTCACATTTGTGGCTTGATGCCCATCTTGTGCACTCGTTTTTTGGCCTATGGGCCTTGATTGTCTTGGACACCGCAGGTGTCCCATGTTTGCAAGCCCTACGCCTTTTTATGTGACATTGTTTGCATATTGTTGACTTTGACTTCATTGATTTTTGCACTTGTTTTCTTATGTGTCTTCTTACTACTTTTGCTATTGTTTCTAGTTGTTACTATTAGTTGTTACTATTATTGTTCTTGTTGCACGCCATGGTTTCCACCATGCACAAAACCTTCCTTTTTACAAGTCTAGGTTCTTCAAGGTGGCCACCTTTTCAACATCCTACACTCTTCTATATCTTCTTAGGCATCTAGTACATGGACACACATCTATTTTTTTGAGTTGTGTTCAACATGGTTTTTTACACGCATCTCAAAAGAGGAGGCATTCATCTGGGTATATTCTACACCTACAACAAACACATGTAGAATTTTGCGGTAACATATAGTTACAAACAAGGTATAAGTAACTTAGAAACACATTCAAGCGCAAGAAATCTAGAAAATCAGGTACATGAGTAAAACTATATAGTTTGGTCAAAACGTATGTACGATCTTAACCATCCCATGTGGTTCTACCTAGGGGGAAGTTGCATCAACTTTCTCAACAGTTTCAAATTTTCACCTACATGTACAGGTTTTAGCATAGTTTCATATCTACTTCACTCAGTTACATGGGGAATGAAATATTTCACTGCTTCACTACGACACTCAAAATCTACTACAATTTCAAGAATCTTAGGAGTACGGGTCTCCTTTCCTCAACTACATTTCAGTTTCTATTCAGTTGCATGACACATGGGAAGGGCATGGAGGCACTCATTCTCTTTTCTACTAGATGTCCTAATTTACAAAATTAGACCAAGATCCGTCTGCAACGATATGGTCCGTGGAGTTACGTGAGGTATCGAAATGACTAAGTTCTTGATAGGCAATCTTTTCTTTCCTCTGACATCTAAAGGGGAAGATATTAGAGTTGTTCAATAACTTTGATACGTGGTCATCTTCTTTCATGGAGTGTTTCACTATTTCACTCTTCTTCTATCTCTCCTTTGTTACTGTGTCAGGTTGCATGCACCTAACACTCTAGTTCTCCTAGGCACAATTGGGAACTGATCACCCCGAATCCTTTAGCAAGTTCAACAATGCAAATTTCAAGTACAAGGAAAGCGCAAGAGATTTTCTCACTACAAAATAAACAATTATATTCCTTGTTTACATCTATTCATTTCATTTTTATGCAAATGCAAATATTTCATGTTACATTTCACATTTGAATTAAAATTTAATTATTTATAAGGACATTGACTAAACTATGTGTTGTAAGTTTCATCGTGGAGCATACCAACATCAACGCAATACAACACTTCAAAATACCTGTCTACACACTCAGGGATTTTTTTCTTTAAACATGTAATTTTTATTTCATACTTAAAGGGAGCAAATATAGACACTCAAATTTGGCAATTTACTCTTTGACATTGTTGGTTTTGACAATACACTCGCTGAGATAAACACAATGTTTCTATTCTTGCTTAGTACATTCTCAGGGCTTTTTCCTAACTTGTTTATCCTTGCACACTGATATGTCAATACATTCTGAGAGTACAATGAAAAAAACCATGTACCAAGTCAACCTAACAAGATGCAAACTTTAATTGACATGTTTTTCACTCTTGGTCAAGGTTGTACAATTTGGTCAAGAATTTATAATTAGTCCTAACCTATCTATACAATTTTACACTGACATATCATCCATCTTTGTTTTCAATTCCAAATTCTCGGATGTATCCTTTACTCCATCTGAGTCTGTCTCTCTTTGATAATTCATCTCAGAACCTTATATAAGCAAGCTAACACTGCCTCATTTGCCAACTCGAAAATCATGTGACACTACATTGATACACTCACTTCCAACACTTGCAAAAGGCAACCAAGGCTCCCTAAATCTCAGAAATGCACATCTACAGTCATTAAGGCAACAATCTCTATAGGTCTAAAGCTTCATACCAAGTTAAGGCATTAGTCTCTCTCATCAACAAGCACTCAAACATTCATTCTCCAAGTATTTTAACAAGAGCCAAACTCAACTCAAACATTGTCAAAAAGTTGACAAATCTAGTTGCGTTCATTCAAATATCACATGTTAGATGGAGGATGATGTGTGCATTGAAGCCTCTTCGGAGTAGTGCCAATGTCGACGATACACAAAGGTGTCCACAACCCAACTAATATTTGTTTTGGAAAGATTTTCGTCCATGGTTAGCGTTTTAAATTTTGTTTAGCATGTTTAGAGATCTTCACGCATGACCGGACAATTAGAGTTTAACGACATACATTTCTAAGTAGGCAACAATCCCAAAAAGTAATACAGTCAAAATCCAACTAGGTGCAAGACTGTATAATACAATCAAAGTTCGTGTGGATGGTCCTAAAAAGTGTACGGTCCTGCCCCATGTCAGTTTCCAATCAATTCCTAGAATGAAACATCATGTTTAGAACTCCATGTTTCAATAGTGTACATTTCCAAAACTTCTCTGATCCATCTATAAACAACTAAATACACTCATCCTCTTGTGTTTGAAAATGCATATCTTGTTTCATACATTAGTTGCAAATATTAATCCATTGTTTTGATATTACATAATTAATGTTAGAAGTTAATTAATCAAAATAACCTTATGTAATTCTCCTTACATCCTTTAGTGTACATAATTCGCTAATATACATTTCACATAATCTAATAAAGGTGTAGACAATACCAATTGAAATTTGAACTTAGATTTACCAATTGAGCTACCTCTCATTGACCAAATATTGTTTTTTGTTAAGAATGTGACAAACTTTATATCAATTTAAAATCTAATGTGAACTTCGATCTTTAATAACTTGTGCAAATAAAAATAGCAATGTCTTTACTATTGTTGATGGGGACTTCTCAAATAGGCTTACAATATTTGCAATCCTAAATTAAGATATTAGACTACATAAACGTGTCATTCAAAAAGCTAAACTATGATAAAAGGAATTCCAATATGCTGGAATGCTCGTGTTCACACTTGTGAGTGGTTAAGGTTATTTTCAAACTATCTCAATTTGAGCCACATTTGCATTCACAAAGAAGTTAAGCTAATTGGGAGTTTATATGTAATAATGTTTCGATTGACACTATATTGTGCACATACAATTTGTGTAGTGCACTAATATATTGGATTTTTCTTGTGAGGTGATCACATCAACCATTTGGTTGTAATGAAGTTTTGAGTTAAACATAAATAAATGCATCTTTTGACTTAGCAAAATATGCTACAAGCTTTCTTATAACCCGTAATTTAAATTTAGTTTTAATGGGTTATTTCATAATAGTTTTGCATGAGTGTCAATTATCAAAAGGAAGGGTATAACTCCAATTGCCTTTATCAAAGCCCTAAAAACATGTTAGGATGCAAACGATTCGAATATATTCATGTTAACACTAATTGTTAAATTTGAGATGTATCTATGAAAAATTTATCACAGACAAACAACTTGGTATTCTTCCCAATATATATTAAAATTAATTTACGGTATTTGTGTGGCCAATATTATATTGCTTTAATCCAAATCTGATCAATTTGAATGTCAAAAAACGGAAGGTGTAGAAGAAAATATGTACTCACAATGATCGACTTCCTTGCTGTTTATTTATTGCTATACAAAATATAAACGAATGATGTCATTAATAGAACAACTTAACTGTTGCGGAATACATCAAGCATAAGATAATAGATTTGTCAGAATTCCATATCAATATTACCATGACAGCCCTTCAAAAAATAACATAATATATACCTTTGAAAAAATTATTCATCATGGTTAAGGGTGGTAGAGATCATCAGGGGTTGGGTCATTGTCAAGTACTATGAGATTCGTTTTATTATTAACATCTAGTTTACAAAATTCACAAAACAACATTTATCATCAGAATCTGAGATGTATTTATTAATATATTTCACTTACATATATTTAAAGATCCAATGTATTTTATTTTATTTTTTTCCAAAGAAAATATCGCATTTATATTCCAACACACAATGAAAAACACATTCTACAAGTGCACATGGCACAATACAATTCAGCAGAGTTTGTTATCACCCTGGTGTCATCATAGTTTGGTAGTCTATATCTTGATCTCTAAGATCGTCAATAAAGCATTTCACTTATCTATTCACCTTGTCTGAGGGGATTTTCAATCACTCGTCCCCATAAATACCAGCTCAGTATTTTCTAAGTATATCGCTACATAAATAATCCAGAAAGAATAGAATCCAATTATAGGGACAAACAAATACATAAATACCAGATATGTCACCCAAAAAGTACTAAAATATGTAGAAATCCTAATCCTATAATAACAAATTGAACTCAGTCGGTTGTACCAGGCAACATCTGAAGTCCCTCTTTAGAAAGTGAATCCGCTAGGCAGTTCAGCTGCCTGAAGACATGAGTAAATATTATATGATCGAATCTCCTTCAAATATCTAGCCAATGGAAGAAGATTTATATCATTTATGTTGTGTTCATTGCCCGTCCAATTGATGACCAGTAGAGAATCACCAAAAACCTCGAGTTTTATACTTACTTTCTAGTTGCCAATTTCAACAGTGCTCTCAGTGCCACACATTCAGCATAATTGTTTATTGGCTTTGAATGCGATTAAATGGTTATCCAAACAATGTAGTATACCACCAACACCGCAATTAGTAACCTGTCCCTGACATGCTGCATCAGGAAAGCCCCAAGCTATAGTCTTGTCAATCAATAAAGTCCCAATTTGTCGTGGAACTTTATCTTTGGTTCTCTGTCTAAAGTTCTGAATAATGAACAAACTTGAGCCACTACCTGAAAAGTTTGTATGAATCGATCTTCAAAGATCAAGGAGTTTTGGGCAAGCCAGATTCCCCACAAAACCAGGGAAGGTATAGCTCGAAAAGTCTTTGATTCTTGTCATTGGAACCATTGATGCAGACACTCCTCTACAGGTGTAACTTGCCACACATAGCCTTGTCCCATCCACTGACAAATGTCTTTTCAAACCTGTTGGGTAAATGGACATTGAAGAAATAAATGTGCAGAGTTTTCCCCATCCTTATAGATTATACAGATACATGGCCCCTGCTTTTGTATTTTTTGTAATTGCTCCCAGGTCAAAACACGGTTTCTCAAAATTAAGCACATAAATAATTGAGTTTTTTTTCGAGCTTTGAACTTCCACAGTTTGATCCACCACAAATAAAGTTCACCCACAACATAGCCATGTAGCATCTTATACACTAAATGGACAATATACTTTACCAGCGACCATTTTCTTCGTCCAGATCACACAGTCACATTCATCTCTAATTCTAATGTGGCATCTTCTAAGCTCATTCAAATAAGCCTCCCATGAGATACCATAATCATCAACCAAGCCCAAAATCATAGTAGAGCTCCAAACTTCACTCTAGAAGTCAACAGTGTCAAGTTCCACCACTTGATTTAAAGTAAAAATCCCACGAATATGCAATAGTTGTATCAAAACCAAGATGAAGGAAATTTGATTGTCACATCCCATGATGGCATCATACCCAACTTGCACCTAAGTGTCATTGCCCACCCTCCATGCGAAATGTTCCCCATTAACTGAGAAGGCCAAAACCAACGCTTTCCACTAGTTAGATGCATTAACCGTGCTTTTCCTTTCTTTCCTGATCCAGTCAATTAGTCTATCAGGAGTACTATATTTTTTAGCATTTATTCTCCTCCACAAACTATCCTTGGTGATCAGATTCCAAAGTCTTTTGGCAGCTAAGTCTTTCCCAAAATGGTGTATGTGTTTAATGCCCCCCACCTTCCCTCCTCTTTAGGTTTCACGATGGTTTGCCAGTTGACCAGGTGTAGCCCAACTTGTCACTCGATTCTCGCCATAAGAAATTAATATTAGACCAGAATAGCATCTGATACATCCTTTACCAGAATCGATTTGCCACCCCTGGAAAGCCATCTATTGCACCAGACTTTAATTCTTCTCTCTATCTTACCAAATAACCATTACCAATCTCTCTTCCCATAAGCATTGGGTTTAAGTATGAAACACAGATACCTGACTCCCTCATGTGGCGCCATCATCTGAAAAGAGGAGTTGCTTTCATTGACCATCCGGCCTCCTCACTAAGTGCATTAAAAAATTTGCAGACTTCTGGAAGTTAATTTCCATTCCAGATGCCTTACCGTATAGCTGAAGTATCTCATGTAACCTTCTGCCTTCAGCTTTTGTGCCATTGGTGAAGAGTAGTACATTGTCCACAAACAAGAGATGGGTGAGTCTTTCATCACCTCCCACATTGATACCCTAAATATATCCAACTCTTTTGGCTTCAAGTAAGGTCCTACTTAGACCCTCGGCAACCAACAAAAACAAATAAGGAGACAACGGGCATCCTTGACGCAAACCTCACAAGGGTTTGAATAATAGAGAAGTGTATCCATTAATCAACACCGCAAATGACACAGAGGTCACACATCCTCCAATTAACCACATTGAGAGAGAAAATCAAACAGGCATCTTCTTGACCTTAATGGAGTGTATCTGCTACTGTGTTGTTCCAAAGGCTTCATGAATCTAACCCAACCACTCCCCCCTCCCCCCTTCCCCCCAAGAAAACCAAACTGCTCAGGAGAAATAAGATGCAATTGTAAACAGAAATAAGTCTATGCTCCTCGAAAGACATGCCTGGTTTAACTACCATAGCAGGCAATTACAAACAGAAATTGGTCTATACTCCTCAAAAGACTCAGACATGTCAGATTTAGGGATAAGGGCAATAAAGGTAGAGTTGAAATTTCCCAAGACTTTTCCAATTAACCTCCCCTCTTCAAACAACCCTCAATAAATCATCCCCAAGAATGTCGAAAAAAACAGTAAAATTTCAGTTGTCCATCCGTCAGGATCCAGACTTTTGTCTTTCTGAAATGTTGGAACATAACTCCTCTTTTGAAACATCCTCATATAGCATCTGGCAACTTACTTGCCAAACATGGGAAGTATGAAATGATCTTGACAAACTCAGCAATATTTGTTCCCTCATGTTCCTAACATATAGAGTCAAAATGAAGCACCCCCAACTCAGCAAGATCCTTAAACCTCCGCACCACCTCTCTGCCTGTATTCTTCATCTCTCAAACGGTGTTATAACTTTTGAGGTAATTAGTGAACTGGTGAAAAAAATTGGTGTTCTCATCCCCAAGTTCTAACCAAGTCGCCCAACTCTTCATCCTCCAGTCAGCCTCTCTGTCCCCAAGGAGCTTATTTTTCATAGTTTCAAGATCCTTAAGCTTCTGCAATCCTTCGCAACAAACAATCCCGCTAATATTTATGTCAAATAACTCAACAATCTCCATCTCAACCTTTTTAATAAGTTTGTCTATGTTTTGGTATCGTTCTGCTATCCAAGTTGAGACCACCCCTTTGACAACTTTCAAAGAATCTGCAAATTGACTGCTTGCAGAAGCTTATAAATTTTCATCAAATTTCTTCCATTCCCTTTGAGCCATGTTCTGGAAATCATCTTCAGTCAACCAAACAGAATTAAATTTGAAGTAGCTTGGTCGCTTTTTATCCTTGTTCTCAAGAATCGAATTATGATCTGAACCACCTCCGCTAATAGTAATAGTAATAACCCAGGAACGATACTTATCAACCCTTTGTATATAAGTGGCTGAGACTAAGAATCTATCTAAACACTTGGACACTCCATTATTTCAGGTTTCTCCACGAGGGCCTCAAAGTGACTGGCTCCACATCCCGCCATATCTGCCTCTTAAAGCTGGGGTATCAAGTATTGAGCATGTCTATCCATCCTCATTGATGATCCTCACATTTCCTACCTAAAGTAAAATTGAGATCACCACCAATAATCAGAATTTTTTCCTTGATGGCTTGTAGGGAAAAGAAATTTTCCCAACAAATTTATTTTTCATCATAGGGTCCATGGACCATACACATTCATCATAGTAAATAGATGGCTCAAGCTTTTTTCCAAGAATTATGTTCTAGGAAATTTATTCTT
The DNA here is from genome assembly GCA_019776745.2 of Taxus chinensis. Taxonomy (NCBI): domain Eukaryota; kingdom Viridiplantae; phylum Streptophyta; class Pinopsida; order Cupressales; family Taxaceae; genus Taxus; species Taxus chinensis. The sequence goes on from CM034151.1 coordinate 28,224,345, forward strand.
GTCTAATTAAGTTCATTTATCTTAAAGTACCATCCAATGTATTTCATTATATTCTAGGCATGACTAATAACAGAAGAAAGCAAGAAACTCGAAGAGCAGCAAAACCAGCCACCACATGCAGAGAGTGCTTCTAATAACAATGGTAAAATGAAAGACATTTTTACAGATAATAATATAGAGTATGATAAATGACAAGTATGATCCACCACTCCACTAAATGATAACAAGTAATCAACCAGTTACAGTTAACAAATTGATGGTTACATTCCACAAATATTTCTCTAAATACTCACCTATAAGCATATGTTTCTGATTACTGGATACTTATATCCAATCATCCTGCTTTCAGGAATTCTTCTCTAACCACTGAAAATGAAAAACACAAGACAGTATCCTCAAGGAGCCATCATAAAATTGCCCAATCATCCTGCTTTCAGGATTTCTTCTTTAATCACTGAAAATGAAAAACACAAGACAGTATCCTCAAGGGGCCATCATAAAACTACCCTCCAAAGGACTGTCCTAAGCCATATTTTCTCGAGGTTCCATACAAATTTAAAACTCAATTGGTTAAGATCCCATCCATCCATGACATCTTTATCAATAAGTCAGTTGGAAATCACTAATTCATGTTTTGGCATTGATGCCATCTGCATCTGAGATAGAAAGGAGTATGGCTTTGATATGAGCCATTCCTCTTGTGACATGTTAAAAGAAATTTTATACAAGTATCAATTCCAGTCTCTCTTGGTTGTCAAGACTCAAGACTAATGCCAAGAGTACAAAGAAGCTAAAGTTATGACCACGATGGACACTAGAGATGACAATGCCGTAAAAATTGTTACAAATTCTGCATGCAACTCATTTCCAGCAGGTATCCTCCACTGTAAGACCTCGGATGTATGTGAAGCACCCCTGCCCCATGTGACCCAGGACAGTGTCTCGTTTTCATGTGTTTGTATGCTTCTTGAAGTTTTAAGGTTTAACATTTGACTTTCATGTATACAGTGCAGCAAAACATGTGGGATACTGATATTCACAACTGAATAACTTTCTATGCCAAGAGGCTGCAAAAGAGTATTGTATCAGTACACAGAGAAACTCTGATTCCACAATTATATTTTATGTAATAAATTCTAAGACTACAATGTTATTACTTTCTGCAGTTCATTTCTTCTGATAAAATTGTAATACCACTCTATAGAGCTTTTACACTCATTTACTAAAATATGTGCCTGCCCTTTGCTTGGTTACCCACTCAAGCATCCCTCTAGACTATACGCTAGATAAATAAACAGAAAACCACGACTACATCCCAGCCCATCAATCACCCCCATCTACACATTTTTGTCCCTAGCATGTATAAGATCATTACAAAAGGTGAACAAAACTGATTATAAACAAACCTACCTTCAAATCCTATTTCATAAGAGGGTTATCCACAAAAGGCACTATTTAATTATCATTATTATTGTTTCTTGGAAGAAATGCATCTTATATAACATCTAAAAGCATGAGAATAACATCAGCTTAACAACTTAAAAGGAAATCTCATATTTAATTCTAAAAGGGGAAAAGAAACTGCAAGCAAATAAAGGGCACAGCATCCTCAGACAGGTTCCTGTAATATTTACAATTTTACAAGCATCATGGAATAGATCCGACTCCCGAACATAGTCACAGGAAACGAAAATGTATGTGTTTTGGCATATCAATAAAAAGGGGGAAAATTCTCAGACTAAAAACATTAGAAGAGAAAAAATCTGTGTAAGAAATAAATTTATGTGCAAAATATTTTGAAATCAAATTATTTATTGTCTTATCAGACAGGAAAGACGAGAAGATATCTGGGACAGAAGGAAATAAAGAAGATATCCACAATGAGAAAAGTAGGTCAATGGAACTCAATAAGTACAGCGAGTTACATCAATTTGGGATGGCTATAAGGAACTCCAACAATAGTAAACAATATTTCAAAAAACTAAGAGGAAGTGCTAAAACCAACTACGAAAGCATGGAGGAGGGGGAGCCCTAGATAAGTAATAGAAAAGTCATATTTATATGATAAGGAACAATCATGTGAGAGGAAGGCCCTTGTAAAAAGCAACTACTGGAAAAACCAAGAAGAGGTGGCCAATGGAGAGCAAGGTTTTAGTCAGGACGTCGTCAAGAATAGCCTCGGAAACAAATGGGAATAGCTTAATTTTATAAACATATTTCTTCAAGAGACAGCTTGGAGCTTCAAACATTTTCCAAAAAAGATGGGATACCCAAAAACACCCCTGAGGCCAATGTTTCCACATACTAGCACAATGAAAACTGGTACATGATCGAAGACGGGTTCGAAATGCCCCTAAAATGTTTGACATGCACGAGTAAGACATGGAAACAGCAGACCGATCCATACCCATGGTATTTTCCATCACGTTTTAGTGGCAAAGTCACAAAAAAATGCCAAAAAAGAAAAAAATACACTCAAACCCAAAAAATAAAACCTTTCCCCTAAACTACCTACCCTAACATGTTAAAGACACTTTACGAAAGCTATAGAAGCACAAATTTGGTCAATTTCAAAACACAATTTCAGATTTTCAGTTTTTGCAAATTTGTCTTTTCACTTAGCATTGTGATTGTAAAGAGTTAGAAAGAATCCAAGGAGTTCTTCACAAGGGTTGGACAATGGAGCTTGGTGTCCCTGAGATTTCACCCTAAAATCTGAGACTACCTCTTTTTAAAATTTTCGTTCTTTCCAAAGTAATGGATCGTTTTGCGTTTTTATTGTCTGCAGCTGTCTCCATTACGTTAAAGTATTCCCAGAGAATCATATAAGCCAATTTCGACAAATACCCACATGCTAAAACACGTTTTATTCCTCCGTCAGGTTTTGTCTGAGAGAATTTTATTTAATTATTTATTAAATAAATAAAGTTCTGTTTAAAATAAATTGTGCTGCAGTTGAACCCTGTTAAAGATTTTTATGTCAGTATTCCCCCCTCTCAATAGGGTATTCATTAGGGAAGAGTTTCTACAAACCAACTATCCGACAGGTTATTTTAAAAGAGCAATTGTCTACAACTTCTGGCAACGTTTTTCGTTTTTATTTATTTCTTGCGTTTGTTTTCGGTTTTCTCCGCAGTCGGTCTGTTGATTCCCCTTGATCCGTTCGTTCGGTCTGTATAGCCTGTTTAATTGCCTAGAAGTTTTGGAAGTTAGCCATGGCCTCAGACAAAGGAAGAAATTAATCATGGAGTGCTTATTTCTGACAATCAAGAAGGATGCAAGTCACACTTTTGTGAATATACGCTTTTTCCATGCTAGTCACACTTTTTGGAAGGAAGGTTTTAAGTTGCCAATGGGAATTTTGGTGGTGGAAGGAAGGTGGGAATTTTAAGCCTTCCTGGAAGGTTGGTTTTTCCCATCATTAAAGTTAAATCACTTAAGTGTCAATGGGAATTTTGGAGGTGGAAGGAAGGTCCGAATTTTGAGTCTTCCTGGAAGGTTGTTTTTTCTCATTATGAAAGATAAATCACTTAAACAAGAAAGTTTTATTCGCCCATGCAAGTCACATTTTTAAGAAAGAAGCTCTTTTTATGCAAGTCACACTTTTTGGAAAAAAGGTTTTATGCTGCCAATGGGAATTTTGGTGATGGAAGGAAGATGGGAATTTTAAGCCTTCCTGGAAGGTTGTTTTTTCCCATCATTAAAGACAAATCACTTAAGTGAAAGATGGGATTTTTGGAGCTGCCTGGAAGGGTAAAAATTCCCATTGCTTTGCCTTCTTATTTTTAGCATGTCTTCTAGCCAAAAAATGCGACCCACCTTGACATAAATAAATGCTTTAATTAATATTTATTTTATTTATTCCTAGCTAAAGTTGGTGCCAAAAATAGGAAGAAAGTCAAAGCATGAAGGAAAGGCAAAGAGAAGACAAAAAAGCATGCCAAAAATAAATTAAAAAATTACATGGAAAAGCAAGCTAAAGCATGCAAACTTGGGCGCCCAAATTGAGAGAAAGAGCATAACTTATTTTTAATAATTGCCAAAAATAGAAAGAGGCAATTATTAAATATAGCATGAAGTTATCTATATAAGTATGGGACGCCATAAGCAAGAGACAATTAATTCTTTTTGATGGAGCATGCTGCCCTGGAGAGTTTTGACGCCCAAGGGAAGGGGTGATTTGCATTAAAGAATATTTTTCATTGCCGGGAATCTTCCAATTTTGGCGTCTAGGGTTGGAGAAACTTTTTTTCTTATTATTCAGAGCATCTGCATGTTAGTATAAGTGCCCAGGTGAATTAAATAATATTTTAGCTTGCTTGACATGCAAGCAAAGTCTCAAATTTTAGGGCAGCAGGCTTTATAAGTAGATTTTGGTGATAGAAATTAAACATTCATGCCATGGACTCCATATTTGTCTAAATCATTTGTAGGTATTCATCACAGGTGCTCATATTGGTGAAAAGATGTCAAAATCAATGTTAGATACATTGAATATATCTTCTGAATCAGAACGAATTGCAGGATCTGTTGGAAATATTGTCATTGATGTCAAAAGAGGTGCTGAACTGGTAAATGGAAATCTGTCAGAAAGTAACGGAATTATTGACGGAAATGGTAAAAAGTAACGGAAATAACCAGCAGTATAGAAGGGTGGAAAACGAAAGTTTAAATACATGAAAAGAAGCATTTTTGCATGAGGATTATCATGGTAATAAGCGAGATATACACAACTATACATAAGAGAGAGATATCCGCATTTTAAGGTGTTCATATGCAATGTTTTATGGCAAAAAAAAGATTTAATGATGGCTGGCAGCGATTTAATGATAACAGTGATTTGTCTAAGGAGGGGCAGCGCTCTTATCAAGTGGTTAATTGCATTGATTAATGTGCATTTAATAATTATGGGCTGCATTAATTATTCTTTGGTTTTGGCCGACTAATGCACTCAATTAAGTTGTGTTAATGGAAAGGTTGTGTCGGTTGGAACGATGTGTCTTTTCGAAAAGGTACGAAAGGCTATATAAGAAGATTCATATGAGACTTATTAAGCATGGATTCAAGTTGAATATCTTAAGGAAAAAGAAGAAGAGGAAGCGTAAGGGCAGAATTTTAGAACAGCAAATCTGAAAGTAAGAAGAAGAATTTTCCATTATTCGTTGAGGAAGCAACAAGTTCAAAAGTGGAAAGCAAAGTTTGTAAGGAAGGTTGGTGCCTTCATATTCGAAGAGATCGGTGTCTCTTGCTGAGTTGGTGCTTAGCAAAAGGGGTGGGTGCTCCTGTAGGTTGGTGCCTCCAAAACTGTAATTTGGGGATTGGTGTCTCCAGTAGATTGGTGCCTACAAATTTTTGAGAAATATATATAAAGAAAAAAGTTTCTCCGTGGTTTTCTCCCGAAAGGGTTTCCACGTATATTTGTGTCTACTTGCTTTAAGTTTTGTGTTCTTTGATTGATTTGATATATTCACATTATTCGTGATTATAGATCTAAGTTTAAGTATTGAAGTTTGAAATAATATCATAACACTGATTCACCCCCCCCCCTCTCAGTATTATCTTGTGCTCAACAATTGGTATCAGAGCAGGTTCCTTCAGGAACAATCTAACAGTTGGAAGGTAGATCTCGGGAGCACATATGGCTAGTCAAGTACAAGAAGGTTTTTCCTCGAACAAGGCTCCGTTGTTTGACGGAACAAACTATGCACTTTGGAGCATAAGAATGAGAACCTATCTGATGGCGCTAGGGTTTGATATTTGGCAATCAGTAGCGGTCGGATATATCATTCCATCAACTCCGCCAACAGACCAAGCTGGTAAGAAGGCTTTTGAAAACAATGCCAAGGCGATGAATGCAATCTTGTGTGGTCTGTCAGAGTCCGAATTTGTCAAGGTAATGCAATGTGACACGGCAAAGGAAATATGGGATAAACTTCGAACAATATATGAAGGTGATGATAAGGTCAGAAAAGCTAAGCTTCAAACCCATTGGAGAAAATTTGAGAGCCTAAAAATTGAAGGATGAGGAAGATGTTGCAGCTTATCTTCTACGGGTGGATGAAGTTGTCAACGCCATAAGAGGGCTTGGAGAAAAGACTGAGGAACCTATGATCGTCCAGAAGGTCTTAAGATCTTTACCATTAAGATTTGATGCTAAGGTGTCTGCCATCGAAGAAATGAAGGATCTTGACAAGCTAAGCATGGACGAACTACATGGAATACTGACGGCTTATGAAATGAGAACCGAGTCTAATAAACCAGCAAAGAAGGAAGCCGCATTCAAAATCTCGAAGAAAAAGGCAATCAAGGAATCTGAAGTGAATGATAAATCGAACAGCGAAGAAGATGAAAAGGAAGCTTTATTCATTCGAAAGCTAAAGAAAGGATCCGGGAGATACAAAAGTAAGTTACCATTTAAATGTTTTAACTATGCTAAAATTGGTCATTTTGCAGCTAAATGCCCAGAGAAGGAAGATAGCGAAGATGAAGAAAGCAAGCCCAAGTTCAAAAGAGAATTCAAGCAAAGCAAAGGCAAGAAAAGATTTGGAAAGCAAAAGAAGAGTCTATATTCAAAAAGAGGTAGCAGCTCATCCGAAGAAAGCGGAATAAGTGATTCAGGTAGTGATGATGAAGAAACATTGTTTATGACTAGAGAAGAAGGTTCATCAACTAGCAAAGTTGATTTGGCAGGAATCGAGGACATAGAAGAAGAAGGTGAGGTAAACCTCGAAGAAGAACTCGTTTGTGCGTTGGGTGAAATAAAAGCACTCAAAAAGAGGAATCAGAAGCAAAGACTTCAGCTCCAGAAATATGAAGAACAAAATCAATCTTTCGAAGCTAAGTTAGCACAGAGTCTTGAAGAATCAAAGAATCTAATCATTGACCTAAAGACCCAGATTGAAGAAAAAAAGAGAATTGAGGAAGGGTTGAGAAGTCAGCTCAAGGTGAAACAAGAAGAATGTGAAAAGCGTGAGTCAGAGATTGTTGCGATGAGAAAAGACTTAGAAAAGGTAAATACCAAACTAATGAACAACTTGAAATTTGAAAAAAGTACTGAGGTTCTAGATGAGATTCTAGAAAATCAAAGATCGCCATCCAACAAATCAGGACTCGGATATGAAGAAAAACTAGAGAAAGCTTCAAATTCCATTGAGATTCCGGAGAAGAAAGGTTTAGAAAAAGTAAAAAGTTATGCAGAAATTCTAAATGCACCTACGAAGAATAAAAACAGAAAGGAAGAGGAAACTACGAAGACCAATTCCATCCACAAGGAAGGTGTTAAAGAAAACGACATCAAAAGACCATTTACTCCACGACATAGAAATATGAACAGGTTCAAAAGTTCCTTTCATGGTTATTGTTTTTATTGCAATATATATGGGCATAAAAAGATAGTGTAGAAAGCGAATGAGAGATAATGAAGTCTGCAACAAACCAAAATCTGCTCATAGAGTGTTGAATATGAACTATAATTCATTTGCTCCACTATCCTATTATAATGAGGAAGCCATTATCTGCTACAAGTGCAATAATTATGGACATAGAGCACGCTTTTGTAGAAGTGTGTTTGACTCGAGACAAGATCAAAAGACAAAGCCTTTAGATACAAAGAAAAGGGAGGCTACGAAATCCTGGACAAGGAAGCAGGAGAAAGATGGGCTAGACAAAGAAAAATCCATGCTCGTTCAAACAGCTTTTCATGCTCGAGATGAAGGACAGCAGTGGTACATTGATAGCGGATGTTCAAGACATGACTGGTGATAAAAGTTTCTCTCCTTAAAGAAAGTAAATGAAGGTACAATAAAATTTGGTGATAATGCTACAGCAAAGATCGTTGGCAAAGGTACGCTAAGTCTGGATAATGGAAAAACAAAAACAGTGAAGGATTAAAACATAACCTCTTGAGTGTGAGTCAAATGTGTGATCAGGGACACACTCTTAAGTTCTATGCCAAAGGATGTGAATTAAGGAAAGCAAATACAGGAGAACTAATTGCAGATTGCCACCGAACTGCAAATAATCTATATATGCTTAGAGAAATAAAAGAAGAAAAATGTTGCCTAAGTCAGGTTGAGGAGAGTTGGCTATGGCATAGAAGGATGGGACATAAATTTTGATAATCTTGTGAAGATAAGCAATAAGCAGGCCGTACGGGACATGCCTAAAATAACAAAGCCTTCGAGTACTCTATGCAAGCAGTGCCAGCTTGGGAAGCAGATCAAAACAAGATTCAAAACAAAGGAGTATTCATCCACCAAACCATTGGAGCTAATTCACACGGATTTGTGTGGACCTACCAGAACGATAAGTATTCAAGGTGAGAGTTATTTTATGTTACTCATTGATGACTACACTAGAATGACATGGGTAGCATTTGGAAAGTTCAAAGCTTTCAAGGCATTAGTAGAAAATGAAACAGAGCTGAAGATAAAATGTCTAAGGTCAGATCGTGGAGGTGAATTCATGTCAAATGAATTTATTGAATATTGTGAAGACCATGGAATTAAAAGACAATACTCAGCTGTAAGAACTCCACAACAAAATGGAGTAGTAGAAAGGAAGAACAGAACCGTTCAAGAGATGGCCCGAACAATGCTGAATGAATCTAAGCTATCAGATAGATTCTGGAAAGAAGCGGTAAGTACTGCCGTTAATAGTTTGGATAGAGTGCAAATCAAAGTTAACCGTGACAAAACTCCATATGAATTATGGAAAGGAAGACCAGCCTCGTTCAACTATTATAAGGTATTTGGGAGCAGATGTTTCATTAAAAGAACCGAAGAGGACTTAGGCAAATTTGATTCAAGATCCAATGAAGGGATTTTTCTTGGGTACTCCACTAAAAGTAAAGCCTTCAAATGTTATAACAGGAGGTTGCGGACTATCATAGAAAGTGCAAGTGTCAGAGTGGATGAGGGTCTGGATCTAAAGACAAAAGAAAATTCAGAAAAGTCTTTAGAAATACCAAGTCTTGTGAAAGAAGAACAAGAGGAAGAAGAAGATATTGAAGAGTGGAGTAAATCAGAAAGGCATGATACCAAGACGCCATCTCACTTCGTTCAGAAAAATCATGATGAAAGTCAAATTATTGGAGAACTTGATACCGGGGTTCAAACCAGAAGAAGAATTACAAATGCTTCTAAGCAAGGGTATTTTTCTCTGCTATCTAAGGTAGAACCTAAGAACTTTTTAGAAGCAAGACATGATAAACATTGGTCAAAGGTGATGGAAGAAGAATTAGATCAAATTGAGAAAAATGAAACTTGGGAACTAGTTCCCAGACCAAAGAATCAGAATGTGATTGGCACTAAGTGGGTATTTCGGAACAAACTAAATGAAGATGGTCAAGTCACTCGAAATAAGGCAAAATTGGTATGCAAAGGGTATGCTCAAGTGGAAGGTATTGATTTTGAAGAGACTTTTGCTCCGGTTGCCAGACTAGAAGCAATCAGAATGTTCCTTGCTTTTGCAGTGTTTAAAAATTTCAAAGTCTACCAAATGGATGTCAAATCAACCTTTTTAAATGGGAATTTAGAAGAGGAGGTTTACATAGAACAGCCTGAAGGGTTCCTATTATCAAAAAATGAAGATTATGTGTGTAGGTTGAAAAACGCATTATATGGATTAAAACAAGCCCCCAGAGCATGGTACTCAAGGCTTGATCAACATCTACAAGACCAAGGATTCAAGAGAGGACATGCTGACAGTAATCTTTACATCAAAACTGAAGATGAACACCAGTTAATTGTGGTTGTATATGTGGATGACATAATCTTTGGAGGAGACAATGAAGAAATGTCTAGAAAATTTGCAGAAGACATGTAAAAGGAATTTGAAATGCCTATGTTAGGTGAGTTATCCTTTTTCCTTGGATTGCAAATTTCTCAATCTAATAAAGGAATATTTATATCCCAAACCAAGTATGTGAAGGAAATGTTGAAAAAGTTTGGTATGGAGGAGGGTGCACCTGTCAGCACACTGATGATCACCGGATCCAAGTTAAGCAAAGATGACGAATCTCCAGATGTTGATCAATCTCTCTATAGATCAATGATTGGGAGTTTATTATATGTGACAACATCCAAACCAGATATCATGCAAGCAGTGGGTATGGTGGTACGTTTTCAAGTAGGGCCGAAAGAAACACATGTGCAAGTTGTAAAATGCATATTCAGATATCTAAAGAGAACTATGGGATACGGGTTGTGGTATCCAAAAGGAAAAGATTTCACATTGATAGCTTATATAGATTCAGATTGGGCAGAATGTGTAGATGATAGAAAAAGTACAAGCCGAGGAGCATTTTTTCTTGGAAACAGCCTGGTATCTTGGCTAAGTAAGAAGCAAAATTTTGTATCCCTATCCACAACAGAAGCAGAGTATATAGCAAGCGGTACTATGTTGCACGCAAATTTTATGGATGAAGCAGACCTTGAAGGATATCAAAGTAGAGTATGATCATCCCATCTCCATATTATGTGATAATACCAGTGCAATAAGTATTTCAAAGAATCCGGTTATGCATTCCAGAACAAAGCACATTCCCATAAGATATCACTTCTTAAGAGAGCAGGTGGCAAAGAAACAGGTAAAGTTGGAGTATGTCGCTACATCCGAACAGATAGCAGATGTTTTCACTAAGCCACTTCCAAAGGAGACATTTGAATATCTACGGCATAAGTTGCGAGTAATTTCTTTTACATCTTTACATTGAAGAGTCAAGGGTAGCACTAGTTAAGGGGGAGCTAAAACTTTGCAAATTTTTCAGCTCCTAGGATGACCCTTTGCCATTGATGTCAAAGGGGGAGAATGGTAGTGAGGGAGAGCTACGGCAAGAGGAAGCTGCGGAAGAGGAGATTATTTTTTGGGGTTGCCATCAATGACAAAGGGGGAGATTGTTGGAAATATTGTCATTGATGTCAAATGAGGTGCTGAACTGGTAAACGGAAATATGTCAGAAAGTAATAGAATTATTGACGGAAATGGTAGAAAGTAACGGAAATAACCAGTAGTATAGAAGGGTAGAAAACGAAAGTTTAAATACATGAAAGAGGCATTTTTGCATGAGGATTATCATGGTATAAGCGAGATATACACAACTATACATAAGAGAGATATCCGCGTTTTAAGGTGTTCATATGCAATGTTTTATGGTGAAAAAGAAGATTTAATGATGGTTGGCAGCGATTTAATGATAACAGTGATTTGTCTAAGGAGGGCCAGCGCTCCTATCAAGTGGTTAATTGCATTGATTAATATGCATTTAATAATTATGGGCTGCATTAATTATTCTTTGGTTTTGGCCGACTAATGCACTCAATTAAGTTGTGTTAATGGAAAGGTTGTGTCGGTTGGAACGATGTGTCCTATCGAAAAGGTACGAAAGGCTATATAAGAAGATTCATATGAGACTTATTAAGCATGGATTCAAGTTGAATATCTTAAGGAAAAAGAAAAAGAAGAGGAAGCGTAAGGGCAGAATTTTAGAACAGCAAATCTGAAAGTAAGAAGAAGAATTTTCCATTATTTGTTGAGGAAGCAACAAGTTCAAAAGTGGAAAGCAAAGTTTGTAAGGAAGGTTGGTGCCTTCATATTCGAAGAGATCGGTGTCTCTTGCTGAGTTGGTGCTTAGCAAAAGGGGTGGGTGCTCCTGGAGGTTGGTGCCTACAAAACTGTAATTTGGGGATTGGTGTCTCCAGTAGGTTGGTGCCTACAAATTTTTGAGAAATATATATAAAGAAAGAAGTTTCTCCGTGGTTTTCTCCCGAAAGGGTTTCCACGTATATCTGTGTCTACTTGCATTAAGTTTTTTGTTCTTTGATTGATTTGATATATTCACATTACTCGTGATTATAGATCTAAGTTTGAGTATTGAAGTTTGAAATAATATCATAATACTGATTCACCCCCCTCTCAGTATTATCTTGTGCTCAACAGGAACTGCACAAATTGATCTAATTACAGGATCTTCTGACAAAAATAAAAGAAAAAGAACTCAAACAAAGATTATTCCAGGCATTATGAAGTATGATGAAAGAGAAGGGTCAGCAGAACCATGCATTGTTTCCAGGCTTACCGAAATCAATGATACAGACATGGGCCCTGAACCTATCACTAATTTGATTGACAGATCCAAAGCCACCAGAAGATCATCCCTTATGCGGGCAAAAAAAAGTAGCGGGATTATTCAAGCTTCAACATTTCTGGTCACAACTCAATTGCCTGCGTTTGTTATGGAGTGTGAAAGGTCTTATCATCCTCTTTCTAGGACAATCCAACATGCTGCAGGGAAGACAATAATTAGGTTCGATGCACAATTCATTTATTATTGCCTTAAGCTTCCGGCACGGCCAGTGGTGATTGCAATCAGCATGCACGATGTTGGTAATAGATGGGAAAAGCATAAAGCAGATTGCATGGGTATAATGAACAACAGATACATGAAGAAGCCCAAAGCACCATCAAAATTTCCGAGGACTCTTCCACGATCCAATCTTGTGCAAGAAGTTGATGATATCACTAAATTGCTTTGCAGGATAAATGGGGGAAGCTAATACCAATAACTTCCGCTCATGGATGTATGCCTTTGTGAGAACCATTGAGATCAACAGAGTTGATTCAATAATTAATTGGGCGGAGATCATCAGTGAGCAACTCCGAAGTGTGAGGCGAACATTCAACTTCAAAATGACTTCATACCTGGTATATGCAACAGCTTCTCAAGGGATATTTTCCAAACTGGATACATGGGGCATATTGTCAAAAGATCTTATTTATGAGTGCTTCCCTCAATTGACAATTCTTGAATGCTGCAAGGATTACAGGGCAGTGAACAATGGCTTCTTCTACTGATTCATTTGCAAATTAAATAGTGATGTGAAAACCAGCAGAGTGAGCAAAGAAGCTTGACAAGTTGTCTACCAGCATGGCTGCATCTTCATCCAATTTGCAGACTTCACATATCTCAGGGTTAGTGGTTTCTCAGGAGAACGAGTTAAGTTGTCAAGATACCCGAGTGATAAGAGGGTCATCATGGAGTTGTGGAGGCAGCTCGTAGAGTTGCATGACTTACAGTCAAAATGACACAAGTCTACAGTTTGGAAACTGTCATTATAGTTGCTAGAGCATCCATACAGCCAGAGAAATTGAAGCAGAAATGTTTTCTGGGTATGATCATGAGTTCTTCCTAGCACGAATGAACTTTGACACATATGGGATAGCAAAGAGGACAGTCTGCCAAGAATAGTCACATGTTCCTTCACTTGAAAACTTTTGGATGAAGTGCAAGAGCGAATACAAAGTCAAAAAGGGAAATTTTAGCAGGTTATCAGTGCTGAAAGGGAGAGCTAACTGCTGCAGACATATCGGTGACCAAAGTACCATTGGGGAAAATCACCACGGAAGGATTAAAGCAAGATACATGGACACTGATAGACGCTTTATTCCTTAAACTTGACAAGAAGAAGGCAGAAAAAGACAGGCTTTAGATGCAAATCTCCCAGTTATGTGAGATCATCACTAAGGTTGCCAAACCTTCTTCTCAACCCATGTTCGTGCAGGAACGGGTATGCAGCCGTTTGGTTGAAGAGATTGAAGATGCAGGGAACCAGGTCAAAGCTATTGCTCAATGGAAAGAGCAAATTATTCACCAAACTTCAAAGCAATTCAAGGGAATACCAGTAGGCTTGGAGAATATGCACAGGGAATTATCTCAGCTAAAGGAACTAATGACAAAGATAGAAGATGAGAACATAGTTGCTGAAAGTGATCTGGATACCTTAGCTAAGATACATTCATTGCCAGAGGATGTGCTAATTGCAGAGAAAATTGTACCTGAAAGATTGTTAGAAAAGGGGGAGCAGTTAGAGATAGCAGTTTCCTTCCACATGGAGATCCTCAAGCTTATGTTGAAAAGGATGCAGTTGCTAGAAAAAGAGATGGTGGAAGTACCAAAGAACATTCCAGATGAGTTGTCTGCTTTCTGTGAGGAATATATTCTGGTTGTGCAAAAGAAGATTGATGAAGTCATCATGCCTTTCACGTTAGATTCACTTAGCAGACTTGTAAAGCTTCATGCAGATATTGGGGGGTATGGGCTTGGTTTGGAGAAGGTAAAGGCTAACACTTCTGCTTTGTCTAGGGGATTGTTGCGGTTTAAAATTGAGAAAGAAACGGTTGCTAAAGCAGATGGGAAGACACTGAGTCACATGTTTGACAAGTATATTCAGTTTCAAAACAAAGAAAAAGCGTAGAGTATGACGCTCAGCATACTTTCTTTCTTTTCCTCTCTTATTCTTATTTTCTTGGACAAAATTGTAAAACTAAAGTAATTGGTTAAAAGCCATTACTTTTAGTTATCTGAAAAGGTCCTTAATTGAGAATAGGTGGAAAACATGCAAAGCTTTGATTTAGTCTTCAGATGCATGTCATGTAGAGAGAAATTTCAGGGGAAAGATTGTTAGTTGTTTTCTTTATAACTTCTGCATGTGTTAGTTCAGTTATTGCTTTCCTATTTGTAATTTCCTTCTATACACTATAAATAGAAGAAGAACCTACGGGTTAGAGGATCAGAATTTGTAATCACCATTCTTGAGTTCCAGAATTTGTGCTAAAACCCTTGATATCTTTTTTGAAAGCTAAGGAATTAAAATAGAGGCGGATTTCTGGAGAACTTTGGGTCAACGGTGCATTGGCTTCTTACTTCTATGTAGATCTTTAGATAAACTTTGCATTGTCTAAGATTTAGATTAGAATCTTTCATTTCCTTTGATTTTGTACTATGAGATCTATCTGTTTTATCTGTGTATGAAACCAACTCTGTAAACTATTGGTTGGATTACACATCTTCTTCTCCTTTCTGTATTCAACTATTTCCCCTTCTGCAAATATTTCTTTACAGCTACTTGCTGGAAAATTGCTTAGCTATGATTCATGAGCTTCGTAGTTAAAGTAAAACCCACAAATAGTTATTAGAATACAAAATTGACAGAAATCTTATACGGGAGCCTCACCGGTAAATGAGGGAAATTTATCTCATGATTGCCTAGGTTTTAGCTATGCATAAAATCTAGCAAACAGAGCTAGTGGGAGTGGAGCTGTTAGTGGCATTTATGGGGCTGATTTTAAGGAAAATCTAGATTATATATTCCAGAATCTAGATCATAATCATTTACATATGAAAATTTAGGTATTCTAAATGTTTTGAACTGTCATGAATACAAAATATTTTAGGCGTTTTATCTTTTATGGACTAAAAATGATTTTTATGCTATATTTGTGTGTGTGCGTGTGTGTGTGTGTGTACAGACATTTCTGTGGTATTTCATACACATAGGTTTTCTGAAAATTGGCGTTTCCATGTTTTAGACCCGTACCTGTTTCCAGGCAACCTAGCCAAAAAGACTAGAATTGGAGCTCCTTACTTATGGAGTCAAGTTTCACACATCACTGCTTCCTATACAACTAAACATCTAGCTGTATTAATACGTGATAAACAAATGGTATCAATTTGCCATGGTCCTAGACTTAAAAATGAATAAAGTGGTTGGACAATTGCCCGTGCTATGAAATATTCACTTCCATTCCATACATTTCTATTCAATGTCTACCGAGAAACAATTGTATAGAATCAAAGATGTGTACAAGATGCATTGTTCTACTGCTTACATTCAAATCGATCAAATCAATTGCTAGATTTGGAATTTAATGAGTTGCAGCCAATTTATCTCATATATCTCTCTGTGAAGTTCTTTGGCTTAGTTTTGTTATGATTGTTAAAGATGGAAGTTACATCTTTGAATTCCTTCCATGTTTTCTGTACTTGTAGATAATTCTACTTGAAACCTTGGGAAAACATGACATGTATGAAATCAATCTTAATTGCCTAGAGGAGATACTCTTGATCTTCTGTACACTACATTGTCAGGATACAGGTACAGGTACATACTCATTTTTTAGTATATAAGAAATTAAAAACTTTAAAAATATAGTAGGATCAAAGTTCAAAACATTCAATATGCTGAAAATTTAACATTTTCATGAATCATGTGGCATAATACATATGATATATATCATGTCAATATGAATACAAATAATCTAGAATATATCGTGTAGATTTTCCTCAAAATCAAATCCCTGCATGCCACTCGCACTGGCTCCATTTTCAGTATAGTTTCCTCCTTGCAAGCAATGGCAGCCTCCAATCGTGTCCTCCTTGCAATAGTTGACTCCAAACAAATCCTCCTTGCAATTGCTGCCTCATCCTCAATTCATCTTTGGCACTTACTTTTACACTTGCAAAAACCAACAATGAATTGTTTGTGTTTTGGTAATGCTTGAGTGCCTTTTATAGGTTTTAGCTTTTTATAGGTTTTAGAGGAGTTTAGGGTCTGTTTTTTTAATTAATTTATGAGTTTTTAGGGTTTGCATTGACCTAATCAATGAAGAAAATTATTTTTTTTGCAACTGCTGTGTCGAAACGTTGCAGGTAAGTCCGGGTACATCCGGAACATACCCGGGTGTACCAGGGCGTATCCGTACCGTCCTAGGGTGTATCCGTACCAGGCATGTACCAGTACAGAATCGGTTCGGGGGAGGTACGTACCAGTGCAACATAGTCTGTAGATCATTCCTTGTTATCCTCAGCTAGGGCACTAATCATCATTGACACTCAAATTTACATCATAAATATATAAGAGAATTCATCCTTTGCTTTGCTTTATACTTGTCAATGGCTGAGGAACTGATCTTCCACGGCCATACAACAAAGTTGATTAGGCAGGCTCTCCTTTTGCTAACTGTCAACAATCAAGATGTCAATCGGTGGGAGTATAACTTTGCATTCTTTCACAAATAAATCCCATACTTAGTTGACAAACTTACACATGAAAAAAATCAGAAGGCATGTCACTCTGATAGTAAAACCCAATGAGATTTTATTTTTCACAGTCCAATCTTGAATGGTGATTGATAATAATTTGTGTAATTTTTGACAAATGACTAATGCAAAATCCATCTGGAGTTTTACATGAAATAATTTGGTTCAAATGATTAATGCATTGCACAACAGGATGTGAGAATGACTCAGTTCTCATCTCCAACAACCGGGCTAACAAATAATATTATTTCCAGAAAATGTCTGCATCAACCATTTTAATCATTATAAAAAGTACATTTGTTTTGAGTCTTTGACCATTTGGTAGAGAACTTAGAGGTTTGTCTGCTTTCCAGATTTTTTGAATAATAAAGATATGCCACAGCCACAACCTTTTCGGAAAACTGAGTAACCGCCTTCTCCCTAAGTTCTACAGCTTGTCTCTAAACCACACAGCTCAAGTATATCCCGTTATCGCAAATCTTACCAGCAAGACAGGACCACGAATATAAATCTTATTCAACAGATTACCTGATAATTTTGGTCAGATTGAATATGCCCAATTACCAACTTTTTTGGAAGTCTAAAGGGCCCTTTCAGATAAGGGCTACCTTGTCAGCTGTAAGAAGTATATCCTCTCACATGGAGGGGCCAGAGATCTGCAGACATTGACACTGCTTCAGGCCAGTCATAATGGACTGATTGGTCTTAAATGGGAGAAAATCAAGTCAAATTAACACATGGGGAAGAAAAGAATTGTTTGGCTGAAAGTAAGCAAAGCCGCAATATGCAAGTTGCCAGGCACTTTCATTTTCATTCCTTCTCGGACCTTGCATGCCTTTTTGATGCCCATTGTGCTTTACTATCAAACTTTTCCATTTATAGCAACCTAGGCAGACCATACAACTTATATTCCCACTTGAATCCATCATTTGCATAATTCACATACCACAACTGAGAGTGGATAGAAGACGAACCATATTATTCAAACTGGTTAAAAAGCTTTTCCCCAAGATGTAGCAGGAGGCAATTTTGAATCTGGAATGAATATCATATTTCATCATGTTTCTTGTAATACTGAGCTGTAAATTAACTTGCATGGATCCACCTTGGACATCTATTTTAATGGAATCCTGTCCCTGGATTTAGTTATTCAATTATTGAAAGCTGAATTGTAGAACATTGAAATGTATGGACTTTTTCCTTTCAGTTTGGACATACAGAGCTTAGTATTTAGATGCATACGGTTCCTGCATGTCTAACGAAAGCAATGTGTATTTAGGCATATGATAATTTTTCAACTGACATGATGACTTCTCTGTATTGCCTTGAACAGGCCAAATAGTTATGCTCTGCCTTCTTTTTTTGCATATACACATTAAAACAACAGACCCTATCCATATGAATAGACTTAGACTGCAATCCAATCCTACTCAAGCACTTGAAGGTGCGGACTAGGTTATGAAACCTTAGGGTGAGGACTAGGTTATGAAAATCACCAAACCTATTGTGGTAATCCGTAATACCTTAATCCTTAATAGGTTACATTTGATGTTGAGCATTGATAAGTCCAAAGAAGTTAGGTTCACTGGTTCATGGCTCTAACCCACTTTATTATATCAATGGTGTCCCCAGATTTCACCCTGAAATTTGAGACTACCCCATATTGAAAAAATTTCATTCTTTTAAAATAACGGGTCGTTTTGTGTTTTTATTGTCAGAAGATGTTTGTATTGCGTCAAGATATTCCCAGTGAATCATAGGAGCCAATTTCGACAAATACCCAAATGCCGAAAATCGTTTTATCCCTTCGTCAAGTTTTGTCTGCGGGAAAATTTTATTTAATTATTTAAAGTCTCGTTTAGAGTAAATTGTGCTCCGATTTAGCCTTGTTGAAGTTTTGCATGTCAATATTCACATATACCAGTAGGGTTTTCACCAAGAATGGATCCTGGGCTTTGTCTGTGACTTCTGGCAACGTTTTTCGTTTTTACTATTTTTTGCGTGTTTTTCTCTGTGAAATTCCCCTAGGTCAATTCCTTCGCCAGTACAGTTTGTTTTATTGCCTGGAGTATCTAGAGATCATCTACGGCCGCCAAGTCAAAAGGAATCAGCCTCAGGAAGCCAACTTCTAGGTAAAAAAGATGAAGTCATGCAACAAAAGCCTCTCCTAGGCAATTCGCACTTTTTGGGAATGGATAGGTTTAAGCTGCAGTGGGATTTTTGGTAGCAGCAGATAGGTGGGAATTTATTACTTGCCTTGCAAGATGAAAATTCCCATGAAGTCGAAGTCACTTAAGCTGCAGTGGGAAAATAAGAGGCGGCAGGCAGGCAGGCGGGAATTTCTTATTTGCCTTGCAGGGTAAAAATTCTCATTATAAAATAAAGAAAAATCACTTAAAACACCGATGGGAATTTTCTGCCTGCCTAGCAAACTAACTTTTCCCGCCAGAGAGATTTATTCACCCATGCAAGTTGCACTTTATCAAAGGAGACCAATTTTAATACAAGTCGCACTTTTTGGGAGGCATTTTAATTAAATAATGGGAAAAATAGAAATGGCAGGCAGGCGGGAATTTCTTACCTGCCTTGCAGAGTAAAAATTCTCATTGTGGAAATCCAACAACTTAAGTGAAACAGGGGATTTTTGGCGCTGTAGTGCAGGGTGAATAATCCCATCAAAGTTGACTTCTTAAATTTAGAAATCACCCATGCTAAAAAATGCAACCCCTTTGGGCATTAAATAATGCTTTTAATGGCATTTATTAATTGCTTTTATTCCTAATTTGGTGCCCAGGGTAAATAGAAAGTCAAAGCATGAGGATAAGCCAAAGTGAACTGAAGATAGCATGCTAAAAATAAATAAATTAAATTTATTTAATGGCAGCCAACAACATGCAAAATTAGGCGCCCAATTTGGGTGAATAAACATCATTGTTTATTAATTAATTGCCAGGAATAGGAGGGGCAATTATTAAAAATAGAATGCTGAGAATTATATAAGCATGGGCTGCCATAGTGAAGATGTAATTAATTCTTTGTGCAAAGGATTGCAGCCCGGACAGTTTTGGCGCCCAAAAAAGAAGGATTTTTGCATCAAAAAGTATTTTTCATTGCTAGAAAGCTTCAAAGTTTGGCACCTAGGGTTGGAGGAGCTTCATTTAAGCATTGTTAATTATCTGCATGTTGGTATAAGTGCCTAGGTGAAGTTAAAAATATTTTTGCTTGCTTTGCTTGTAAGCAAAATCCCAAATTTTAGGGCAGCGGGCTTCATATGCAGATTTTTGGTGACAGAAATCAAGTATTCGTGCTCTGGACTTCATCTGTCTTAAACAATTGCAGGTATTCATTACAGGTGTTCATACAGGTGAAAGGAAGTTCAAATCAATGTCAGGTACATTGAATATATCTTCTGAATCTCAAGAAATTGATAGATCTGCACGAATTAATCCAGTTTTAAAGAATTTCAACAGGATTAAAATAAAAAGAATGCAAATAAAGATTGCTCAGACAATGACTGCTCCAGCCATGTTGAAGCATCATGAAAGAGAAAGATCAACAGAATCATGCATAGCTTTTAGATTTGCTGAAGTCAATGATACAGACACTGGGCCTGAACCTATCACCGATTTAATTGACAGATCCAGATCTTATAATTGCAAAGGCTTCCGGCAAAAAAGTCATCCCCTTGTTTCTGACACAGCCCGTGTAGAAGTCATTGCATGGAGAATGCCTTCCCGGATCTTGTGCATGTGCTCCCAATCTTCCAGTTGAAGCCTTCATCGAAATTACTTTGCATGTACTGAAGAAAAATTGCAAAAGCTTCAAAGATAAGAGGGAGGACAAGACAAAAGTGTCAACCACATGCAGAATATGGAAAAAGAACAAGACTGGGAGTGTTGCAGCTTTCTTCTAATTTATTTTCCTCTTTCTTCTTCTTTTCTCCGACAAAGTAATTGAGCGATCAATTAAATTATAAAAAATAAGTGATCAGTTTAAAAGCCATTACTTGAAGAGATCATTTACTTGGAGATAGGTGGCAGACATGTAAAATAGAAGCTTCTATTTTCAATTATAAAATCATGCATGTCATGCAAAGAGGAATTCCAGGAGGGAGATTATCAGTTATTTCTTTTACAACTTCCACATCTGCCAGTTCAGTTATAGTTTTTTATTTGTAACTTCCTCTCTATACACTATAAATAGAGGAAGAACCTACGGGTCAAAGATCAAAATTTGTAAATAATATTCTTGTGTTCAAGACTTTGTGCTGAAACCCCTAATAGCTATTTAAAAGCAGAGGAATAGAAAGGAGCATATTTCCAGAGAACTTTGTGTCAATGGTGCACTTTGTTTCTAACTTTGTCTTAGATCTATTCATAAACTTTGTGTTATTCTAGATCTAGATCTAAAAGTTTCCTTCGCTTATAATTTTGTATGTTAATATCTATTTGTTTTACCTATGCGCATGCGATCAACTCTGTAATCTATTGATTGGGTTGCACATCTTCTCCCTTTCGTTCCTATTTTCTATTATTTTCCCCTTCTTTAGATATTTCCATTCTTTTACAGCTGCTTACTTGTTGCAAAACTATTTAGCTATGGTTCATGAGCTATATGGTTAAAGTAATATCAGTAAATAGATACTAGCAAATTTAACTGACAAATCTTACATGGGAGCCTCACCAGTAAATGAGGGAGATTTATCTCATGAATGCCTAGGTTTTCAGCTATACAGAAAATCTAGCCAACACCTTCTGTGGTAGTTTGACCTATTGGCACTTTGGTCACTACTATATCAGCTACCGTGAGCTCTCCCTTGTGCTTTCCTTCTGCTGGAACATATAACTCAGCAAACTTTTTTCCCGATTCCTCAATAATCAAC
The DNA here is from genome assembly GCA_019776745.2 of Taxus chinensis. Lineage (NCBI taxonomy): Eukaryota > Viridiplantae > Streptophyta > Pinopsida > Cupressales > Taxaceae > Taxus > Taxus chinensis. Next base: position 28,246,103 of record CM034151.1, read on the forward strand.
CTAGAAGTCATTTTGGCAACTTTAGGTCTTCTATCTCTTCCACCCAAACTCAGGAGCAGCTGAAAGTCGTGCTCTTCCAGGTTGATCTCCTCTCTGACTTCTAAGATTGTCTGCAAAGCTAACCATCATAAAAAGTTGCTTCTTGGGGAATGAGAAGTTGTTGAGTACACCACCATCTCATGCTCTGATTCCGCTCTATCAGAATTTGCCACCATGTTATGACTGCCACCCTCTGAATTGTCCAAAGATAATGATTTTTCAAACTCTGCCATCTATGCTTTCAACTTGTCCGCATGGATAGGTGAAGACCTCAGTGGTCGAGGAGAAAATACAAATGATGCTGGATACAAAGGAGGAACAACAAGATCTCTTTGAGGTTCCGGGGTTGCTGAAGTGCTATGAGTTGATGTTGGAGAAGCTGGAACTAGCACGATAGCTGTAGATTTGGCCTTCTCCTGTATGTGAGACTTCTTGTGAACTTTAAGCTTTTCCGGCCTTCTGTTGCTTTCACCTTCGTGCTTTCTTTTGCTGGAGTCTTCCGTGGTAAAGTTTCTTCTGATCTGATTCATCAAAGCTTCATCCAAGCAATACCCCTTTGTCAACAACCATTTCGAAGTGTTAACCAGAACTGCGGAAGATCTTTCTTCAATCGTCTGGCAGCCACCAATGTTTTCCTGAAGAACAGCTCTATTTCCTCCCATCTGATGATACGAGTTAAGTATCACATGCCCATCATCTGTGAGATTTGCAAGTATCTGTGTCAAACCATAATTAAACACTTGTTGCGCCGATAACCTGCTGAAGTCTTTCTTTCTGACTTCATACCCATTCTTGCACTTCATCCAGAAGTCCTCCAACGAAGGCACATGTGAGTATTCCTAGGAGATTGTCTTCTTCGCTACTCCATATGGGTCAAAGTTCAGTCGTGCTGGAAAGAACTCAAGCTCATACTCAAAAAACATTTCAGTTTCAACTCCTCTAGCTTTGTGGATGCTCTGGCAGCTGTAGTAACCCACTGTGACTGGAAAGAAACCTGTAGACTTGTGTCGCTTTGATTGTAAGTCATGCATCTCCACGAGTTGTCTGCACAATTCCGTGATGACCCACTTGTCGTTTGGATACCTTGGCAACTTTACTGGTTCTCCCGAAAGCAGTTACCCTGAGATAGGTGAAGTTTGCAAACTGGATGAAAATGCAACTATGCTAAGATACAGCTTCCCAAGCTTCTTTGCTTACCCTATTGGTCTTTAGATCACTATTTAGTTTGCAGATGAATTCATAGAAGAACCCATCGTTGACCACTTTGTAATCTTTGTGGCACTCAAGAACTGTCAATTGTGGATAGCACTCAAAGATAGGATCTTTCGTCAATATGCCCTGCCTATCCGGCTTGGAAAATATACCCTGCAAGGTTGCTGCATATATCAGGAATGAAGTCATTTTGAAGCTGTAAGTCTGCCTCACACTCCGAAGTTGCTCACCGATGTTATTACTGATGATCTCTCCCCAATTTATTATCGAATCAACTCTATTGATCTCGATAGTCCTCACGAAAGCATACATCCATGAGCGAAAGTTGTGAGTATTGGCTTCGCCACTTATCCTGCAAAGCAATTTAGTGATATCATCTAGCTCCTGCACCAAGTTGGATCGCAGAAGAGTCCTCAAGAACTGTGATGGAGACCTGGGCTTCTTCATATGTTTGTTGTTCATTATGCCCACGTAATCTGCTTTGTGTTTCTCCCATCCGTTGCCTGCATCCAGCATGCTAATTGCAATCACCACCGTTCGTGTCGAAATCTTCAGACAATAATTAATAAATTGTGCATCCAGCCTAATAACTGTCTTTCCCGCAGCATCCCGGATTGTTCTAGAAAGAGAATGATATGATCTTGCACACTCCATGACAAATTTGAGCAACTAAGTTGCGACTGGGAATGTTGATGCTTGAATAATTCCACTGCTTTTCATTGCTCGCATGAGAAACGTCTTTCCGGCCCAGGATTTGTCAATTATTTCGAAGATGGGTTCTGGGCCTGTCTGTGTCATTGATATTAGCAAATCTAGAAGCTATGCATGATTCTGGTGACCCTTCTCTTTCATCTCGCTTCATCATGGCTGAAGCAATCTTTGTCTTAGCAATCTTTGTTTGTGTTCTTTTTCTTTTAAACCTGTCGGAATTCTTTATTACTGGATCAATTCATGCAAATCTAGAAATTTCTTCAGATTCGAAAGATATATTCAATGTACCAATTATTTCAGATTCGGAAGATCTTTGTATGAACACATGTAATAAATTCTTGCAATTATTTCAAACAAATATGAAGTCTAGACCATGAATACTTGATTTCTATCACCAAAAATCTACATATGAAGCCTGCTACCCTAAAATTTGAGGCTTTGCTTGCATGCAAAGCAAGCATAAATATTTTTAAATTCCCCTGGGCACTTATAGCAATATGCAACTAATTATCATAGCATAAATCAAGCTATTCCAACCCTAGGCGCCAAACCTTGAAGCTTCATGGCAATGAAAAACGACTTCTGATGCACAAATCCTCCTTTCCTGGGCGCCAAAACTGTATGGGCTGCAATCCTTAGCAAAAAGAATTAATTGCTTCTTCATTATGGGAGCCCATACTTATATAACCCTCAGCATTCTATTTCTAATAATTGTCCATCCTATTCCTGGCAATTAATTAATAAACAAACATGTTTATTCACCCAAATTGGGCGCGCCCAATTATGCATGTTGTTGGCTGTCATTAAATAAATTTATTTTATTTATTTTTAGCATGCATCCTTCAGTTGTCTTTGGCTTGACTTCTTGCTTTGACTTTCCACTCATCCGTGGTGCCAAAATTAGGTAGAAAAACTATTAAAACATACCAATAAAAGCATTGTTTAATGCCCAAATGGGTCGCACTTTTTGAAGGCGATGATTTCTAAAAATAAGAAGTCAATTTTGAAGGGATTATTTACCCTACACTGCAGCTCCAAAATCCCTTCTTTCACTTAAGTTGTTTGACTTCCATAATGGGGATTTTTACCCTGCAAGATAGGTAAGAAATTCCCGCCTACCTGCCATTGACAAAATTCCCATTATTAAATTAAAACATCTCCCAAAAAGTGCGACTTGCATTAAAATTAGCCTCCTTTGATAAAGTGTGACTTGCATGGGTGACTAAATCTCTTTGGTGGAAAAAGTTAGCCTGCCAGGCAGGCAGAAAAATTCACATCGGTGCTTTAAGTGATTTTTCTTTATTTTATAATGGGAATTTTCACCCTGCAAGGAAGATAAGAAATTTTCGATTGCCTGCCACCTCTAATTTTCCCATCGCAACTTAAGTGACTTTGACTTCATGGGAAAAAGTACCTTGCAAGGCAGGTAAGAAATTCCCGCCTGCCTACCACTACTAAAAATCTCGTTGCAGCTTACGCTCATTAATTCCAAAAAATGTGACTTGTTTGGGAGAGGCTTTTTGTGCATGACTTCATCTTTTTTAGTCAGAAGCTTGCATTTTGAGGCTGATTCCTTCTGGTGCTGCGTCATTGGATGATCTCCATATGCTTAAGGCAATTAAACAGACTATACTGGACAAGGAACAGACCCAGGGGAATTTCACAGAGAAAACCGGAGAAAAACGCAAAAGAAATAAATAAAAGCGAAAAACGTTGTCAAAAGTTGCAGACAATGCGCTGAATTCATTCCTGGTAAAAACCCTACTGAGATGAGTGAATACTTGGCATGTGAAAACTCAACCGACGAGACAATTTATTTCAAACGGGGCATTATTTATTCAATAGATAATTAAATAAAAATTTCCCGCAGACGAAACTTGGCAGAAGGATAAAATGAGTTTGGGCATCTAGATATTTGTCGAAATTGGCTCATCTGATTCACTGGGAATATCTTAACATAATACAAACATCTTCTGGCAATAAAAACACAAAAAGACCCATTATTTTAAAAGAACAAATTTTTTTTTCAAATGGGTAGTCCCAGATTTCAAGGTGAAATCAGGGGACACCACATATATTCCATAATCATAACTAGATCCATGAGCTCAATTTGGAAATACACATAAATAAGCAAACACACAATTCACATAACCACTAAGATCAGATTCATCATATAGTTACTAGTAACAGAGACATCCACAATAGCTGAATACATACATATGACTGTCATAACTTAGACACACTCATACACCAGTAGCATAACCTTACAAAATCATTCACACATACCCACCTAGCCATGCAAATCAATACATATATTGGGGTGGAGAACTTTCCCTTGACCGTCCATGCATTCTCAAACAAGGCTACATGTTAAGAATAGCCATGTGTCGCTACAACATCAACTAGGAAGCATGCACGCTTCGCCTGATAAAAGATCACCTATAGTTAACACTAGTTCTAATCCTATTATTAGATGTATGCATATGTTCGAACTGCAAGTTCTTTCCTTGAAAATAGACTCTTCTTGACTACATAATCTTCCTTACATGTCGCACACTCCAAGTCTATATTTAGCTCCATATGCCAAAAACTCAATAAGTCTTGTGACTTCCTATTCGTAGTCCTCGAACACATTTCTTTCTGTGTTCTGCGCGCAAAACACTGTCCTTCCAGCGTGCTCATCAAGTTTATCCTTCAGTGTGTTTCTTTTGCGCCCCTTCCATGAATGAACCTCTGCATACTTCCAACACTTAGCCATTTTCTAGGGACCAACGATACCCCACACTAGGTATGTTGTCCGTCCTCAGAAACTATTATGTCTCCTTTTCAGGGACATTATTAATATCTATTTTTCATTTGCATTGTAACCCCTTCACATGCTTAGCGCTACAAGTGGGAGTCTCTTTAGTTAGTTTAATGTGCACATAGGTTAGTTAATTTTATTTATTTAATTAAAAAATAAATAAAGTGCACATAGTCTAAGTATTAAATATTTTAATGAGAGTTTATGTTTTCCCTCCAAAAGGACAAAAGTCGATCATTGGACATTGCACCCCTTGGTTCTATAAAAGGAGGTCACATTTCCTTTATGGGTTATTTTGATTGAACTTTTGAAATTACTCCATGCTTGGAGAAATGGGATGTATGGCATAGCTTTGAAGCCTTCTTGCAATCATTGTCGATGAATATATGCATTGTTCCTTCATTCTAAGCATTGGCGACTTGGTTTAGAGTGTTGGTACATTTATTTGAGAGTAAATATCCATTGTATGTGAAGGGTTTGAAGCTTGGATTGGAGCTTCTTTCATTATATTTTGATGCCATATAAGCTTGATCTAAAATCTGATGTGTGTTATTAATTATTTCAGTGCAAGGGTGGATATTTTGGGTGTGTTGCATGGTTAGAAAGAGCTGGAATTATTTTATATAATTTTATCTAACCCTAACGACTTGAAATCAGTTTTCTGGGGCTGTTTTGGCAAGGTTTTAATACTCATAAAAATCAGATTCTTAATGCAGTGGAAAGCCCTAAATTTTTAGTTCATTTTGCATCTTGTTTCATGGAAAAATACCAAGTATTGAAGGAGTTAAAATTTTAGAAGATTTCAGTTATCTGTCAGTTATTTGGTTGCTAATAATTAATATTAATTTCAGATCTGCAGTTTGGGATCAGTTAAACATTGGATTTGGTTGTAAAAATTAGGAGAAAGTGATTTTATAATTTTGGAGCTAATTGGATGCCCTAAATGTGTTGAGCGACCTAATGTTTAGGGCAAGATTAGGGTTTTATGTTGGCTGTGCAAAAACTGATTTTGGGACATTGTTCTTCATATTTTTGTGGCCCAAAATCCAAAGTTTGAGAATTTTTGCTTGGATGGTTAAGCAGGAAATAATTTTGGAAGATTGCAGCAGTTTGGGTATTTATTTAGTTAATTATTTGTTGTTAAAAATCAGATCTAGAAATTATTAGCATTCTAATTAGTTTTGCCATCTAACCCACCACTTTTGCATACTCCAACCCCACTTTCGGTTGAATTATTGGCGACATTGGGTTATTTGAGATCAAACTAAGAATATCTAATCTTCCTAGGATTGATTTGGATAATTAATTTTGCAGATTCGGGGATATTACAGAAACGTTCTGCCTGATCGCCCCAAAAATGATGAAGAATCCTTCAAGAATCAAAGAATGAAAGAATTTTTGAACAGTTTGCGCCAAATAATGAAAGAATCCAAGTGCTACTGTGCAAAAAGGAGGGGGAATTCCTTATTTACTAATGCTTCCAATGTTTTCCAACCCTCTAACTCACTACTCACCTGAGTAAAAGCCTCACCTACAATAGCAAGAACCTCCTCAACAGTCAAATTCTCACCCTTGGCCTTAAGCGTTTCAACCAATGTCTCCAACTATTTTCGGGCATCAACCAGCGCGTCCATCTTGTGCGTAACTTGAGGGTAGAGTTCTTTCAACTTATTCTTAATTGAGGCCCTTAGTGAATCAATTGCCTCATGCTTCTACTCAACTTCAACCAAGATTATTTCCTGTTCCGCCATGTTTCCTTTGTTCTTGGCCTGGGACTCCTTCAAATGTGCCTCATCTTTTGCAACAAGCAATCCCACCACATGATCTCTACCATCACAATTGTCATAGACAACTTCTTCCATGTGAGTTGTATATTGTGTTATGGTGGCTTCAATCTGTTCTCTTTCTTGTTGTTTTTTCCGTGCCATAACTTCTACAATTTCTAATGCAAGGGGTGGTTGTGGAGATGTGATTATGCGCGTTAAATCTTCCAAACAATGGAAGGCAGTTTCATACTTAGTTATATCAGGAGGTGTCATATCTGGGTGTGCTAGTAAGATCACATCAACTATGTGTTCGGACTTTTTATAAGCCGCACGCGTCCGCCCTTTCTCATCCCTTAGCTCTTGTTTTAAAGTGCGAAATAATTTGATCCTTCTCATTTATCTCTTTATCCCTTTCTCTTATCTCTTTGTATTTCTCCTCTAGCTCCCTCTACATAAACCTTATATTGTTGTTCTTTTCAAAAATTCTAGAACCCACCTTCACCGATAGCTTGTTAAGCGCATTGCATGCTTGTTCCTATGTTAATTGCTGAGAATCAAATACCGGATAAATTTTTCTTGAAAATGCTAATTCACGAGTATCTAGTAATGAATGGGAACTCACTTCAAATTCTTGCTCCTCAATATGTGATTCAAATGACCAAGACAACATCTTCTTTGTGCGCGGTAGCACACCCTTCTTATTGAATAATGACCAAAAAAATAGTTGATCCGCAGGTATCGTGCTTCGATACCTCATGTGTAAAACCTTGTTGGGATCCTCTATTTATACATTATAGGTCATTGGGGGATGTACATTCATCTCTTTCCACGCGTACCCTTAGGGAAACCTACAAAAAGGCACGATTCTCCACCCATGATTCCTTCCTCTTCTTCACTGTTTTCTCCCTCTTCGTTGCACGCCACCTCATGTTCTACAAGATGCTCTATGATCTTCATGACCTCCTCCTCTACTTTACACTCTAGTTCAGGGTCACGAGTGTGCCTATCCTCATGCTCTTTAGTTAGGTCCTGGTTTTCCTTTGTGATCTGTGTGCTGATCGTGCCGACACCTTCTACATCCACATCCATTGCATGTGCATCCTCTAAGTGCTCACTCTATCCATCTTCATCAGATTCTTCAACGGTATGCACTTGTGGGCTCAACAGCCCAACTCTCTCTTCCTCACTTCCAACTCCTTCTTCTCGCTGGCTCTCTGTCTCCTTAGAGTCAGAGCTAGGGACTATCTTCTATTTCTTATGCACTAGAGAATTTCCTTGTATAGGTTGCCTTCTGACATAGGTGCTTGTCCTTGTGTCCTTCCGTTCTAAAGTTTTCCCTATGGCCGCATCTGAAACTGGAGTTTTATCTTTACTTACTCCTTCAGTTCTACTGACAGAAGGAGTGTCTTCGTGAAATCACTTCTTTGGTTTGACCTTCTTCCATGTAGAGGCCTCCTCAGAAATACTTACATCATCCTCTACGAATGGTCCATCAACAAACCGAGGCCTTAGATAAATATATATCCTTGCTGCATCCACTAAAGCTATTGGTAATATCACCATTGGTTTCAAAAAATATATGCTTTCTGAAACATACTTCTCTTCATAAGCATGCTTCTTGGGGTAGACAAGTGTTTAAAGCATCTCACGGTGCTCCTTATCCACTTCACTTAGATCATATCTTAATTTCTATGCCTCCTTAAACCTATTCACAACACTCTGAAAGTAATGTGCTATTAAAGCAAACAAGAGTTTGCACCATGGGATTTTAGTACCATCAGTTAACATAAATCTCCCAATGCAAAATTGTTGATAAACGAAGAAATTAGTAACTCCATGCACAAGCACGAGAAATTGTTATGGAATTCTCCACTCAACACTAAACACATCGTGCATTCGTTTATACCATTTGTCCACGCGTTTATTATATGTTAGTATCACCCTGTCGTGGGTCTACTTAGAATACCATTGTCAGGGGAGGGGTCTTCTGCAAGAAACTCCCATATCTTGTCTTTAGGCCCATCGGGCACCCCAATCTCAGAGAACACTATTACTAGGAAGATGTTCCCAAACATGATCTTATCACCATCGCATGCAAAATCAATAAATATTCTTCTATAAAGGAAACAATATTGTATATGTTTCCTTTTGATATTTTCTTACATATATACAACCATCTTTTATTTACTTGTGTCCATATTTCCTGCCCACTTATCTTTGTGAGCAAACATGTGGCCATCTTCATGACATGATCTTTCAACTTCACAATATAAAATGTGCGCCCTCCCTTCTTGTACTCAAAATCCACTCTAGCTTTCCTCACCTCAACATCATTAGCTAAATCATCATCAAAGGAATTACCAAAATTAATCAGGCCAGTATAATTTTCAATCAACTATGTGATAATGCACATCCTTATGTCTGCAAAATAAAAATAGACCTCATGTATGCGCGACATCAACCATTGATAAAGTCTCTCAGGATTCCCGAAGAACGAAAGCTCATAAAGCTGCAATAGTACATCCTTCTTCAACACCCTCTTCACCTTGTCATCATATACCAGCTTATCATCCGGGGTCCTTTCCTTCATTGGATGAACAAGCTTTGTTTCCATGTTGCACGCTGTCTAATTTGTTTGAAGGTTATATTCACTTACAGTCATGCCCTTAACATGGGATGCCCACTCTTTTCTCATTAACACTTCATCTGGGTACTGCATTTATGAGTAACATTCTTCTTGAACATCTATTATAGGAGTTAGATTTTTTTTTCCCTTTCCTCTCTTCTTTGGTGACACAATTACTGCTTTCCTTGGTGCCATTTTAACTTTTCAACATCCAAACTTTTACCTCTCCCTTGCTCTACACTCCTTGTTACAGACCTTAGACATAACACTGATACACTTACATAATCAAACTCTGTACTTTGTGCCCTAATCTTCGAAACCCTAGTAAGAGAATTCATGTTTCCTTTGAATTCTCACCACACCGTCTCAACCTGTAAGATTCTACCCACTGGAACTCACACTCCACTCAGTCATGTCATCTTTTACCTTTTGGTTCGAAATTCTTAAACTTTGCACTCGATTTCTTGCTCGTTCGTTGAATTTTTCCCTAGGTCACACAATAGCTCTTCATAAATTTCACACAAGGTAGAGTAAAAATGATTTTACCTCGACGCTTAATTTATAGTGTTTCAATTTTTACCCACATTAATTATTTGCCAACTACCATCGTACGAATGCTTTTAATTCCAAATTTTCACTTTTCTTACCTTTTTCACAGTTCTCATCATGCTTAACGTGTGCGTTCATCGTGCACTCCAACTGCAACCTTCTGGCACACAAACTACTCTGACCGCATACCTTCTTTCGCGCGGTTCATGCACCGAAGTACATCAACCTCTACGCCTTATACCAAATAGCTATCCATGCTGCTGCCTACCTCGCGTTACACTTCGTGCTCATTCACTGTACGTGGATGTTCCTTTGGCATCATCCTTAATATCTCCATTCTTCTTATGACACCTTATCACCATTCTTATTATGACACTTTATCACCATTCTTCATTAACCAACATCACCAATGAAACGCGCGCTCCCTTGGTACCCAAGCCTTTTTAATTCTCAAGTCTTTCCCACACGCTCTTGATTTCCTCCTACCCCACACTTATTGTAAGCGCGGTCCTCTATGCATGAAATATTATAAATAGTAATCAGCTATAGGTGCGTAAGCACACTTATTACAACAAAAACACAAAACTAAATTGACAAAACATAACAATGATGAAAGGAAACACAAATAAAGAAAGTGCATTAAAGGGAAATCTAATCTGACTGGCAATACTGCCTTATTACAAACACCAAGAAGACTTATTTATAGTAGGGATTTAGCCTACTCCCATTAAAGTAACCAGGCAACCGAGTGCCATCCAATGCTTGTAACTGGAAAGTGTCTGAATCAAGAATATAAGTCAAAACATATGGACCCAACCAATGCACTTGGAACTTTCCAAGGTGGCACAAAAACTTGGAATCATAAAGAAGAACCATCTGTCCAATCTCAAACTGTTTATTCTTATTGTGCTTATCATGTCATGCCTTCTTCCTGGCCTTTTTCGGTCTCCTGGCTCCAACAAGAAATAACACACTACTCATCAAACTGCATCAATTTATAAATGTGTTCCTCAAGTGCTTGTTCATCATCCAATCCACTTGTGTAAGCAATGCTTAGGGAAGGTAACATAAATTCCACTGGTAAAACAACCTCCGCGCCAAACACCAACTGAAATGGTGTGGATTTTTTTAATCTTTTATAAGATGTCCTGTATGCCCAAAGTACAATAGAGACTTTATCATACCAATCCTTTCTTCCAACATCAAAAATCTTTTGTCAATGTATGTTCCAATATTTTGTTGAAAGCCTTAGTAGTTCCATTAGCATGTGGGTAATAAGGTGTTGTTTTGTGATGTGCCACCATAAATTCCACCTATAATACCTTGATTGTTTCATTTGAAAAGTGTGTACCCCTATCACTTGTCAAGCTCAATGGACATCTATACCCGTTGATAATTTTTTCCCATAAGAATTGTGCTGCTGTAGTTTCCGTGTAATCATTTGTAGGTGCCGCTTCCACCTACCTTGTCATATAATCTGTGCATGTAATAATATAGCGCAACCCAATCCTGCACGTCAATGGGGAAATAGGTCCCATAAATTCAATTTCCCATTTCTCAAAAGCTTTTGTACTCGCTATAGAACTCAAAGGCAATTCATCTCTCTTCTCAGGATTCCTAAGGCGTTGACAATGGTCACACACCCTGGCATACTATTTAAAATCCTTGTATATTGTTTCCCACTAAAGACCAACTAGAAAAATCTCGTGCGCAGTAGCATTACCTACGTAATGTCCACTAGAAATTACACCATGAGCTTCCTTCATTATAGCTTCATGCTCATGCTCAAGTACACACTAGCGCAAAACCTCATCCTGACCTAGCTTGTATAAATCTCCACTGATCAACATATAGGGCATAACGCGTATGGAAAGTTTCTTATCTAAGCTCTTCATTCCCTCAGGTGCCACACTAGTACGTAAAAATACCACAATATATTCTAAGTCATAGGGTGCACAATTCATTTTGAACAACTGTGCATTTGGAATTATGTCCTTAATGCTCTGCGTGTCCTCACCTGAGTTAATCCTTGACAAATTATTTGACCCAAAATTTCTCTTTCCTAGATTTACCACCAATGTAAAGTCAAACTTCTGAAACAACAGAATCCAACGACATATGCACCCCTCCAAAATGGGATTATTAACCAATATTTTAGTGCCATGTGATACATATAAAATATAAAAGGAGTTGCCAGTAAGTATTGTCTAAACTTATGTAACGTGTAAATTATGGACAAAGCTTCGCGCTCTGTAGTTGTATAATTTTGTTCACTTGGTGTCAATTTCCTGTTCATAAAGCAAATAGGATGATAAAAAATCCCATCACTAGGTTGTGCTAACATGACACCAATGGCCATGCCTGAGGAATCAACATGTACATGAAACTACTTATCCCAAGAAGGAAAACACAAAATGGGGGCAGAAGTAAGTCTTTCCTTCAATGTCTCAAAAGTTAGCTGCTCTGCCTCATCCCAAGGGAACTTTCCCTTTCTTTTCAATAATTCCTCCAATGGCGTGACAATCTTAGCATACCCCTTGATGAAATTTATGTAATAAAATGTATGTCTTGAGAACCCATGCACCTCACTCTGGTTGGTAGGCTCCTCCAAACCTAAGATAACTGCAACCTTAACAGGATCTACCAATAAACCTTCCTTGCATATAATGTGTCCCATCAAAAGGGTGTAGCAAAGATACAATTCTTAATATTCAAAGAGATACTTAACTGCATACTTCTCTCAAACATGAGTCTCAAGTTGTCACAGTGATCTTTTAGCAGTCCATATACAGTCCAATCGTCCAAGTAAACCTATAAAAATTGTGTATAAAGTCTTCAAATGCTTGCAAAAAATGCACAAAAAGATTGTAGGTGCATTCTTCAACCCAAAATAAATTACCATGTATGCAAAACTTCCCCATTCAGCGGTGAAAGTTTTCTTTTCTTGATCTTCCTTAGCTATGCACACTTGATGGTAACAAGAGAACCCCATATGTGAAAGGAATAAATTTTATGCCCTGCAACACCCTCCAAGATATCCTCAGTAAATGGTGTGGGAAAATGATCTATGACACAAACAACATTTAATTCCCTATATTCCACACATATCCTTATCCTACTATCTTTCTTTATACTAATCACAATGGGGCTAACCCACTATGATTCCTCAATGGGCTCAATGATTCTAGGTTTCAACATCTTATCAATATCTTCCTTAAATTTAATGCACAGATTAGGATTCATCCTGTAAGGCCTCTTCCTAACCGGGCGCGCACCTTCCTTTAACTTGATCCTCATCTCTCCCAAAGAGGAACACAATCCTTTTAACTCATGATAACCTCATGGAAATAAGTCCTGGAAGTCACATAATAGCTCAATAATCTTTGACATCTCTTGTTCAATCTAATAGTCACTATTAATGGCCTCTTTAGGTTCTGCATCTATCCCAATATTGACGTTCTCCATTTTCATAGGCTCATGATAAGTGCATGCCTTTTCATCAGAACTAGCCAAAACCTCATGCGTACCTATAGTGTGGTCAACATCCAGATTTTCTACCTCTTCATCATCAATCATATAAATGAGTTTACCCTTTTATTTTTCCAGGAAGGCATGCAAAATTTGTTCTTCATTTGTCTCTTCTTTTTCAAAGCGCACCTCCAAGTCAAACTCTCCAAACATATCTAACAAGATTTCTTCAACTTTTGCACTATCCCCCATTGTAAGGCACTTTATAATCTGTAATTCTTCATTGCACCGGAGGTTTAGTAGAAAAATAACCAAAGGTATGAATCATACCTGAGGTCATCTCCTACCAATTATTTGTTTCTCTTGTAAGCTCTGCATGAACATACCATGCACACACACAACCACTTAGATTTGTGTAGAACTTATGTACCCAAGAGTGATGGCAGACAAGGCCTCCTGACCCCCTCTATCCAGAGTCTCTCACATTACTGTTCACGTGATGTGAAGAAGAATCCTTCCCATGAAATTCAAAGATCTACGAAGGTACATTTTCCCTAAGAAACCTAGTAGAGAAGGACGATTCTCACTTCTTGCCACTCCAAAAGGTTATCTCTGTATGTAGTCCACCATCGTGTAGCTATCTCATGTAGGGTATAATCGAGCATATTTCTTTTGTCACCCTCATCCTCCACCTGAGCTTCCATGGCACACAAAAATACATTAGGGTTACCCTTCACTAGTGTATTGAGGTACCTGACTATGACTCAAATGTCTAACCATGTGTGGCATGATCACATGAGTAACTATGTTCTTGATCTCTCTCCTGACCATTTGATACATCTAATGCACCTAGTTATCACATGCAACACTGGTTGTATCACTCATAGAATGAGCATCATCCCATTGAATAATACCTTCTTTAGATGGCTCAAGTGCTTTAAGATCTCTAATGGTGCACACATAAATTCTATTAATATCCTCCTCACTCAATGGTTCTACATAAGATGCAACTTTCCCATCTGTTAAAGAATAATCAACACTCTTCTTGTTCTCAAAATTGATATAACCTTTATTAAAGCGCAGATCAATATTATTCGCATAACACCAGGGGCGCCCAAGTAATGCTGGGGAAAACTATCTGTTTCAGCAAAGCACCAAGACCTCAAAGTCTCCAGTAAACTTGTCCCCTTGTATAGTAATAATGGCATCTTTCAGTACTCCAATGGGAGTGGCTCTAGTCCTTATTTCCATATACAACACATTCGAAGATGATTATAATGGTGGTCTCCCCATCTGATTCCACATGTCCAAAGTGAGTACATTTACTTTTGTGCCTATATCAATCAGTATGTTACTCAACAGCCATCCATTAACAAATATCTTTGTCATATTCAATAATGTGAGGAGGTAAGTTTGCATGCAATATATGTGTCTTATGATCAGACTCCAGTGCATGGTACCTTCTCCCTCAACCATTATCCTAACAAAGGAATGGTATTCTCATGGTGCAACATCTTACAAACCTCCTTCAAGTCATCAACATCTTTATGAGGCAACTCAACTACCTTTTCCTTCTCCAAGCTTCCTATGACTATCCTTCAACCATTGTATCTCACCCTATAAGTTTCTAATAACCTCCATAGTTTCTTGATAGAATTCCTTCTGATGGGTAGGATCTGGATACTTCACATGAAATCACCTCCTATTTTGAAAAAATAGGTTTCTGCTTCGGAACTTCCCTCTCGCACGCCGCCTCAACGCATGTAGTGACTAACACGGGCAACATCTCAGGATCAGGCGCTAACTTTGGCATCCACTAATCTTCCACAGCGTGCACTGTACTCTAACCATTCCGCACCCTTATCATGCTTCTTGTTGCTTGTTCATATGCTCATACAAATCATGGGCATTCCTCAAACTTGTGATTGCTTTTCCACACCATGAGAAAATAATGTTCTTGAGGGCATTCACACCTATAATGATCAAGGGGATCCACATGTAAAACAAGTTCCTTCATGGGAAATTCACCTCTTCCACCACCGCGAACTCGACCTCTGAATCCTCCACTGTAACCTCTACCTTTACCACCTCCATCAGAGAACCCTTCATTTTGATTATGATTATGATGTTCACCTTGTTCCTTAGAATTATTTGCAACATTGGTCTGATGTACACTAGTCTCAATAGCCTCATGAATCTGATCAATCAACCTACAATTCTTTGTATCATGAGTGTGGGATTTGTAAATCTTACAAGTAACAAGACACGTTCTTCCTGATCATGTGCTGCAGTAAGGAACACCTACAAGAATCATGATCCAAGTGACAGATCTCACAATCCAGCAACATGGCGTGCATTGATTTATGAGGGAAACTATCCTTAGTATGTCCTTCCACCTCACAATATACACCAGATACCACTGCGCATCTCATGGGCTGATTGGCTGAAAAATTTTCTAACTATTTTCCATATATGCAATATGCACCTATAAGAATGGGCTAACTCTAGTGTCTACGCTCCTAACCACCTTAGCACACAGAGCTACCTCCAATGATTCATGTGGATTGGTAAAAGTATTATGTGAGAGATCCCTTCTAAAAGGTGTGATCAAACTGCCAGCAAACCACTATGTGCATATTGGCTAGGATGAATATCATAAGAAAACTTCGATAGTACAAGTTTTAAAATGCCTCATACTCCCTTATGCTCTCAGCCATGCCCTACTTAATGTCCTTCAGTGTGTTGATGCTCTTCTGTTCAAACTCAGGTATATGTAACTCTAGTAAGAAAGCATCATGCACATGCAATTGTAGTCTACACAAGTCTGGTTTGGATCATACTTCCTATACCAACTATGTGCACGCCCTTGCAAAGTAGTAGCAAACTGACTTGCCTTATGCTCAAGAGTTGTGATTCCCTTAGCGTGCCATAGTATTTCACACATGTGTACATGCTCAGTTGCATCTTCAATACCTCTGTACTCTAGTAGGTGAAGAGAAATCTTGTAATAAACTTGTTAGGGTTGGTGTGGACCATGCCCACCAAATTTAAAACATGTATTACCTCCAGTGTTTCCTCCACCTCCAAAACCACCAGATCCACTAGATCCAAACCACCCGATCCTCCTGATCCACTCCCCCTATAATGGGAACTAGATCAGAGGATGTGCTGACCTTGTGTTCCAATAGTTGTACCAAATTTAACTCCCACGGTCTGCGAAGTGGTGCTACTTCCAGTTGTATTACCAACATTTTTGCATGCCCATGTTCTGCCCTGAGGATGCGCTCAAAAAATATACCACCAATAGGACCACCAAACAAATAAGACTACATGACCATCTAAGAAAACTTTGTATTTAAAGGAAAATGAAAGCTACCTATCGCTACTGAAGCACCTACACTAGCTTGATTCTCAATAACTGTCTCAGGAACTGGAACACCAAGCACAAGGGCTAGGTCACCAGGTGGGATCAGATGTGCGCCCACAACTCTTAATCGTTCTTCCTCAAATGTGCTCTCATCAGAAGCCAAGGGGACCTTCTACCACACTTTCCTAAGGATGGGAGAACCAGATGCTCTGGCTCCATGTCTTCCACGTGAGCTCCAAATCCTTCCTGATCCATCTCTCTCCTCAACTCCAAAGACTCCTCAATGTCGCGTCTCTTCATCAATTCCCTCTTTGTTGCTTCATTATACTTAATATGCCTTTCTTCTCTTTGCCTTTCTATCTTCAAGTCCACCATATTTCACCACACCTGCTTCCACCCCGTACACATGGTGGGGTTTAGCTAGCCATAGGCCGTGCCTCTACATCCAGAGTTACAATCAGGATCTTAATTACTAAAGGGATAGCGCGCATGTAAGATCTTCTAGGTTCACGCAAGAACTGAAACTCAGCAATATCTAGACAAGAATAAGTAGAAAAAACGTACTTCAACATATAACTATGCAAAACACCACTCCAACAATGATCTACAATGCGTGTCCAAGTCAAATCAACATCATGCAAAGTATGGCAATTTTCCTGTGTCCACATAATTTTTCTATACCTCCAATTTATCTTTGATGCATATGCTACCAACCACTCGTACAAATCTATAGGAAAAAAAAGAACATCTCATAGAGTTCATGATACAGATGTTCTTCAACACATGCGCGAGCATCAAAGTTAGGTCCAGTGTTATGTCTATGAGCAAACTCTTCCTCTAAATTATACTGACCAAAGTCAACTGATACATTTTCATCATGCAACATCTTTGCAACTGCGTCAAAAGAGGTCCCGGCAACGGAACAAAAATGTATTTTGTTTTCTTTCTCAAAACCCTATATGCGTTGTCAAATCACTCAGGCAGATCTGAGTGCTCACCTGAAGCACGCGTAGGTACCAGGTCCCTCTTTTATGTCAGTTTTAACGAAGAGTTAGCATGCATAAACATATATTTCATAATCATAACAACTAGGTCCATGAGCTCAATTTAGAAATACACATAAATAAGCAACCACACAGTTCACATAACCACTAAGATTAGATTCATCATATAGTTACCAGTAACAAAGACATCAATAATAGTTGAAAACATACATGACTATCATAACTTAGGCACGCTCATACACCAGCAACATAAAGTTACAAAATCATTCACACATTGTAATGTCCCCTTTTCCCAATCAAAGACCTTTGGCCTATTTTGTCAACCCGACGGCCAAAGGAAAAATATAAGGGTGACTTAAGTCACAATAAATTATTATAAAGTGTTATAAAAAAATAAAATAAAATTATTAAAGCACTTATATTAATTTATTTGGCTTAATAAAAATAAATAATAATCCCTATGGTCAATATGAGGGGCAAATATCATTGTGAAGGGGTTATTATATTTTATTCTTGGGCCATAGAGGAATAATGAAGTTAGGAAGGATAAAATATTATTTATGTCTTGTATTCCTCCTATGGAAAATGCCATTTGGAAGTCCAAAGGTCACTTTCATGGGAAGTCCAAAGTCACTTCCATTTGGAAGTCCAAAGGTCACTTCCATTTAGAAGTCCAAAGGTCACTTTCATTGGAAGTCTAAAGGTCACTTTCATTTGGAAGTCCAAAGGTCACTTTCATTGGAAGTCCAAAGGTCACTTTGGGTCCCATTTCCTATATAAAGAAGAGGTCGACCTATGTAGAGGCATTCCAGATTTTTGATATGATATTTTCTCTTGCATGTGAGCTCTGAGCTTGTGCAAATAATCCAAGGATGAAACCCCTTAGGATTATATCTCATGTGGACAAAAACCCCAAGAGTATTGTGAGAGATTTCCACTTAGGATTTCTCATTAATTGTAATATGATTTTCTGTCATTTTCAGTAGTGTATTTTGAGGGTATTTTGGAGAATAAATTGCAATAGTTCTTCTTCTATTGGATCGACCCAGTTAGGAACTATTTTGGCATGTTTTCTAAAGGTATTTAGATCTGATTTCTATTGTCAAATCATCTATAGATTTTTGTGGAGTGAAACAAGGAAGTTTCATTATTTTTAAGAAGGTTTTTCAGAGGTATTTCAACCAATTTAATATTCAGATTTTGAATTTGATTTTTTGGGATTCAAGTACATCATTGTCAAATCATTTCTGAAGGAATTAATGTATGCTTTTAACCTCTTTCCATCTGCACATTTCAAATTTTTTTCTCTGTAATTTTTGCTTCTTAAAGTTATGGTTTTCTCCCTATTCTAGCTAGTAAAAATATTGTCATCAATTTAGAAAAGGTTCAAGATTATTTGGGTATATGTTGCATGAGATTTCCCTTCATACCCTAGTCGCCATTTCCTGCAAATTATTTCAATAGACTTAGTTGGTTGTGCATGTTCCATTTCATCCTTTTAGACTTGATTTGGCTTATCAAAATTTGCATATTATTTAAGAAAGATGAAGGGTGACAAATGATGAATGTGTCAAGAGTTTCATACCAAAACCCAATCACATTTTCTATTTTAATTATCAGATTTGAAAGTAATAATTTACTTTTTCATCTTCTCCTTGTTGTTTTTGGTGGGGATTTACTTGAAATCCTACTTGGGGTCAAATTATCACATTTAGGGATCATTACAGTGGTATCAGAGCAATGTTCCTCGCACCTGGAGGGTTTTTGATTTGATGCAGCCATGAGAGGTTGGTGATAGAGTTGAATCATGGGAGTTACATAGAAAATCTCTCCATGGGATCTGGGCAGAGATCTTCTTAGAGGAATGGTAGACCCAGATCGTGAGCTTCTTAGGACCATGATTACTACCTAGCAATATATGATACAAACCATACAACATTTGATGCAGAGGATGGATGTGTGTAGGCCAAGAGACAGTCGTGATAAGAGGGATATGTTTATATCAGTGGCCAGTAGTCACAAGAGACACAATATGTCACCTATGGAGGTTGGTAGTGTAAGGTATTCCCCTCACCGTGAGAGGAAGGCATATCACACTATAACTTCATAATTATTTATGCATGGAAGGAATAGTGAATCTTCACAGATGAATGATACAACTCTTCATGAGAGTGCTTGGGTGTCTTCAAGTTCTAATGAGGTATGCCAAAATTTATTTGATGAATTTGATAGACACGTCGATGATTTATTTACATCATCCTTGCAAGAGATGCCACTTGAAGCTTCTACTTTAGAGGTTAGCATAGAGCATGTTATTGTTTTGGGTAGCAAATGACATGGATTCATGGGGTCCTTCACATGAGGATAATTTAGAAATTTCAGTTGATGATCATGTCCTTGATGGAGTTGATGATTTTGTGGATGTCATTCATAGTAGACCAGCCACTCATGAGTTGTCTTTGATGGGTGTTGAAGACATCCATAACTCATCTTTGGTTATGTCATCGATTGACTATGATATGACAGCGCTTTATTTATTGATCGGTGTCTTCATCTTCATTGATTTTTCAGGAATTAATAGCTTTCCTAATTGGAATTCCATGTCACTTCCCACTTTTGCAGGATTTACATCAGCTTTTGGTAGGCATTGGAGTATGGAAAACTCAATGCAAGAGGAGCAGACTTCACAGAATGCAAATTGGGTGGTAAGAGGTACGTCATCTTTGTTTTTGTAGTAGTATTATCATGATGACATTCAACCCATCATGAACCAGAATACTCAAAATTTGATGCAGTGAAGCCAAGTCATCATGGAGTTAGAGAATGATGATACTCCAAGGTATGCAATGAATGATGATATGTCTAATTTGTTAATCTCTTTCCCTCATGAGAAGCATGAAAAATTAGAGAGTGGAGTTTACATTATGGAGTATGTTGAACCTTTGGTCCATACTCATCTTTATGAGCATCAGGAGATCTATATTTCATGGCAAGATTTGCTTCATTTGATAGGTATAGGAGCCAAGCATATGGAACATTTCAACATGTTTTGTCTCTTGTGCATGACACTTGGACAAAACAAGATCATAATTGTTTGAGGGAAAAAAAAATTTGGGAAGGGAAGACTGTAATATCCCCTTTTCCCAATTGAAGACCTTTGTCCTATTTTGTCAACCTGACGGCCAAAGGAAAAATATAAGAGTGACTTAATTCACAATAAATTATTATAAAGTGCTATAAAAAATAAAATAAAATCATTAAATCACTTATATTAATTTATTTGGCTCAGTAAAAATAAATAACAATCCTTATACTCAATACGAGGGGCAAATATCATTGTGAAGGGGTTATTATATTTTATTCTTGGGCCAAAGAGGAATAATGAAGCTATGAAGGATAAAATATTATTTATGTCTTGTATTCCTCCTATGGAAAATATCATTTGGAAGTCCAAAGGTCACTTCCATTTGGAAGTCCAAAGGTCACTTTCATGAGAAGTTCAAAGGTCACTTTCATTAGAAGTCCAAAGGTCACTTTGGGTCCCATTTCCTATATAAAGAAGAGGTCAACCTATGTAGAGGCATTCCAGATTTTTGATATGATATTTTCTCTTGTATGTGAGCTCTCGAGCTTGTGCAAATAATCCAAGGACAAACCCCCTTAGGATTATATCTCTTGTAGACGAAAACGCCAAGAGTATTGTGAGAAATTTCCACTTAGGATTTCTCATTGATTGTAATATGATTTTCAGTTATTTTCAGTAGTGTATTTTGAGGGTATTCTGGAGATTACATTGCAGCAGTTCTTCTTCTATTGGATCAACCCAGTTAGGGACTATTTTGGCATATTTTCTGAGGTATTTAGATCTTATTTCTATTGTCAAATCATCTACAGATTTTTGTTAAGTGAAGCAAGGAAGTTTCATATTTTTTACAAAGGTTTTTCAAAGGTATTTCAGCCAGTTTAATATTTAGATTTCAGATCTAATTTTTGGGATTCAAGTATGTCATTGCTAGATCATTTCTAAAGGAATTAATGTATGCTTTCAACCTCTTTCCATCTACAGATTTCAAATTTGCCTCTCTGTCATTTTTGCTTCTTAAAATTTTGGTTTTCTTCCTATTCTAGCATTACTAAAAATATTGCCATCAATTTAGAAAACGTTCAGGATTATTTGGGCATATGTTGCATGAGATTTCCCTTCATACCCTAGTCGACATTTCCTACAAATTATTTCAATAGGCTCGGCTGGTTGTGCATGCTCCATTTCATCCTTTTAGACCTGATTCGGCTTATCAAAATTTGCATAATATTATTTAAGAAAGATGAAGGGTGACAAATGATGAATGTGCCAGGAGTTTCATACCAAAACCCAATCACATTTTCTATATTAATTGTCAGATCTGAAAGTAATAATTTACTTTTATTTAGAAATTGTTGTTCCAGAATTAGTTGTTTCCTTTTGGTGGTGCCAAAGGATAAAGAAGGAAGAAATACTTTTAAAAAGGCAAATTGCAGTCCTTTTCAAGCATGAAAATAAATAAATAAAATAAAAATAAAGGAACAGTAGTTCAGACACATCAGTCTATTTTGGGAAGGCAGATTGGATTCATCTTCATATAGGTTGATGCAAGTTTCGCCTAATAATAGATCACCTATAGTTAACTCTAATTCTAATCCTATTATTAGATCTATGCATATGTTCGAACTGCAAGTTCCTTCTTCGAAAATAGACTCTTTTTTACTGCATAATCTTCCTTGCGTGTCGCACACTCCAAGTCTATATTTAGCTCTATATGCCAAAAACTCACTACGTCAGGTGCCTTCCTATTCGTAGTCCTCGTGCGCATTTCTTTCCATGTTCTGCCCGCAAAACCCTATCCTTCCAGCGCGATCATCAAGTTAATCCTTCTACGCGTTTCTTTTGTGCCCCTTCCACGTGCGAACCTCTGCATACTTCAAACACTTAGCCATTTTCCAAGGCCCAACACTTGTCAAAGTTTAAGTTTTTAGGTGATTCACAAGGGAACCAGCCCTCTCTAGAGGTTCACCTCAGAGATAAGTTACCCACAGCCTTGAGGTGTTCCAATTTTGTCAATAGGAGAGAGAGTACACACCATTCTCTATCATGGTGCAACTTCTGGGTGACAACAGTTTCTGGCATGCCCAGTCGGACAGTACAAAAATTTGTTAAAGATGTTATTCTTAGCGAATATCAGTGTTTCAGACACAAATATTTAGCATCTAGCAACTCCATTGGCCCAAAGATCCATTTTCCTCAATTAGCAAACCATTTCCTCCATCTTTCCATATTTTTATGAGGCTGTGCAGTCATGATTTCAATTCCTCATTGGAATTCCCAGTTTCAAGAGAATTTTTACTCCTCTCCACCTCTTTTTCCCCAAAATCTTCGTCCAGATTAGTATTACAAGCACTATCATAATGATTATGCCCATGATCTAAACAATTTGTATGGCTTGGATTTAGGGTACCATACCCATGGGCTGATCTTATACCAAACTGGTATAGCCCTCAAGAGGAGATAGACTTTGTGTCTGAATTGATACCACAAATATCAGAATGGAATGAAGAAATGGAAGCTTACCAATATCAAGTTGAGAAACCTTGTAAATGGGGTAATTCTTCACTATCATTATGTAGCAACCGGAGCTCAAGTCCCAAATTCCTAGCTTTCTTTAAGCTTCTTCTCCACAAGATCTTACACCTCTCTAATCATCTCAACCATTGCAAAATCAATTAGCAACCCAACCCACCCTTCCCCTCATATTCCCAAATCCATTCTGAAATGTAACTAATCAGCAAATTGGTTTGGAAGAGCAACCAACTAAAGAGCTAAGCGAGGAAGTTCTCAGACAAAATCTAACAAAATGGAGCTTACAATTTGAAGACAAACAAATTCCACGGTTGGTTAAGCCTACAATAGAGGAGTGCAAGAAAGTGGTTGAAGTTACAAAGCAGCAGGAGGAATATGACCAACATGCAAAGGTTAGACACATTTTTCTCAAATCTCTTGAGATACAAAATAAAGATAATGTTTTGAAGGAGCATATGAACGTTTCTAAGGATCAGATCAACAATCTCAAGTCTATATCATCTTCAAATCAGCTTGCAAACAGTCATACAAAGGAGGAAATCAACAAAGAAATTCAAATTCAAAAGGAGTTATCCTCGAGCATGAACAATAAAAGAGGATGAGGTCTTATCAGATTAGAAGATTCTGATGATGATGAAGAGCCAATTGAAATTGTAAGTATTCCACCTCTATCATCTATCTTCTTCAATAAAGACTCTCTTGTTATTACATCTTTTTTCGAGCTTGAAAAAGAGCCAAATATGAGGTTGTTTGCAAAAGATGAAGAAGAAAACAGTTCAGATCAGTCTACCAGCATCTAATATGATCAAAAAAGTGCCTCAAGTACTCCAAATGATGATATTACACACAAAGAAGAGGGGCAGATCAGAAAATTCAGTTTATCAGCTATGAGAAAACCATGTCCAATCAGGTATTTGGCTAGTTTAGAGCCACAAAAGGAGTTGCCATTAGTTGTGCTCATTTCAGAGCATAAGCAAGAACTTCAAGTTGACAAAAATCAGCCTCAACATCTCCAAAACTAAGTACAGATCCTATAGAGGTGTTTATTCTTTTCTGGACTGATATTTTGAGCAAATCAATGGTGCAAACCATGTCTACACTTTTACCATGTGATCTAGTTGAAAAATTAATCTCATGGCCGCACTTTCTGAGAAAAGAAAGTTATTTCTCCCAACCAATATGTGGTTTTGTTTAGCTTTCCTTTCTCTTTGTTTAGATTAGGAGTAGTTTAGGTTTATTTCTTGGCTAATAAGTGCTTGCATGCACATTGTTTTTCCAGTTTTTATAGTTAGTTGTTTTTACAAAAAATGCTTGCATGCACATTGTTTTTCTAGTTTTCTAGTTGTCTTTTCAAGAAGTGCTTGCATGCACATGTTTTCCTTTTGTTGGAGAGAGTATTTCAATTATTTTGTTTCAGAGTATACAAGTTATTGACAAAGGTATGTGACTCCATAGCCCAATGGATGCAGAAGACTATTGACCTCTTTGTTTAGCATACAAACAATCCCATGAGTTTGCTAAAAATAGCAATTGGCTAAAATTGGAAGATTTGCTAAAAATAGCACTTGGCTAAAAATAGCCTCATGCACCAAAGGAAGAACAAGGAAAAGGGTGCATGGAAAGGATAAAAATAGAAGTTCCAGTTCTATTTTTAGGAATGCATGAAAGGTGAAGGAAATAGAAAAGCAAATTGTTGTTCCAAAATAGCCTATGTGCCAAGGATGGAGAAGTGCTTTTATTTAGAAATTATTGTTCCAAAATTAGTTGTTTCCTTTTGGTGGTGCCAAAGGATAAAGAAGGAAGAAATACTTTTAAAAAGGCAAATTGCAGTCCTTTTCAAGCATGAAAATAAATAAATAAAATAAAAATAAAGGAACAGTAGTTCAAACACATCAGTCTATTTTGGGAAGGCAGATTGGATTCATCTTCATATAGGTTGATTTCTATTGTAAAAAATATATACACACACTTGGGCTGATTTGCTCTGGCAATTCTAGCCTTGTACTTCCACCTCTGAATAAAAAGCTCCATTTTCACCCTCTCATACTTTTTTTTCTGATTTTTTTGTTTTGTTTGATAGGAATATTGTGTTGTTCTAGTGTGGAATTTACTCCCTCTACCGTTGTCCTTTCTCCTAAACCCTTGACTTAATGTAGTGCAGGTGTGTGGATCTTTGATTTTCTTTGTGTGCAGAGTTACATGCATGTGTTAAATTATTGGTGTATCACCCTTATTTTCCTTTTCCTGCATTCCTTCTGTTTTTTCCTTGTGAAAGTTTTAGCTTTTAGGTGATTCACAAGGGAACCGGCCCTCTCCGGAGGTTCACCTCAGACATAGGTTACCCACACCATTGAAGTGTTCCAATTTTGTCAACAGGAGAGAGAGTACACACACCATTCTCTATCAAGGTGCAACTTCTGGGTCACAACAGGTGCTTGCCAATTTCCATCAAGGAAAAAGGCAATTGGTTGTAAAAGAGTTTATAAAACCAAATAGAAGGCAAAGGAGTTTGTTGAAAAAACATAAAACAAGGATTGTAGCGCAAGGGTTTTCCATAGCATGAAATTTCTCTTGTGGGATATCACTTAAAATCTACAAAATATATAAAAAAATTGCACCAAGCGATAGTCTGAAATTTTTGGAAATAAACCGACCGAGAGAGCGAGCTAAAATTTATAGATATCTTGTAAAATACTTGTCCAAATCACATGAAATTTTATAGAGCGCTTGCTAATATGATAACAAAGACTAGGAAAATATTTTTAGATTTTTCTGAATAATATATAACTGCCAGTAATTTTCAGAATGCCCTAAACTGCTGAAAAACTTTAAAAATTCATAACTATGTGAATACAATGGATTAAAATATGATTTTCTAGAAAAAACATCTACAACTTATATATAAATGAACCCAACATCTAGATCTAAAAATGAGCACTTGGAAACCCTAGAAAAACTTGCTGCAAACCCCTAGGGCTAACGTCACCCTATAGAAGGGGTTGGAAATCCACCAAAATGCCTCCAAAAGTTGCGCCAAACTCTGTCGTAAATACTGGAAATAATCTGATATGCAAACCCTTGAAATTTTCTCACCCTGGTACTGAAAATGGCCTCTCAAACCCTCTTGAAACGCTTCCTGAAATCTTTGTAAAATCTTCCTAAATATCTCCTCTGAATAGGCTCTAAAATAACAAACTAGGGTGGATCTTTCACCACCGAAAACTACCCTACTAGCTAGGAGTGGATCTCTCACCACCGAAGCTAGGGTTCATGGGGATTTTACTCCACAAACAAGAAGAATGCAAACAACAGTTGTTCAATGCCAAAATATGTGTGAGTGTAAAAATGAGCTCTATCACTCCCCCAAACCTTCTTTTATAACTTTTCATTACCTTTTTCCAAGTTTGGAGCTCCATGTAGCACTAAAAGTGACTTAAGTGACCCCAACAAAGAAATAGAATAATAAAGTACTATGAGCCCCCTCTCAACAACAAAATATAACAATTATTCCCACCAAGTTGCTTAATACTAATGTGAACAGAAAAATATAACAAATAAGCAAGGGGGTAATCAATGATCCATACCCAATAGCCTCTAGCATCGTTAGCCCCTCGGGTATGACCAAGGCTAAGACTAAAAAATGGCCCTTAGGGCCCTCGGTGAAGGAATGGGGACATTACATAGCAAGAGGGGCCAAACTATGAGGAGCCATTCACCCCTACAATCAAGATGAAAACAATTAGGCTAGTGACTACCATTGCTTCTCAATTTCATTGAAAAATGTTTCAGGTGGATGTTAAAATTGTCTATTTGAATAGCGATTTGATTGAGGAGGTGTACATGATGCAAGGATATGGTTTTGTGGTTGATAAAAAGGAAAAACTTGTGTGCAAGTTGGTGAAGGCAAGCTACAGGTTAGCAATAGGATCTCTGAGGGCATAAGAAGAATGGTTGATAAAAAGTTTTCTTCAGTTGAATTTTTTGTAATCTAGTGCAGACGAATTTAAAGGTGGTGAGATACAAGGTTATTTGCGCGCAATTGTCTCATTTGCGCTCTTCTCCTACACTCTTACATGCACTTGTAGCGCTGAGCTCAAGTTTCTCACCTCAGCAACATCTCGCAATATTTGTACCTTTGCATGTTTGTGCAAAATCATTGGACATAGGCCAGCACACTCATTATACACAAACACTTTTAGCATAACACTGACATGAGGAAACTTCCTGTTGCGTCGTGTCATGCCAAGTGACACTTCTAGAGCTTGCACCATATCAAAGTATATATCACCATACTGCAAACCCAAGAAACCAATCACCAATTGTTACACCAAAATGAGGGAAAATCATTAACCGTTGCAAAATATGAACCATTTTGTAATCATCCCTTTATGACTACTTTCATGTACTAATATATTGCAAGCCATTCAGCCCTATGGGAGCATGTTAGCATGCTTCAAGCATCTAAGATCAAAAGGTCGTCTATTTCACATTCTAGTCTAGAAAATTTAGTTAGGAAGTATTTCCTCCTTTCTAATCTTGGGAATCTCCATTCTCATCTCTATGCATATTATAAGCTTATGTATTATACCCTATTCTTTCCCATTGAATAGGAGTAGCATTATCCTACTAAAGTTCTAGATTTAAAGGGTAATGGTTCGGGGTTGTAATTGTTTTGTATTGCATAATCGATAACTCCTAATTTGCGAGCAAAGTTATGGGGTTGTCCTCGGAGCCACCATCTAGAGCCTTGCAATTTGGATCATTGGTACCAAAGTGATACTTTTCATATGCCTATAAAAACACAGACATAGTACAAACAAACATCCACTCGAAATTGTTTCAGAGTATTCTGAAGAACATCATATCAAAAGCAAGATGGCTTGACCCTCAAAAACAATTCTTTATAGCATCCACAAACATCTACAAATTCATTCAAAGCACCCTAAAAGAATAATACACCAAACTCATTGGTCAAGTCCACAAACTCATAATGCAGCTTAGTCCAACTATGTACAATTAGAAACAGTCTATCAAGACATCGTTTCAACATCAAATCCCTTTTAAAGTTCAAGTCAATCACGGTATTCTATTGTTGAAGGCAAAATCGATGCCACAACATTGGATAACTTGATTCAACAATTAGATGTCTACATCTCAGTCACCTACTTCGGTGACTTAGACAAGATTACCTTCTCGGCGTTGAAGGAGTCCATTTCAGTGTATCACTAGTGGGAAACCATAGTACACAATGCAAAAAATACAAGTATGTTGAAATTTGGAATGAATTTATCAGCACTATGCAGAAGGAGGATTACCCCCTCAAGCACTATGAGGATGAGTATAGGAACTATGCAAGCCTTAGGAGCAATCCGTCCAGGACTACACCGATGAAATCCATGATTACACAATACACTTACGCGAGGACCCAACAAAGCAACATATGGTGTTGAAGTACATCAGCCAACTCTCACCTTATGTACACATCAAGATGTAGTTCTTGACCTCCGATACATTGGGGCAAGCATACAACAATGTCGCCAAGTTTGAAGCTAATGACAAGATGAAGCAGAATTTTTTTTTGTTAGAAGATGTGAACAGAGAAGGAATGACAAGAAAGAATACATACATCATAGATTGTGTCCATCATTTTACTATGCAAGAGATGGTTACAAAATGGTTGAGGTGGTTAGAAACGAACATTAGTTAATACATATCTAATAAAGAATTAATTATAAAAGGTAAGCCTTATATTCTAATACCTCCTCTTAAGCTTTACACTACAAAAAGCAAAAGCAAACATATAGACAAAAAATTAAAATAACCACCAAACGGAGACATGATTTCTTCAAAAGCTTTCTCTTTGAAAACAATTCTTTGACCAGGAAGAACTCCATCACGTTGCCTCATAACCTTCATAAAGGTGTAATTCCCGAGTTGAATTCTTGAGTTCCCAGATTCCACCTCCCCAAACTCCCAAATTACAAACCTCCCAAATTATTGGACAACCATCCATATCGAACATCCACAATGCTCCATCAAGTTGTCTCATGACCCTCATAAAGGTATAATTTCCAAGATCCGCAAACTCCTCAACTAATTGGGCAGCCATCCACGCTGGGCTTCATCTACACTCAATCCCTTCCTCTCTCCAAAGTGTGGGACTTCTTTAAAATATGTATTCTTCATCAGTGAACTCCTCGCCACTTTCAACATCCAGTGCATCTTCAACAATGGCATATTAACTTCATTTGATTGTCTTTCATCTAAATTTTTAATTTCCATGTGTGAAACTTGACGCCAAAATATTTGTCTAATGGAATTTCCATTCTCAGACAAATTACCTCAAGAAATAACCCTTTCAAAAAAAATAGACGGCCCGCAAATTAATGTAGCAAAGGAAGTATAATCTGACCACTTGAATTTTTGATTTCATACACATAAATTTATGCAATAGGGATTTTAAAAACTGCTTGTTTTACACAAGGAAGAAAGGAAATTGTATCAGGCATGTTTGTGCCCTGGACCTGTGACTAAAATTCGCCTAACTATGAGCCTTAAAATCACCAAACTATGTGCACACAGTGAATGACCCTCAAAAATTTGCAAATCTAGAAACATGTGACTGTATTTTCTTTGATTTTCCCTAGATACCTTCAAAAATCACATATTTCCTCTTCCTCGTGATTCAGGATTTGTGTTGTTTTGCAAAAAACGTGCACCAAAACACATTTTTCACTATTGCATTCTACCTATCACATTTTGTCCTGAAAATGCATAATTGCACGAACAACCCTCAAAAATCCTTCTCAAATGGCGACTTCTTATTTTTGTGACCTAGCACTTTGAAAAGCCCTCAAATTTGAATGGAAACACAACAAAAATTGTGCCCTCAAATGGCATTTTATGGGTTTTTTGTGATTTGCACCTTTGTAATGGCATCAAAGATAGTTTTGTCCTTAAAGCCTCACGCAGATATGTCCTCTTCAACTTTTGTTCATCCTCAGCTCATGCCCTAAGCGCTAATACCAATGTTAGAAGATGTGAATAGAGAAGGAATGAAGATAAACCAGAATGCACACATCGTAGATTGTGTCCGTCATTTTATTATGCAAGAGACAATTGCAAAATGATTGAGGTGTTTACAATCGAGCAAAAGGTATTCAAGCTTGGCAACAATGTACTTTCAAGTATACAATCAAGCCTCGTTGCACCGCTAGACGTCAGTCACATTTTACTTGAGAGACCATATGTGTTTGACCAAAATGGTGTCAAAAGACCGCATCTAGAACATTCTAGAGTCGCTTCCAATGGCCATAGTCACTTCGGTTTCCACCAAACAATGCTACAAGATCATTTCTCAAACACAGAAGACCATGCTCTGCATGGTGTGCCACCTGGCAAGAGTGCAACCGAGCAAGCAAGCATTGTTAGCACGCCATGCCCTGCAATCATCACAGCAATATGGAGATGTCTTCTAAGAGTCTAAGAGGCTTTAAAAACATTGCATAGTAAAGTATCATATCGATTTAGTTCTCAGATCCTCTCTTCCAAATAGTCCACTGTACCCAGAACAACTTGAGCAACCTTGCCCATGAAGAGCTTGAGCAACCTTGCATTCCTTTCCAGAAAGTCATCAATATTGTCTTTTCCCATAAGCACAAAGAAAACATCACAAGAAAAGGCTGCATACATGCCTAAATCATAGAGCATTTCAAGCAATCATGAATTTCGTAAATGCTTATTGGGCCTTGGCCCCCTGCAACCTATTCCTCAACTGTTAAACCACCAAAACAACAGGACATCTGCCACGCTTGCCTAAAGAAGGCTTGGAGGAAGGAACCGAGGTAGGGATTAACAGGGAACGGATGTGCACAAGGGAAAGGACGGAGAATGTGAGCATGACACTTTAAGGTAGATACTTTGCGTTAAAGGGAGATCAATACCAAATCAGGGGTAGGCTACTCAGCAATAGCAAAATTGTTGGCTAGATTTTCTACATAGCTAAAAACCTAGGCAGTCATGAGATAAATCTCCCTCATTTACCGGTGAGGCTCCCGTGTAAGATTTGTCAGTTAAATTTGCTAGTATTTATTTGTTGGTATTACTTTAACCATATAGCTCATGAACCATAGCTATACGATTTTGCAGCAAGTAAGCAACTGTAAAAGAAAGGAAATATTTGAAGAAGGGGAAAATAATTGAAAATGAAAGGAAAGGGGGAATATGTGCGACCCAATCAATAGATTACAGAGTTGATCGCATGCACATAGGTAAAACAGATAGATATTAACATACAAAATTATAAGCAAAGGAAACTTTCAGATCTAGATCTAAAATAACACAAAGTTTATGAATAGATCTAAAACAGAAAGTTAGAAACAAAGTACACCGTTGACACAAAGTTCTACGGAAATATGCTCATTTCTATTCCTCTGCTTTCAAAAAAGCTATCAGGGGTTTCAGCACAAAGACTGGAACACAAGAATGTCGCTTACAAATTCTGATCCTTTAACCCGTAGGTTCTTCCTCTACTTATAGTATGTAGAGGGGAAATTACAAATGGGAGACTATAACTGAACTAGAACATAAACAAGAAGTAAAAAGAACATCTGGCAATCATTTTCCCTTAATTCCTCTCTTAGTGACATCCATCAGGAGTTCAAGTCCAAATTGTGCACATCTATCGCTTAACTCAAATAATCATTCCAAATAACTTAAAATAATGGTTTTCAAACCAATAACTTTTACGTTTACAATTACATCCGGGAACCTAAGAAATAAGAGAAAAAAGAAAAGGAAGATCTGTCAGCTGTAACTTCTACACTTTCTTTTTGTTTTGATACTGAATATACTTTTCGAACATATAGTTCAGCAATTTCCCATCCACTTTATCCACAATTTCTTTCTCTATCCTAAATTGCAGCAATCCCTCGCTCAAAACTTCGATGCTTGCTTCCACCTCCTTCAAACTAGGCCCGAACCTCTTAATGTCTGATTGCAACGTTACCAGCTTACTGATTGAATTCATCATGAAAGGCCTAACAACTTCATCAATCCTCTCTTGAATCATCAGAAGAGAGCCTTCCAGGGAATCAGGCACTTTGTTGGGAATGGTCCTTATGAATGAAGAAACGTTCCCAACCACTTCCTCATTGGTGAAAGCAATTACATTGCTTGGCAGTGACGATGTCATATCCTTGAGCACCCGCATTCTTTTCAGCATAATTCTAAAGATTTCCAAGCGGAAAGAGACTGTGAATTCAAGCTGCTTCCCCTTTTCAACCGATCCATTAGGCACAATTCGCTCGGCAATCAAAACCTCCCTCGACAGTTTATTGATTTCGACCAAAGTGCTCATGTTACTTTCAACCACTGTATTCATATCTACCGTGCTTGTCACCAATTGCTTCAATTGAACTAATGCATCCTTCATAACCTTTAGACGAACCGGCACCTCCCTGAGTTGTACACAAGCTTGGCGAATGATTAGGCTCTTCCATTCATCGATAGCTCTAGCTTGGTTACCTGCATTTTCCACTTCATGCATCAGATGATCTATCACCTACTCGTGTGCTGAAATTGGCTGAGAGAAAGGTTTGGCAACCTTAGCAATGATCTCGCACAACTAGGAAACCTGTTTTTGAAGTTCAGTTTTTTATGCCTTCTCTTTGTCAAGCTTAAGGAATAAAGCATTTATCAATGTCTGGTATCTTGCTTTAATCCTTCAATAGTGGTTTGACCTATTGGCACTTTGGTCACTGTTATAGTGGTTTGACCTATGCTGCCGTAAACTCACTCTTCTGCTTTCCTTCTATCGGAACTAATACCTCAGCGAACTTTTGCCCTGATTCTTCAATAATCAACCTTGAAGTCACCTTAGCAACTTTAGGTCTTTTGTCTTTTCCACCCTAACTCAGGAGCAGCTGCAAGTCATGTTCCTCCAAGTTGATCTCCTCTCTAGCTTCCGGGACTGACTGTGAGGCCAACCACTTTGAGAAATTGCTTCTCGGAGAATGAGAATTCGTTGAATGCACCACCATCTCGTGCTCTGGTTCCTCTCCTTCTGAAATTGCTACAGTGTTGTGACTATCGTCTTCTGAATTGTCCAAAGACAAATGCTCTTTCAAATTCTACCATCTGCAACTTTAGCGTTTCTTCAGGAAGAGGTGAAGATCGGAGTGGCTGAGGAGAGAACACAAATGTCGTCGGATTCA
The DNA here is from genome assembly GCA_019776745.2 of Taxus chinensis. Taxonomy (NCBI): domain Eukaryota; kingdom Viridiplantae; phylum Streptophyta; class Pinopsida; order Cupressales; family Taxaceae; genus Taxus; species Taxus chinensis. Next base: position 28,279,476 of record CM034151.1, read on the forward strand.
ACGGAGGAACGGCAATATCTTGCTGAGATTTAAAGGCAGGTGAAGTGTTGTGAGTTGACGTTGGAGAAGTCGGAAATAGCACCATAGACGTAGAAGTGACCTTCTCTTGTGTATAAAACTTATTTTGCACTTTAAGTTTTTTAGGCCATTTGCTGCTTTCTCCCTCGTGCTTCCTTTTGATGGAGTCTCCTGTGCTGAGGTTGCCTATGATCTGATTCATCAAAGTTTCATCGAGGCAATATCCCTTTCTAAGCAACCAGTTCGAGGTGTTGACTAGAACCGCAGCAGATCTTTCCTCGATCGTGTGGCAACCACCAACGTTCTCCTGAAGAGTAGTTCTATCCCCTCCCATCTGGTGGTATGAGTCAAGTAACACAGGCCCATCATCTATGAGATTCGCAGGTATCCGTGCTAATCCATAATCAAACACTTGTCGTGCCAACAATCTGCTGAAGTCTTTCTTTCTGACTTCGTACTCGCTTCTGCACTTCATTCAAAAGTCTTCTAATGAAGACAAATGCGTGTATTCCTAGGAGATTGTTTTCCTTGCTACCCCATATGGATCGAAGTTCAGCCGTGCTGGGAAGAACTCATGCTCATACTTAGAGAACATCTCCGCTTCAATTCCTCTGGCTCTGTGAATGCTCTGGCAACTGTAATAGCCCACTGTGATCGGAAAGAAGCCTGTAGACTTGTGCCGTTTCGACTGTAGGTCATGCATCTCCACAAGTTGTCTACATAATTCCATGACGACCAATCTGTCGCTTGGATATCTGGGCAGTTTAACTGGTTCCTCTGAAACGCCGGTTGCCCTGATGTATGCGAAGTCAGCAAACTGGATGAAGATACAGCCATGCTGGGATACAGCTTCCCAAGCTTCCTTGCTCACCATGTTGGTCTTCAGATCACTGTTCAACTTGCAAATGAATTCGTAGAAGAATCCATCGTTGACCACCTTGTAATCTTTATTGCATTCAGGTATAGTCAGCTACGGGTAGCACTCAAAAATAGGATTCTTCTAGAGTACGGCCCATCTATCCAGCTTGGAAACGATACCCTGCGAGGCTGTTGCATATACTAGGTAGGAAGTCATCTTGAAGTTGTATGTCCTCACACTTCGGAGCTGCTCACCGATGTTGTCACTGATGATCTCCGCCCAATTGATTATTGAATCTGCTTTGTTGATCTCAATGGTTCTGATGAAGGCATACATCCATGAGCAGAAGTTGTGAGTGTTAGCTTCTCCATTTATCTTGCATAACAATTTGGTAATATCATCCGCTTCCTGCACCAGATTGGTTCGTGGAAGGGTCCTCGGGAACTTCGATGGAGATCTGGGCTTCTTCATATACCTGTTGTTCATTATGCCCACACAGTCTACTTTATGCTTCTCCCATCTGTTGCCGGTGTCCAGCGTGTTGATTGTAGTCACCACCGGTCGTGTTGGAATCTTCAGACAATAATTGATAAATTGTGCGTCCAGCCGGATTATTGTCTTTCCCACAGCATCCCGGATTGATCTGGATAGTGGATGGTACGACCTTGCACATTCCGTGACAAATTCAGGCAACTAAGTTGTGACTGGGAATGTTGAAGCTCGAATGATTCCACTGCTCTTTACTGCCCGCATGAGAGATGTCTTTCCAGCCTTAAATCTGCCAATCAATTCGGAGAGGGGTTCAGGGCCTAAATTTGTATCACCGATATCAACAAATCTGGAAGCAATGCATGGTTTCGTTGATCCTTCTCTTTCATCCCGCTTTATCATGGTCGAAGCAATCTTTGTTTGAGCAACTCTTGTACTTTTTATTCTGTCGGCATTCTTTGCAATTGGTGCAGATCTGGGAATTTTTTCAGACACGGAAGATATATTCAATGCATCTGACATTAATTTGAGCTCCCTTTCACTTATATAAGCACCTGTAATGAATACCTGCAATTAACTCAGACAAAGACGGAATCCAGAGCATGAACACTTGATTTTTATCACAAAAATCTGCATATAAAGCCCGCTGCCCTAAAATTTGAGGCTTTGCTTGCATGCAAAGCGAGCATAAATATTTTTAACTTCACCTAGGCACCTGTACCAATATGCAGATAATTAACCAAGCTTAAATCAAGCTCCTCCAATCCTAGGCGCCAAACTTTGAAGCTTTCCGGCAATGAAAAACACTTCTTTATGCAAAAATCCTCCTCCCTTTGGGCGCCTAAATTTACAAGCTCATGGCTGCCATTAAATAAATTAATTTAATTTATTTTTAGCCTTCTTCTTTCACTTCACACAATGCATTGACCTTCTATTTCTCCATGGTGCCAAACTTAGGAATAAAAGCTATTAATAAATGCCACAAAAAGCATTATTTAATCACAAAATGGGTCACACTTTTTAGCATGTTCCAAGCAGCCATTAAATAAATTAATTTATTTTATTTTTAGCCTTCTTCCTTCAGTCTTCTTTGACTTCACATCATGCATTGACTTTCCATCATCCCTGGCGCCAAAATTAGGAAGGAAAACTATTAATAAATTGCATTAGAGTTATTATTTAGTGCCCAAAGGGGTTGCACTTTTTAGCATGGGTGATTTCTAAATTTAAGAAGTCAACTTTGATGGGATTATTCACCCACCATTGCAGCTCCAAAAATCTCAGCATTCACTTAAGTTGTTTGACTTCCATAATGGGAATTTTTACCCTGCAAGGCAGGTAAGAAATTTTCGTCGGTGCTTTAAGTGACTTTTTTTTATTTTATAATGGGAATTTTTACCCTGCAAGGCAGGTAAGAAATTCTCGCCTAACTGCCGCCTCTAATTTTCCCATCGCAGCTTAAGTGACTTTAACTTCATGGGAATTTTCACCCTGCAAGGCAAGTAATAAATTCCCACCTGTCTGCTGCTACCAAAAATCCCACTACAGCTTAAACCTATTCATTCTCAAAAAGTGCGATTTGCCTGGGAAAGGCTTTTTGTGCATGACTTCATCTTTTTTACCCAGAAGCTAGCTTCCTGACGCTGATTTTTTTGGTATGGCGGTCGTAGATGTTTTCCAGATGTTCTAGGCAATAAAACAGACTGTACTAGCGAAGGCATTGACCTAGGGGAATTTCACAGAGAAACAGAGGAGAAAACCGGAGAAAAAAGAAAAAGAAATAAATAAAAACAAAAAACGTTGCCAGAAGTCACAGACAAAGCCCAGGATTCATTCTTGATGAAAACCCTGCTGATATATGTGAATATTGACATGCAAAACCTCAACAGGGTTCAACTAGAGCACAATTTACTTCAAACGGGGCACTATTTATTTAATAAATAATTAAATAAAAATTTCCCGCAGACAAAACTTGGCGGAGGAATAAAACGAGTTTTGGCATATGGGTATTTGTTGAAATTGGCTCATATGATTCACTGGGAATATCTTAACGCAATACAGGCATCTTCTGGCAATAAAAACACAAAATGACCCGTTATTTTAAAAGTATGAAATTTTAAACACGGGGGGTAGTCTCAGATTTCAAGGTGAAATCTGGGGACACCAAAAATCAAGGGCATCTGGTAGGAATTCAGGAAGAGCCACCTGTAGACCATCAAGCAACAGAAATGGAATTGGTTCAAGGCTGTTAGGGAAGTAAAGAAATAGTTTATGGATGTCCCAAAACGTTGTTATATCCTTGGCAAGAATCAGGGCATGGGGGGGAAGATGCTGAACCACCATTTCGTAGCCATAGATGACTGGACAGACTTGTGCAAACCTAACGAGGAAATAATCTCTGCCATAGAGTTGGTTGCCCGAGAAGCTTTCCGGTCATCCTTTCCAACAAAGCCAAAGATATGTATGACAAAGTCCTCATCTATGCCTTTGAGCTTCAAAATATACCTTAATATACACTTTATATCATTTTTTGCATAAGTATCAAGAAGAAAAAGAAAATCGAATGCAACACACACCATACATTTGTACCAAAGAATAAAAGGTAGGGAAAAGTCTCCGATTTTCTTAAAGATAACATACTGGGTAACGTGCATGCAAAGGCAGGTCCACTTTCAGTTCCAATTCAAAATAGTTTTGAGACGAAGTGCCAGAATCAATATATATGGTTGCATGAAGTTCCACAATTGACTGATGTGAACGTTGTGATGGTAATTCCAGATTTGCATCTCCATATACATAAGCTGCATTAAGTGCTGCCACAGAAATGTATGTTAGTTACACTAGAATATTTAAAGGGTGTTATAGCATGTACATAAACATTGTTTTAAAGGGTGTTATAGCATGTACATAAACATTGTTTTAAAGTTTTAATAGATATACATGAGAATGCTTTAAAATATTCAAAATATGTGTACTATAGCAGCGTGACAACCAACCTATCAGTTCTAACCCCAACTGTGTAAGAAGTTGCCTTCAGAAAAATGTCAGATTACTGAATAATGAGTGAATTAAAGAACCTTATAGACAATGACTTCAAAAATACCAAAACTACAAAGAATTTTCAACGAGTGGAAGAGTAGAAGTAAAAATAAGCCACAATTGATTTTAATTTCATGCAAAATGCTAAGTATAACTTTTGCTTTGGAATGAAATAGGAGAACTATTGATAATCTAAAGACTGAAACAAGAGCTGGTTACAACAAGATATTATAAAGCATAAAGAAACACAATTACAGAAACAACAATACCAATAACAAAGGTTAAGTCCTCACTAACTAATAAGTGTGGAATTTTCTAGAAGAGAACCTCTCATAAAGACAATAAACCTTGCAAACATTGTAAAAATGAAAATGCACTCCTACGTAGTAAAAACTTGAGAAGTGACGTGCATTCCTTTGTAAAACTTTGAGAAGTGACTATGTAGCAGTTTCAATGGTTTTAATAGGCAAGATGCGATGCAGATAAATGAACCATATTATTAGTGCTCAAGGTTTTTCCTAAGATTGTTAAGTCCTAACTTCTGTAGCTAGACTTGGTTTGAAAAAGGTCATACATAAGCAAACATTAGTACAGATAAGTAGCACCTAGACCAGGAGAAGCATGCCCAATCATGGGAAATGCTAAGCATGATCAAAGAAAATGAGACTTAAGTATGGTTAGAACACCATATGGTGCATATCTAGTGGTCCCCTGTGATCATTGTAGTTCCTCGTTCAATTAGTCTAGCAAAATTTGGGGATCATCCTCTCCCCAGGATTATGCTTCACAGGATTCACTGTATGGTAGATTTTCATAGAGACTGCAATAGATATCCAACCTTCACTGCAGCTGGCTAAGCATGGATGTACATCTCGTCACTACGCTAGCGTTGGTACTCTTCTCTAACAATTGGGTATTGACATAGAGAGACTCCCTCCTCTGGAGTTTTCTATTGATGTTCTTAACTCACCAAGCAATAAGTTAATAGAGGTATTTGTAAGGACATGTAACAAGCTTATTTGAATGTAACATGGGCAGATCCATTAGAAGCTTGGACACCAAAGCTTCTCCACTACTTTCAATTCTATTTGTGCTTTCAAGATGGTCAAATGCAAGTTATCGCGTCCTCCAAGAAGAAGCTGCCTTGTTTCCTAAAAGTTGCTTTAGCTCGATTTCAAGTTTATCCCCATCAGCTTCAGATAAATTCATATCGCCACCTCCCACAGGATGAGTGTACATGCAGACTGCCTTATAGAGTGTAAGCTCGAGGAACATTTCATTTGCAGGTGTGATGTCTAAATTCCCTTTCCCATGGATCCTTGAGGACTTTGTTTCAATATGAAGCTAAGAAGCGTTGTTTATCCATGAGGTCACAGGTGTTTCAGCTTAGGCAAAATGAAAAAACATTCAAATTAAGAACATCCCACGTTGTTTCAGTGTTATCACATCCTACTTCTAGACAATGGGTGTCCCGAGCTGCAAGCAACCATGCAAACAAGCAACAAGTACAAAACCAGTCAAATATCATTCATCTCAGCAGCCCAAAACAAATATCAATATAAACCCATCATGGGCATCTTCTTGACTTCAAATACCAGTTGTGGCTTATTGACATGGGAACTTACAAAAGCTGCAGCTTTAAGATATGTTGCTTTGTGCTTTGCTTCCTTAAAGCTTTTCGCTGCTTCTTGCTTTTATTCTACTTCTATCACTTCATTTCAGATGCACTAGACACTCCCATCCTGTAGCTTATGGAACATATACTTTCTTCCGTCCCACTGGCCATTCTTCACCACTCATGGACATAAATATCTACATTATCAAAATGAATAAAATTACATCAATTCCACCCTAGAGGATAAAAATACCTATCAAATGTTATAGTGAGAAAACATTGACTCGAGTTCTCTATCTTGGTTGTATACATGAAAGCAACTAGGGTTAATAAAATTCAAATTTATGTTGCTAACATTTCCCAATATTTTATATCTAAAGGGATGAATGAATATCCAAGAACACATCACGACAAGGGATAAATTTATTATAGAGTGAAAACTAGCTTGGCGCAGTGTCCTCTACCTTATATTGTGCATGAGTACTGTGATATGTATGCAAGGTGTGAATAATGATTGTGCAGCGGTTGTTTGAAACAATTGAAAATCTTGATATGGTATCACTTAAGGCAAACCCACCTCTACAAGATAAGAAAACTTGATGAGTGTGGAGATCTGATAGAGTGAAGCTCCTTAGATTACCATTCGTGTGTGACAAGCAATCTCAGCAAACGTTTTTTGATTATAGTGCTACTGTCCATTTGTATGGAACTGGAAAAATATTAGGGGCAAAAAATGTGGTATTTGGCCATGTAAACCCCCAATTGAGTCCGTTGGACAAGATTGTAGAGTGTGATCTCGTGTTTTGGCCATCTCCAAGTCTGTGGGTAGATTGTGTGGAGTGACTCTAAGTTGTACTGCAACAATGCAAATAACTTTGAACCTTTGGAGGGCAGCGTTTAAGTTTGTGAGCTGCATTTGTATTTGTTAATTTCGTGTTTGAGTATTTTAAATGATATTAGTTTTCAGCCATCCAAGTGGCTTCTATGGCCCATTCAACAAAATACTGTGGCAGATCTCAAATGGAAATGAAAATGGGAGCCCAATGAAGAGAGTTAAAAATCCAAGTGGTTCAATAGGGCGGACAAAGCAGTATTAGCTACAGAGTTGCACATTGCAAGAGCTAAAATTTCATGACTGACCTTGGGTCGACAAAGTAAGTACGGGAATGTTATTGAAGATAGACTGGTAATGTTATTAAATCTCGTGTTCGTAAACATGCCCTAGCCGTGCCCTAGCCGTGCTGCCATGGTTGCTACGCGGTCGCGCAGGTCTGCGAGCTCTCTATAGTGCTTGGATCGGCCAGAACACGGGACTATAGGAGACACGAACAGCGAATCAAAACAAGATGCCCTTCTCCTTGGTGGCGGCTATGGGAACCTGTCCCTTGCGTGCAAAACTAATGGTGGCACCTGTAAAATTGGCATGGAAAACACAACAATTTCTTGGATTGACATGGCTTTTGATGCTAACCAAGACCCCCCTTCAAAGAAAATCCGGGATAGAGTTTCTCCGACCTGTCAAAAAACAGGGGGTCTCTCCGTTGGGACAGGTAAAGTTGGCACGGTCTCTCCTACAAATCTCAACAATGGTAATGAATCATTTAAAAATGACGGATCTTCTTTCAAGACCATGGATAGATCCAACTCGCTTTAGAAAAGCGGTCGCACAGGAACCTCTGGTGGAGATAAGTCCACTTCTTATGCTTCAGCGGTCTCCAAACAAAAGGAGAATACCAGAAATGAGCTCTTGAAACCCTCCCAGGAGGTCCCAACGCTGAAAATCGGGGAGGATCTACTTATAAAGATTCTTAAGGAGGAAAATCTCTCCCAGCTGGGTCTCATATGCAGATTCCATAAATTTTGGCCTAAGCTTTCTCAACTCCATGAATGGATAGCCCAGAGATGGAGAGAAAAAATACAAGGTAAGATTGAGCTTTATCCCTGTGCTAAAGCTTACTTCATTGCGGTCTTTGAAACCCCTGCTGATAGGGATTTAATCTTTAGCCAGCATTGGGTTTGGGGGGAACATGGGCTTATGTCCAAACCATGGTATCCGTCCTTCGACCCGTTAAAGGAGTCTTTTGATACCTACCCGATTTGGGTTCGTTTACCAGGACTTCCGTTACAACTTTGGAACAGATCTTGTCTCATTGCTATAGGAGATAATTTGAGCATTCAAACACATAACGTTTGCTCAAATCCTGGTTGATATTGATACCTTCCAAATTACCAGAGAACATCAACCCATTAGAGTACTATTTGCAAAATATTTTGCTCTAGAAAAAATAAGGCTTTCAACAATGGTATAATGGGGCAAAGTCCCTGGTTTATTGTGTGGTAAGACTCCCTTATTGAACATCCTGAATGGACAGTGGTGGATCGGAAAAAGAAGGGTAATGTCAAATCTAAACCCCCACCACTTCGAACAAGATTTGATTCTTGTCGTTGTTAGTGCTATTATTGTTACAAAAGAAGGCAAATTTACACTATCTATTCTCTGAGTTTGGGATTTTACTCGCAAGGGATGGAGTTTTTGAGAAAAGAAATAGGTAAAGGAAGGACGAATCAAGAAGGAGAGGGTTTATTGTGTGGTAAGACTCCCTTATTGAACACCGAAATTGCAAAAGAAGGTATTTACACTATCTATTCTCTGAGTTTGGGATTTTACTCGCAAGGGATGGAGTTTTTGAGAAAAGACATAGGTAGAGGAAGGAAGAATCAAGAAGGAGAAGGGAAAAAGAGAGAAAGAGAGGAAAGAAGGGGAAAACCTCCACTTTCAAATAGGTAAACACAAAACCTACTCTAGCATGCAAGAACAACATTCAATACTAATAATTTGCTGAAAATTGTTTGCTTAGAAAAGTAAAGGGAATGATCACACAATCGACATAAGAACAAATGCAATGAAGAGAAAGAGACGAGACTCAAAGTTCCAATATCTTTCTTGTACTCCCTTTGGAAAATGAATATAAAGCTTCAAATTTCTTGCTCCTCTTACAAACTTGCAACAACAAAATCTTACAATCAAGAAGCTCTAGAGCTCAAAGTCTCTGAAAGCTAAGAGTCTTGCAAAAGTCTTCCAAAAAGTCCTTTTTCAAATAGGTTACAATGAGTATTTATAAGGACGGGAGGCATAGCTAACTCTCAACCACCTTATAATTTGAAACTATAAAATATTATAACTTTCAAATACCCAAAAAGGAAATAACTTAAATCACTTTCAATTTCTAAAAAGTAACTTAAAATTATAATTGGTATTAACATCTTTAGCCACAATGGCTCCTTATTCACTTTTTCCCTTATTGTAATTTCCATTGATCTTCCATGCCTTGAATACATGAAATCTCTCAACAATCTCCTTGATAGTGTCTTGACCCGGTACGATGGTGTTCTCACAGCATAATACCCAATACTCTGGAGCTCTCTATAAGTGATAGGGATCTTTTGGAACTCTTGCAAATTTTTGCATACCTTCTAGAGTGCAAAATAGATCTTGCTCAAGTTATTCATTGTTGATGTGTCAAAACAATCTATGCAAAAGAGCTCTTCTCGTACCATACCCTTGAATCTTTCATTGATCTTGGTTGTCGTGATGTGGGTAGAGTTTCCTACCTTGAATCAGCAGTAGTGAATCGATGCCAAATTAGCACTCATTTCATTAGGCCTCTCACCGTTGCACATTTGAACACTTCTTAGTTTGTCAAAGGCTTCAGTGAGTACTTTCACCTTCCACTTCACATTGGCAAACCAACTATATGAATTGTGGGGCTCACTGGGACTAAGAATCCTCTTGGCTAAGAGTAGGCTCTCATCTGTATAACTCAATTCTTCTAAATCAGTCTTCATGGCTTCCCTCTTAGAGAGCTCAAACTCAATGTCTCCAATAAACTTAGATAGGGATTCTTCCTCTTTCTCAATTTGATCATATGCCTACATCGACTGGTCAATATATTCAAGAATTTTTTATGGTAACCCCTCAACCAACACTAAGAAATTTTCCATACCTCTTCAATTCACCAATTTCAAAGATTGTTGATTAATTTAATCCGGAAGCAGATATAGCAAGAGGGGCCGAGGCAAATGATGTGCCCAGAGAAGTGTAAAAATAGCTGAAAATAAAGGCAAGTTGTTTGCTCTTCTCCTCGAGTTGTTCGATCCTTGACTCACTTCCCACAATGCACTAAACAGCTCTTGCTGCAGCCTCTCGAATATTATATGCATCACTCTTTGCAGTGGATTTCCTAATATAAAACTTTTGATAATCAATCATCTATGGTGATATGTTCTCCATTCATTTCCTTCCAAGGCCTAACAATTTCCACAAAGCAATAACTAGAGGCCTCAGTCACCATTCACGAAGTGATTTTAGCTTTCTTGGGAATAACACATTCAAGAAACCTTGATATAGCTCCAAGATCTGGCTCACAAAGCTTAACCATCTTCTTCTTCCTAGCCACAACTATCTCATCCATTCAAATGGTTATTCAAAGAGAAGACCAACCGTTTGCACCTCTGACCCTGATGAAGTTCCAAATTGTTGAATGGGAGGTGGAGTGGAATGCGGAGTGTATTGTCTTGAAAAAAGAGGAAATGCTTTGGCGAACGGGTGAGGGTTGAGGCTCACTAGGAGGGCTTATGGATTGGTGTGACTCATGATCAAAAGAAAATTCTTGATTGGTGTTGTCAATCAACTCTGTAGTCTCCAAAGGAGCAGAAGAACGTGGAATGACGATTACGGCATCTGGAGTCCTAGCAAGGAATTTCAAAATTAACCAAGACCCTTTTTTCATCTATGAAGTCTTTCCTTTTCTTGAATTCATGACCATTGAATCCATCTGAACTTGATTTCCATTGGTATTTTGAGGGCTCGGGTTACTTGAAGGGCAAGTTGAGGAAGCTACGCAACTCTCATAAACATTGGCATTTGTCAAACCACCAGCATTGAACTCAAAGAACTTCCTATTGAGCCATCTAATGGACCTCTCCATGACCTCCTTGCTTCTTTCTTTTGTATCATTTTCTTCAAGAAGAAACCGATCCATTTGGGGCAAGGGGTGATACATTATTGTTTCAGTGTAGATGGGCTCAACATAGTCACTTCCATCATCAACCATACCCTCGGGAATCCACATTTTCAAGTAAGCACCAATTTGATGCAAGCAAACTCATCCAAGTGAAGTCCCTATTCACCTCGAATTCATCAACATAGTCCAAGACTCCAACCAATACTCTTCAACTTTAGGGATGTGAGCGTAGGTAGACCCAAGGTCACTCTCCATGAAACCCTTGTTGTTAAACATATTCCTTTTGTTATAGGAATACATTTGAAATGGTGTCATCTCATCCATTATACCTTGAGCATCTAATGTCGTATAGCACGTGTAATGCCCAAGAGAGATAGGAAACTAAACCCCTAACTTTTTCCTATCCCTGCATATCTTATGAGACATTGTAAGTTAACTGGCACAGACTCAATGAAGAAGCAACAATTATCTAGTCACATATTTTGACAACTTGAAATGTATGTCATCAAATCCTCCTATCCTGATACAAGAGACGCACAAAAATTGAATGAAGTGAAGAGAGTTAATTTAATAAACAAATACGAGACAAGCAATACTTAACAAAATCTTTAAGATAAATACAAACAGAAATCGGCATACACAAGATAACACAATAAACAAGATTCATCCTGGGAATATCCTTTCAAGAAAAAAACACAACACAGTAATTTATATTCTTTATTGTATTAACTCAACCATTTTACCATACAATAATCTACTTCTAAGTTTTGGTCTACTCTACTACATGTCTAGATATATGTAAGTGCATCACCATGGACCAAGAATACAACTTTAGACACTAATATTTGGTAACTTATCCTTTTGTAAAGCCAAGTTTGACTATGCTCTGTTGCTAAGACAAATGCTCACATTCGGAATACAATCGGCTCATCTCTCTAGCTCTTTCGTGACTTGCTTATATTTACACTCAACTTTGTCATCAATTCATAAAATATTATCATACCAAAGCAGTAAACAACCTTTGTGCTTCATGTCACAATTTCTTGTTTCACTTTTCATCTTCTCTGTCCAAGACCATACAAAGAGTCGGGATGTGGGGTCCGGTCTTGGTCAACCTATACGATCTTGCCCCTTTGACTACTCTGACTCTATTTTCAATTTGAATATCTTCATTGGGTCATTTCATCTTTTCCTAGGGTCGGCCTTATTAAAATATGTCACCTACGGAAGGCTATATAAACAAGTCAATGTCACTTTATAACTCACTTGGCACTCTTACAAGCTCTTCTTACAAATATCATTACAAAAGCACTCAAGGGTTTCCTAAATCTGCCCGAATTAGTTGCACATCAATTAGAGAAGTCTCTCCTATAGGTGTGAAGCACTTGACCAGGTCAAAGAGTCTAGCTTCCTCCATTTCCAAGAATGCAAAGGCCATAGAGCCATGTCTAGCAAGAGCACAGTCCCTCCAAGCATTGTCCAAGGGTTTCAAGAAACAAAGGGTTAGGTCATGTAGCTGAGGCACACCACATCACACTACTATCACATAGTGTACAATCTATATTGTACAGTTAGCCCGCTATCTTGGTGTCAAGAGACACCAGGACACTCATAGGCGGTTGGATACACTTGCACAAGCACCTAGCAAAACTACATGAGGCCTGATCCTACAATGTAATGTCCCCTTTTTCAAATTAGTCCCAATTGAAGACTTTTTGCCATTTTTATTCTTGTGGCCAAGAAGGAATTGCACAAGGGAATTCCTTGGGTTTCATTTCCATTTTCTTTCATTGTTATTAATACTTTATTTTTGTATTTTTCCTCCCTAAGGTAGGTTGGCTAGGCTAGGAGCTCATAAAGGAAAATTAAAAATAGAAGCAAGCACTTAAAGACGTCGGTCATGGGGGAAATTCAAGCTTATGACGCTTGGCACCAACTAAAGGGTATAAACTCAGTTACCAAGAAACGCCTAAGGGGCCCAGATTTCTGCATGGAAACATTTCAAAAACACGAAACGGGTACGAAACGTAGGGCAAACGCCTTGGAAATGTCCTAGCCATTTCAAATGGGTTTTTAATTTTTAAAGCATCATAACTTTTTAAAAAATAAAAAATACCTTCATGGAGATGATTATGAGGAAAATCTAGATGATATATTCTAGAATCTAGATTATTATCATGTATATGTGAATCATTAAAATTGTAACCATGTTGAATGATGACTCTTTAGAACTTTAGAACTTCAAATTTCAATGAATACAAAATATTTTGAGTGCTTTATCAATTATCTCTTATGGTCCATAGAGTACAATTATAAAATGAGTACTATACATATATATATATATATATATATATATATATTGTACAGACGTTTCCGCCGCGTTTCGTATCCAAGGTTTTTTTTAATATTGTCGTTTCAGCATTTCGTACCCATTTCCGTTTCTTTAGACATCACTTTTGGCATATATACTTTATCAATTTGGACTCTAGGGCTGATTGTTCTATTTCCAACTCCACTAAGGGCGAAAATCCATGGTGTGGCATCCAAGGAGGACGGAAACCTTCCTTGTGGTATATTGAAAAACGAAAAACTCTCCAAAATTGGTGGTGTGAAGGCGAATATTGAAGATCCTCTTACTGGTTTGTATCTAGGGCATCAATGAGGACCTATCAAGAGATTTTGCATTGTTTAGAGCACATCTCCTAGGGAGCGACTAGGGTTGGAATGAATTTGGGTGCCTTCTAGGGCACGAAACTCAATTATTATTTGATATTCAGATTTGTCATAATTTATAAGCCTAATATCTTTCATATTTGGCCATTGTTGAGGTTTGGAGACCTTAATTTTTATTTATCTTGGTTGTACTTCTGTTGTTGATAAATAAATTGTCAATTGTGTTTGAGATTGTATTTCATGATGAAAATTGTCCTAAAGTGTTTCTAAAAGCTTTATAAATATTGTGGATGAGTTTTATGGTGATATTTGGGTAAAATCTTGTTCTTTGCAAGCAATTCTTTCAAAAATCAGACTGTTGTACACTATTGATCTAATTTTTCAATTTACTGGTCTAAAATCAGATTTAATCAGTTTGGGGTTGGTGTGATTTCCTTGTTCTTGTGTTTCAACCCTAGAAAGGGATATTACATGTAACAAGGGCATGTAATGCAACACTTGGATTGGTTTAGTAACAATGAGTTTGACCGCCAAGGGTAGTCTAGCCTTACCACACACATGTTTTCTCCTTTTGGTTTGTTAATGCTCTAATTAAGGGTTTTGCAGGTTGCTAGTGTTTTCACTTTGTTACACGTGATTACAGGTCATCTCCAAGTTGTGCGAGCAAGAGCAACATACAACGAAGGTCGTTTCCAGGCAAGCGAATCACAAAAAACGTTTCATATCTAGACTGCTTGAGGGTCCGAGACCGTACAAATCCAAGTCAGGACCATAGAATTCCAGTCTAGACCGTATAATAGTTGTACAGTCATGCCCCTACTCAATTTCCAGTTCCAAAACTTGCATTGAAGCATTTTCAGTCTTTGATCTACCTGTACGGACCTAAAAAACTATAAAGAGGACCCTAACAATTTTTATCATGGGACCGCCCCCAAACCCCCCACTTGAGGCGATTCCCCAAACCGCACTTGTTGTATCAGACTATACCTTGGCCCTAGCTATACAATCCAAAGGGGGTTGCTAATGGAAAATATATAACACATTTCCAACATGAAGATGCTTCCAAATTGCATTACAAGCCCAGCTCCTTTGGGAGAGACCCTATAAGCGTAATCATTCTTGAAAGTGTGAGGCAAGAATGTGGTGAAGGCATCATTCACTCTAATGAAATGTATTGCGCCCACTTTCAAAGTTAACTACAGATAAAAGTGCCAAATCCTAGTCCAAATCCCATATTTCAGTACTAAAATTAGGCCAATGCAAATTTGTGGATCAGTGATAGACCGCACCGAGTATGATGTCATGTAGAATGTCTTGGTAACCTCCAACTCAATCAAATACTTGTGCAAATAATCACTAATCAAAACACCTTAATCAATGAATTCTTTACCTCAACTGATAGTGTGAATGTCGAGAAACATTCGTCAGTGAAATTCTCTTATCACCTTATTGCCAACCACCCTATTCAAAAGAGTTATAGTGTCAAAGACATCATCATTGAAATATGACCAATGGAGCTTCCTCAACAACCTTCACTTTATTGTTTTCTTTTGTTCAATGCAATGCTTGTTGATAACACGCAAACATTCATTCATGTTTCTCTCCCAGAATGATTGAGCTGATTCCAATGAGATTACACCGTATGTTTCCCGAAGAGGGATCTTGGAGATATAATCAATATCAGCTGCATCAACTTGGCAACAAGCAATCCATTCTTTGTTTTCATTGAATTCCATAGTAAAAGAGAGAAACTCAAAAAATTTACCTTCACCCTTTTTTTGTCTCAAGAAGTGGTCTGGATGATCAGCCTATGGAGTATCATTAATAGCCTTCAAGATCTCACTCTTCACCCTTGATTCGAGTACCAAATAGACTCGGTTTTGGTAAAGGATAAGCCCATCCATCACCTTGTATTTTTCATCACGTATTACCCCTTCAAAGACATCACTAGCAAACTTATTTTTTGCATACTCAGCTTAAATTGATTCTTTCCATCCCGCTGTAATTTTTGATAAAGAACAGAAATATGACTCACATGAAATGGCCTCTTCCACCAAATAATTAATTTGGGGTGTGATCAGAAGTATACTTTGCAAGGTGACTCTTTTCCCTTTGTCCATGAAGCTCATTTCTATTTTTTGACAGTTGAGAGTTAGCTCTCCCAACAAGCACAACCATTGGACTCCAAGTATGATGTCAAACTCAACCATGTTAATCACAAAAAAATCAGCACATACCTCATATAACCCCATGGTGATGTGGAGTTGAGAACACCTTTTTGTACATTGCATAGAGTACCCCTCCGGTATCCTAACAATGAAACCTTTGAAGTCCTCCACCTTCCATTTCAGATTTGAAACCAAACATACATTTATGAAATTATGAGTAGCCCCTCCATCAATCAAAATTGTGACCTTGTGCCCTTGTAGATCACCATTAATAATAAAAGAGTTGTACCTTGGTGCACCCACTAATGTAGCAAGAGTGCTAGTTACCTCTTCCGGTTCCTTTTCCAATAAATCATTATGCCTAGTCTCATCCTCATTGCTATCACTATCATCACAATCTAAAATTACTTCTATATAATGAATGTTACCTTTTCCCAAGCAACAGTGTCCTGGAGTCCATGGATCCTTGTATGAAAAACACAAATTCTTCCTTCCTAATTCATTTTTTACTTTCTTCTCATGGCTGGTTTTCTGCAGATCCGTAGGAGCATGAGGCATTTTTTGAAGGGCTCTCTTTGGCTGGTCCAAAGTGATGCTTTGTGGCTGCTTGGGGACTTGTTCCCCTCTTCAATTGGCCTTCGGAACACTGCTGATTGCTGCTGATTTAGGGGCAGCAACTTCAAGATCTAGGGCCTTCTTTATTGCCTCTTATAAAGACAAAGGATCAAATGCACGAACTAACTCCCTTAGGGGCTCAATCAAACCCTCTACATAAAGCACAATAAGTCTTCTTTCGGATACATCCGTAATTATTATGGATAGCTTCTGAAAATCAGCCACATATTCCTCTGCGGTACCTTGTTTCAATTGAGCAAGCTCGCGGAAATGTACCTCCAGATCCACTCTATCAAATCTATCAATGAGCCTTTGACAAAACTCATCATAGGCATGAATTTCGTTATGCCCTTGGGTCACAAGTCCATGAAACCACCACTCATGGGCAATGCCCTCAAGATGTAAAATGGCAAATTTAATTGCATTTTCTTCTACCATGGGCTTCTGTAATGTCCCCATTTCTGAAGACCCTTAGCCTATACTTCCTCGTGGGCTTCAGGATGTTGCAAGGGGAACATTTTTGTTAAATAATTAAATATTATTTCCTGGAGCAATAATTATTTAATTATTTAATTATGAGGATTATTTAATTTAATTCCCAAAATTTAAAAATTAAATGGGGAATTAATTAAATAAATATTTAAGTGGTTTTTATTGATAAAATCACCCTTTGAAAAGGGGATGCCACACCTAGGGAAAAACAAATTGCTTTTATTTAATATTTTCCCTCTCCTAGGGATTTCGAATTTTCTGCCTCTTGCTTATAAAAGGAGTGCTAGGGTCATTATTATTATTATGTTATGATGAACTTATTTTGATACTCCATGCTTGGAGTTGGGATGCATGCCCATTGATATTTTCCTTCTCTCTCTCATTCTTAGGAGATCTTTGTAGCTGATCTTTGAATTATCGAATTGAAAAGGTTATTTGTTTTGGTTGAATTTGCAAGTAGAAATCTGCGCGTTTTTACTGTAGCGATTCACTGTAGCAGCTGGTTTGTGATCAAAAATAAGTGTTTCTTTGGAGCTCTTTTGCAAATCGACTTTGGTGTGTTGGTTCTCAATTCCAGCGAGTTCCTTTCACAATATTTGTGAGTTGTTTGTATACAATTCTGAGGGTGATGCGATCAACTTTTTGCATGCTTCATATTGTAGCAACGTGTCCCTTGGTATTCGTGATTGGTTTTTGAATGGAAAATGATATGATCAGATTTCTGTGACCAGCCTGGGTATGTTTAGTGACTATTTTGGGAGCATTTTTAGCAAGTTAGATCTGTGTTTGTGTAGTCCTCTAACCCCAGCAAATTTCTTCATGGATGTTTAGTGCTTGTCAAAGTGGCACGACTTGGGTTTACGCATAATATTGTGATATTTAATAGCTCCTGTGTTGCAGCGATTTCTTCCATGGAGATTGAGGACTGTTTTGCATACTCCATTTAGTATGGATCGATCCAGTTAATTGCATGATATTATTTCCTTTGACAGTAAATTGTTTTGGGAAAGGAAAATCTTTTAAATCAGGTCTGGTTTTTGATTTACTAAATCTGCTATCCTTCTCTGAGTATTAACGACTTGTTTTGGATATTGTTGGGGCTGGTTTGAGCTACTGTTCTTCCTTCCTGAACAGCAACTTCATTTGGAGTAAATATTGGCTGTTTGATGCAAGTTTAGGACCCTATTTTGCCCTAGACAATTCACAAACATTATCCTAATAGCTACAGCGATCACTTTGGGTATGTTGCCCTGATTTTTGGATTCAAAATACACAGCTGTTCTCTTGTAATTTCAGCCCTCCCATTTAATACTTGATCTAGTTGTTTTTGGTATGATGATGATTTCCACATGAAAGCTAGAACTCTTTGATCGTTGAAGCAGTCCTAGTTTCAGTTGAGAAGAACATTGTGTGTGAACTAATGAGTTAAGGCCATTAAACCCTTGCCTTCGGGTTTATTGAGTCATTCACTCAACCGGTGTAAATATTTTGCTATGTTCAGTTGATTGATACATTGAAGAGTTGGTTGTTTGCCTAATTTCCATTTGATTTCAGAAGTGGGATATTACAGCTTCAAGGACAAATAACTATTCAACTTTTGAATCCATGCCTTAGTGGTACCTTTTGTAGATCAATCAAATGTAGAGAAAAACAACTTACCCAAAGCACACTTTGCACCTCAGTTTGTGGCATGGCATGCCTAGGCTCGGACCTAGATCTTCCTCTATTCAACCCCATGAACTCGGCAAGACAAATGGAATCACATATCTCTCTAGATAAGGCGATATAATCCTCATAGCTCGCTGCAATATTCCTTCTCCCCATCGGTCTTGGCTCTTCTTTTGGAATGGCCTTCTCTCAACAGATTAAAGGGGGCTTCCATCTCGATCCTCGGGATGATTCATTAGGTCGCTTGGAATTATTTGCTCCACTCGAACTCCCTTTACCAATTGGAACCCTTTGGTTCAATGATTTTTTGGAGAGAAAGCGCTAGGAAGTCCATAGTGTCTGCAAGCCTCTCTTGGCCGGCAATTAGCTTGTCCACCTTAACTCCCTGAGAATCAAAATCAGCCATATGTCCCTCTCCTCTTGATTGGTCCTCTTTGTCTGCCTTCTTCCTCCTTTGGTAGTAGATGTAACCCTTGTTACCTTCCTCCATAAACCCTAGGCCTTTTGAAGATCCAGACTCTGATACCACTATAATAACCCTTTTGAGGGTTTTAATCAAATATTCTAAATGCAGATCTGATTGGGCTACACTTGAGCAGGTCCAAATCCTCATGCTCAGACGCATCATCAGGTGCAGAGAGACAGGTGCGCATAATATCATCTTCGTCAAGTTCAGTGCTCATCCCTTTAGATTAGAGACTATATTTAGCCTACTTTCGCTTTTGCATCACATCTAGGGGCTTTCATACTCTTCCGCAACTAGGGATAGGTATCTCTACCTCGCCTATCATTCCTCTAAGGCTTTTGCTCTTTCTGACCATAGCGGTCATTCCCGCTACTGGCATGTCAGAGTCTCTCGTCTTCTCGACTCTCTCATGATTCAGAGGGACCATCTCCCTCCTTACAGATACTCCCTTGACGCACCTGCCCACCTCTTACAAAGTAAGCAGGATCTGCACAAAATTATCAGAGAAGACATTTACAAGCAGTTCATCCAACATACTTGGATCTGCCCTTTGGATGGTCTTCGTCCTAAGATGGCTTTCTATGTTGCACATTTTCTTGAGATCACAGACGGGCTTATCAACCGGCCCTCGTATATATTTCGACACTGGTTACAAGCACTCCGCATTTCCCTAGGCCGAGTCAAAGTGGGCTCTCACATGCTCTGCATGGAGGATAACCAGCTGGACCGCTCTAAAAGGATTTGCAAGCTTTGTTCTCTCCATGAGATCGAAACGAAAGATCACTTCATTTTCAAGTGTCCAATCTACTATGAGATCAAAGGGAGATTCCATTGCTTATTTCGAGAGCATCCGACTTTTGCATCTTTCTTCAAGTACCAAGATCAGCAGTGTCTTGCTCTCTACCTACAGGAGGCTCTCACGCTCCGGAATGAGACCCTTCAGTCTCCTCCCAAACAAGCTACTACTATACAGATTACTTCTTCCTTCGCGGTGCTCTCCTCGGAGAGGGGCACCAAGAGACACTTCGATACCAGCCCAATTTCACAGACAAGATATGTCAGGACCCGAGGGGCTACCTCCCAGTCCAGAGGTATTCATGATCGCACTCGGTTAAGGGTACTCTCTCAGAGGCCGCATCCACCCAGGAGACCGCAAAGGGCCCGTTTTGTTCACCCTTCCTTCGGACACCGACGTCCCAGTCTTCCCAAGGCTTCAGTTAGTGGACACAGGCATATTGTCAGCTATTTTCA
Organism: Taxus chinensis; assembly: GCA_019776745.2. NCBI lineage: Eukaryota > Viridiplantae > Streptophyta > Pinopsida > Cupressales > Taxaceae > Taxus > Taxus chinensis. The sequence continues at coordinate 28,299,853 of CM034151.1, forward strand.
GTTGGCCTTAGATGCTAGGTGACAGTGTCAATGGTGGGATTTTCCCGCCCTCCTCTTTAGCTCCATCCATTTGCACTCTTCCAACAGCGGCGGCTTTTGCTTCTCCTCCTTTCCTCTCTTTCTTCTCCTCTCTTCTTTTATTGTTTGGATGACCCCTTCGAGTCTCCAAACTGGCACCTCTTGCATTGTACTGTACAATCCCATTGACCTACTTTTGTGGTCATTCGTTTAACATTAATATAATTATCTTATCTTATCTTATCTGAAAAATAAAATTATAGCAGACTAAAGAATAAAATCAGCGACTTGTACTTGCACCAAAAAATGTCAAAATCACCATAAAACACCTCCAATCAATTCGCCACTATTTTATGGACTTTTAAAAGCCAAAATAACAAAGAAATACTAAAGAATACTCTGGTGAAAAGTAAATATGCATTGGAAATTGCAGCCACAAGATAAATATGAAATATGGGTCTAGAAACCCTCTAAATTCATGCAACTTTAGATTTTGACCTTTAAAAATATTACAAATCAGATTATGAAACTAGATTTCTCAAATACTTCACTAAATGTTCCAAACCCTACCCAAGGTAGATCGCTCCACCCTAAATAATTCAATTACTAGCTACAAATTACAAATAGATCTTCAAATCAGCTCTTCACTTCAAGACCAAACAATGATAAAGGGTTTTCGTCCTTCACCCAAGCCACATGAAGGGTTTTCATCCTTCAATGAAGCCTCATAAGAGGGTTTTCGTCCTCAAGTGGATGAATAAGGAGCAACAAGCTCACAATGCCCAAGTAGAATAAAATGTGCCAAATCTAGATGCAAATGATGCCTCTAATCTCCTTTTATATCCTCCTTTTTGGTGCCAATGCTCAATTAGAAAAGGCTGACCTGTATAATGAGAAAAAACTACAAGGAAATATAAAAATATTAGATAAAATGTATTATAAAGATGTTCAAGGGTCTTCTCCATCATTTTTTCTTCTTTGCAATGGAGAAGGAATGACAAGAAGACCAATTTCTAGCTCTTAGGTGGGAAAAATGGACATTACATAATTAGTCTTTGATAGGAAATCTTAAGAGAGAACCACATGAAGCATGATAAAGGCACATGAACCGTTTGAAAAAAATTAAATAAATTTTGTCAATCCTAACGTGGAATTTTCGATGGACTTTATTAATGTTTCTCTAACAACAAAAAAATGAAATAAGGTATTTTCAACAAATCCATTTTTTTCTTGCAGTACCCTGCAATCACTATAGTCCATGAGACCTCATACAAGTTTGGAAAGCTTGTATCCTTTTGAATCAATAGAATTTGAAATACTCTTCTCCAACAAAAGGAAAAGATGTGCATCTAACAAGCACTTCTTGAAATGACAACTAACTAGGAAAATTGGTACACAATGTGCATGCAAGCACTTATTTGAAAGTAGACTATTCTAATGATGTGAATCCGATCAATAGCAAGCTTTGAGGAAAATCATTAACTTTGGAAAGAATTGGTACTTCTTTGCCATTCAATTAGATAACTGAAAAATTGTGAGGCTTGCAAGAGAAAAAATAACATATGGCCCATTCCAAATAGCGATCAAATTTGGTGTGATTTCCCGGTTTTGCTCTGTTTGCATCCCATATTATTTTGGATGAAAGATCACCCTCTTGAAAGACTCTTACAAGCTTGTTGAGCTTATCAAAATTGCTTCAACCATGATGCTTTTGAGCTTTTGGTGAGCAATTCTTCCAATTGCATAAGTTCCACATAGCTTACCTCCATGGGACCTGAATTCCAATAACTCTAACTTCGAATAAACTCTAAAGCGGGCTGCTCAAAAGAAATTGGGAGTCTTGCTTCCTTGCCATAAACCAACATGTAAGGAGAATTACCAATAGACCTCTGGATAGGGAGTGATTTTGTTGCCCACAAAGCTGTTTTGAGTTTGGTGAATGCCAAGATCTCTGATTTTCATCCACATCTTTTAATAATCTTCAACAAATTTTTGTTAGTAGACCTGCAAGACCATTACCTTGTGGGTAATAATTTGATGAAGTACTCAAATAAATACCATTCTAGACATCCCACTCTAGTAATTTAGTACCAACAAAATTCAAAGCCCATTATCTGAAATAATAGTAGCAGGAACTGTTGTCCAAATCTAGTAATAATACTCATAGAAGTCAAGATTTACACTAGTTTCATTTGCTTCTTTAATGCAACTGCTTCCGTCCATCTGGTAAAATAATAGTGGCAATAAAGAATCCACTTGTGACCCAAACTAGACAGTGGGTTAATCATTCTGATAAAATCTAATCACCACTACATAAAGGGTTGGTCTGCTGAAATAGGATGAAGAGAAAGGGCTGCAAGTTTTTCCTTACACACAAAGAAAGCACACTTTCGACACCTTTTGACCCATGCATAACAATAGTTCATCAGTTAAAATACTTGGTCAATAATAACCTGTATTTATCATTATTTTGAGAGCAGTAGTCCTTGAGCATAATGGCCAATTTTTTTGCCTAGAACATAAACCTTCATGAAAGCTTGCAAAATCTGTCAACTTGTGAAGGTTCTACACATCACAAAGCACCATTAATATCTTTTTTATTTTCATATACAATCAATGAGTAAGCAAAAAAATGGTTGTAATCTTAAAATACCTTTTTTGTCTTATTCAAACCTTGGGGAAGAATACAACATGCAAGTAATTAATCATATCTTGTGTCCAACTCACAGAAGATGGTATTTCAGCTGCTTGTGGCTGATTTATGAGTGCAAAAACACATTCTTTCTTTGATCTCCAAATCTGAAACTAAATGCTCACATAACCTTTTCCTCATCAGCTTTGTTACTTGAAGATCCACGTCATATTCCATGACTTTTGATCTTAATCCAACTAGCTCTCTTTTCATTCAAATCCTTGCTTAACAAAAAATCTTTTACACTTATGGAATGATTAACCATACATGAATTTTATTATTCAAGTACAAACAATATATCATGAAATTCTTTAAGCATCTAATGCCACATAAAGAAGTTGTTTTTCCAATAACCACTCACCAATTTCATGTAGCCCCAAGCTAAATTTAAATGCAAGTTGCTAAATACTCATTGGTTCAACTGAATTAAGATCAAGTAAATTGTTTCAAACTGCAAATTATGTTAAAAAACTTTTGAAAATTCATGCATTTCAAATGTTGGAGCTTGAGATCATAGCTTGTTTAATAGCCTATCCAAATGATTTTCCTTGTTGGGTCCTGGAAATTACTGAAACTCATATTCAGTTTTTCAGACATAGCAGTCAAAGGCTTGGAGTGTATTAACAAAATCAGCAATGAACCTTCTTTTAAAATTGATCTTACCCAAAAAGTTTTGAAGTGCTTTCTTGTGCTAAGGTCAAAGATAAAATAAGAATTGAGCAACAAAACTTTCTGGATTTATGGACAAACCTTCTTTAGTCATGTGTAAGCCCATGAGACCATGTACCTTCATGCACTGGAAAATACTAGGTGCACTTTTTTTTGAAAGAAATCCCATACTTTTGCATTACTAAACTTGCACTACCAGGGAACTCAAAGATATTGATTATTTCAGAAAAAACCTAGTTGCTTCATCCAACTTTCATTGTAATCCAAAACATGCACATCTTTTCAAAGAAAAATTTTTCACATAATCGCATTTCAGCAATGCCCTTTAAGAAAATTTGAACTCTACCATAAACTTGAAAAAATCATCGAATATTCGCAACTTAAATTCAAGCACAAGTTTTTTTAAGAAATGTCACATAATGTTTTTGCTACAAAAGGTGATACTTCCACTTGAATAAAATGAAATCAATATGAGTCTGGAGGAAAGAAATCTGTCATTGCTAGTTAGAGTTACTTAAATTGTGAACGAGTGTTTTTGGCGGGGGTAATTACTCCATGCAGCCATTGCATCAACAATATCATGGCGATTGCTCACATCAGGAGTAGCTGCCACGAATCTTTAACTATCATTTACCACCTCATACTCCTATAACATTTAAAGCCTTTTCCACTAAGCTTTAATATCACTTCATATCATAGTCATGTAGCCCATTTGCAAATAGTTCAAGAATGCTTCCAATTTTGCATACATAAGTTTGCCATGACAACTTGAGTTAAAACAACATTGTTTCAACACTTGTGAAAGCATACAATATAAAAAATTTAAGAAAATTTTAGATAGACAAACCTTGCTTAGAGTTGTGAGCAAAAAATAGAAGAATAAAGAGCCTCCTACTAATTCACCTTCATTAGTCCAACTGAAACTCAAATTTCAACGATGATGCAGTCAAAGACCTTTACATATAAATTAGCAAAATCAGCAATGGACCTTGTCATGAAATTGATCTTATTTTGCAAAAAAGCTTTGAAGTGTTTGTCTTGTGTTGAGGTAAAGATAAAGATAGAATTGAACTTACTCTTTCTGGATCTATGGTTATATCAAACCTTCTTTTGAGACCATGTGGCACAAAAGTTTACCTTCATGCACTGAAAATATACACTTCTTTGGGTTGAGAGAAACCTCATATTGTTTGCATCTTTCAAAAACTTGTCTCAGATTGGCTCAAATGATCATTAGCATTCTTAGAATAAAACAGTTTAATGTCATCAAGATAAATCAAAACATTGACTATTGATCAAACCTTGGAAAACCATATCCATGGCTCTCTGAAAAGTAGCTCCTGCATTGGATAAACCAAAAGGCATGTTTTCTGTAAGCAAATGTCCCCCACTTAGTAGTGAAAGTATGTCTTGTATTGATTTTCTTCTTTTACCAAAATTTGATTGTAACCATTGTAACCATCCAAAAGAGAGAACCTTTCTGCACCTGATACAGTTCTTAGAATCTGATCCATTGATGGTAATGGATAATGATCCTTTAGTGAAGCCCTGTTTAGATCCCTGAAATCAACACATAACCTTATCTCTCCATTCTTCTTCCTCACAGGTACAAGATTTGCAACCCACGAGGAATGCTTGATAGGAAAGATAATGCAAGACTCAATAAGCTTTGTTAGTTCATTTCTCATCAAAATTTCAATCTTTGGATTAACAGGTCTTTGCTTTTGCCTTACCGGTTTGGAATCAGGCTCAAGCTCAATGCTATGTTGAGCTAATCATGGATCAAAACCTTTTAAATCCTCATACTTCCAAGCAAAAACATCAATGAACTCATTGCATAACTGAACAAAAACTTGTTTTTCTTCCAAATTACATACCTTGCCATGCTTTAAAAGCTTGCCATTGCTAATTGCTATGTCCTTATAGTTCTCTTGTTTAGTGACATTTTGATTTTGTCCCTTTTTAGCTGATCGTCATTATTAAAAATACTCTCAAGGGTTACCAATCCTTGGAGCAACTTATTAGTCTTTAATTGCAAGATTTGCTCACCATATTGTTGCTGCAATTTAGATTGATTTTAGCTGAAAATTCAACTTCTTCCTGAATAAAACGTACAATCTGCTCATCACTATCAAACACTTGCCAATTAGTATTATTATCAGGAATTGATGGCCTTACAACCACCTTAATATGAGGCTGATTATTCTTTCTTTTCACATCACTAGGAATATCAAAATCAGCTCTAACAGTTGCCAATTTATCTGCTTGTTTATTTTCAGCTCTAGGTATTGATTGAACATTGAATGCATCAAAATCCTCTATAAGATCCCAAACTCTACGTCTATATGATTTCAACAAGGGATTCTTTGAAATATTCATATTTCTCTCCTGATGTATGACCAATTCACTATCACCAAATACCTGTAGGTACTTAATTCCTTTCATTCGAGCCCATTGTAAACCATGAATTAGTGCCTCATATTCAGTTGCATTGCATATACAGCCAAACTGAAATCAAATAGAAGAATAATACTTTTTACCATCTGGTGATATCAAAACATTACCTGCACCTGATCCATTCTTGCTTCTAGAGCCATCAAAGTATAACCTCCACAATCATGTATCAATCTCATCGGTTTTAACCAATAATGGTAAAAAAGCATTATCTTGATGCATGCAATAAACTCCCAAACCAGCCTCTTTAATATATGTTTCTTCAGCATATTTGTAAGAATCAAAACCATGACAGTCAGTTCCCCACTCATCCAATAATGAATCGGGTATGCTCTCAGAGTGGGTGTTTGTATCTTGAACAACAAGATGATCCTCTTGGTCAAAAACAATACAATTCACACTGCAAGCATTAGGCACATAAAGCTCGATATGAAATTTAGCAAGACGCTTAGAATTAATTGTTACCTTTGTGTCATACCTTATTCTGAAAAATAGATATGACCAATCTGATGATAGATACCCTCCAATCTTAGCTGTAAAATCTCTAGATAAGCACAAAGCGAAATATGGAGGTAGATCTATTACCATAACATCCTGTAAGATTGGAAGGCTTGGACATGCATGCAAACTTAACTTCAAATCTTTGATTATACCAACTGTTTTGGTAGTTGTGTCATCCAACTGCAAAACCCCTTTGTCATGTGGCTCATATTTGAGTCCTAACTTATTTGTTATCTGCTTAGGCATGACTGTACTGCTAGCACCATTGTCAACCATGCAATTATGGACCAAATTATCACCAATTGTCAAAGAAAGGTAGAGAGGAGGCTTATCAATCACTTTTGACCGAAATTCAGCTTTAATGGGTTGATCTTTATTTGCAATTATTGCACTAGCTCTCGCTAAATGATTCATTGTAACTAGTAGTTTGGCCAACTCATCTTGTAGCAAGTTCTTTTGACCAGGAATAGCCAACGTATCCCACATGGATAAGCTCACATGAGCTTTCTTCATCTGATCTATAATATTACGGGGAGAGTTGCCCCCTTTTGCTTGACCTTTTGGAATACTTTCGACCATTTTTCCTGATTCTTTTATGCTTCCAAGCTGCCCTTCTAAATCTTATTTTTTTGTCTCTCTCTCATTAGGAACAATAGCAACTGTATTAGTATTGTCAGGAAATAAAGGAGATGATCCAAGCAAATTAGTTACCTCTGTGGGTTCTCCCACTGCTCCTCTTTTGTATACTCTTGTATTAGCAGTCAACTGATCCTCTTGTTGCCAATTCACCAAATTTGCCTCTGGTGGCTTTGGTGCTTCACTAGAATTCCCTTGAGGAGGAGCCTCAATTGTTAAAAGTTGTGGAGTCATCCCTTGTGCAATCAAGGCTTGATTTAACATTCCATTCACACAAGAAAAAGGATCACGCAAATAACTACATGGAGCAGACCAAAAAGGTTCCTAAATTATATTAGTTTATACTAGAACAAGAGCCATAGATGTAGGAGCATTAGGATCAACTTTAATGGTTGTTAGGCCTTGATATGGAGGCCTACTTGTACGATATGCCGAGTATGAGGGTCTAGCAAATTGAAATGGAGTTTGATACGATATGTAGGGTTGAGCAAGTTGTCTCTCAATAGATACAAATTTATTTCCAAAAGCTTGTAGAATAACTTTTATTTCACTCAACTCAGTGGACCGATTTGAATTAGTAACTGTCTGGCTAGCTACTACTGGAATTGGGTTTATAGTTGGTACTGGTGGCTTAATATTTGGAAAGATAGACATGGGAGGTCTAAGTGCAATTTTGCCAACTTATATGAGATTATTTTCAGCTCTAATGGCTAAATCAAAGGCAACAGGACTTGTGTTACCCCTCATGGACTGAATCAGGACAACAATGTCACTGTTTAGGGATCTCAAATAGTACAAGAATACATGCTCTATTGTAGGCTTAATGGCACAGGGAATCTCAAATTAAAATCAGCCATGAACTTTTGCAAGGCTCTTTTGATTGTGCTCAATTGCTCAATCAGGGATAGATGGTCAGATTTGTCCTCAAATTGGCTACACAAGGCTATTCCTAATTGATCCCAAGAATTGATAGAGTTAATAGGTAGATTTTTGTACCATTGCACGGCTTTATCCTTAAAAGAAGCTGCAAGGAGTCTCGTAGCTACATTATCCTGAGTTATATTATAAAGTATAAACAAAGCAAAGATTTGCAATATCTCTAATATCCTCTACAGGAGTGGTTTGACTTTGACCATTAAATGAAGGTAAAATCTTCCATGTGGAAGTAGGGATCATCGTATACATTAAGATTCAAGGGGTTGTTATCATTGAAGGTCACAAAAGCTTCATTTCTAGGAAAAGCAATTAGGGAATTTAGAGAGGGAAGCTGTGGGATTTTGGGAAAATGTTTTAGCTTTCTAACTCAGTAGATATATGGAGAGGATTTATCAAATCTGCTTCTTTTATAAGAATGTAAAGGTAGCTGAATAAAATCAAAAGAAATACCTTTAGCTTTTGACCTGGTGGTCACTTTTGGCATTAGCGTTGACTAGTCTGCAACCAATATGTCTATGAAAACCCGAGTTGCCAAATGCTGATTTTCTGAATACTTTATGCTCTGCAAACTACTAAACCAACATCAATCTTTGAATACTTGGTCCCACCGGCCGTGCCAAAAACTGTTGTCACCTAGAAGTTACACCCTGATACAGAATGGTGTGTGTACTCTCTCCTGTTAACAAAATTGGAACACCTCAAGGTTGTGCGTAACCTATGTCTGAGTTGAACCTCCAGAGAGGGTTGGTTCCCTTGTGAATCACCTAAAAACGAAAACTTTGACAAGGAAAAGGGAAAAGGAAAAAGGAATAGGAAAAATGGGAAATCGGGGTGATACCAAAAGTTTTGTACTTGCATGTAACTCTGCACACAGAGAATTTAAATATCCACACACCTACACAACTCTTGACTATAAGGATTTAGTAAAAGACAACGGTAGAGGGAATGAATTCCACATTAAGGCAAACACAATATCCTATAACAAACACAATGAATAATCTGAAAACAACGGTATGAGAGGGCAAAATGAAGCTTTATTTTTATTTAGAGGTGCAAATACAAAGGTTGAAGATGTCGAAGCAAATCAGCCATCCAAGTATATCTAGTTTACAATAAAAATTCAGCCAATGTAGACTGTTGGTGCCAAGAATAGACTGTTGTTTTTATTTATTTTATTTTTAATCTACCCCTTTTACGCCAACCTCTAGGAATAACAGTTCATTTTTACTTAATTTCTCCGTTCTCTATCTTTGGCGCATGGGGACAGCAGTTCTCCTTTATTTATTTAATTCCTATTTTTAAACCTCCTTCATGGTGCATGGAATAGCAGCATTCTATTTTTGTTTAACTCTATTTTTTAGCACCTCAGTCAACTGCTGCTTGCTTTTTCTATCTTTACCCTGACGCCTGAAATAGCAATTAATAAATTATTTTATTTCATGCACCCTTATCCCTCCTTGCCGCCAACTTTAGAACATCAGCTCCCGTTGTTTATTTTATTTATCCATGCATCTTCCTTCCTTGGCACCACCTATAGGAAGGTTCCATATTTATTTATTCATTTCACCTCCATGCAAAGTCTTCCTTTGGCGCAAATACCTATAGATTGGAAATATGGTAACATGAACCTAGAAGGGGAAGCAACAAGGACTAAATGGGTGCAAAAAATTCAAAAACGACCCCAAAATGAGCTTGAAAAGGCTAAGCACCATTGGGAGGGTACGATATACCTCTCTAGAGGCTTGTTGAGATTTGTGGGGTCAAACTTGCTTTGTTTTTCACAAAACTTTGGTGGACAGTTGTTTGAAGTATGTGAAAGTGAATGTGGAGTCAAATTTTGTAGGAAGTGGCTATAAATGTGTGCATTGGGAAACGTGCAATCTAGCAATTGGGTATTTCAAAACAATACTTGGGCATGAAGAGGAAAAAAAGTTAAGAAAGACTCGAAAAGGCTTTGGAAGGCCCAAAGGGTAATATGGGATATGAGAAATGAGTTCGTGGGAAGAGGAATCAATCCAAGAAGTGATTGATCATATGAGGGAAAAACTCATATTTGAAGTGTTTTAAGTGAACTTTTATGACTTTGGCGCGTTCAAGATGCACCTTACACACTTTTGCACTACAAAAAGTGCACTACGGGGATGTCAATGCGTTTAGAGGTCATTTTGCACTTTTCGGAGTGAAAAAACACAATTTTTAAGAATACCCAAAAGGCTCATATCGAAGAAGAGCAAATTTCCTACAAACCAATCTTAACCTTTTTTGGATGGGAAGTCAAAAAGTGTCAAAAAACAGTGAGGCACCCCAAGAGGTACATTTCGTACCTAGTACGAAACTACCCCTCCATGGACGCCTAGATTTTTGAAGGGCAAGATGACATTTTTTGGAATGTGTCTTTGGAGAAGTTTGTTCTTCTTGTCTACCTCTTTGTGTCGAGTATAAATTTGCCTAGTTTTGACTTTTGGCACCCTTAGGTGGAATTGATTGTACCTCTTTGGAGGCTCCTTGAGATTTGGAGTTCAAAACAACATTTCTTGCTAGGGTGTCCTTGATTAAAGGTGATCGTGTCAATCTCCTCTTCACATTGAGCACTTTTTTGTTAATTTTTAGGCATTTTGAACATGGGTACCCCAAAGAGGGTACGAACGACCATACCCTTTATAACTCAAGATTTATGCCCCAAAGTGACATTTCTAACTCCAGTTATCTAATTTGCTTATCTCAGTCTCATCTTCGATCTCAAACTTTTTTACTACTTTTTGACACCTTGAACATTGGCACCCTTGGAGATATAATTGAACCCCTCTTGAGGCTCCTCACCATTCGGAGGTCAAAACCTCGTTTCTGGACAAAGTGCCTTTGGGAAGAAGTGATCTCTCGAGCACGCACTTTGACTTAAATACAACCTTGGCTGATCCCAAGCACCTTAAACATTGGCACCCCCAGAGAGATACAATTGTACCTCTTTGGAGACTCCTTGTTTTTTGGCATTAAAAACTTAACTTTTGCACATGGTTTCTTTGACAAAAGTTACTCGACTCAGCGAGACACTTGTTTTGAGTATAGACCTAACATGTTTTTACCTCTTTTGAGAATTGGCAAAAATTGGTGACAACAAGTACACCAAGATTGTGGAATATTTACAATGACTAAAGGAAACAAACATATACTTCACAAATAATGGGGGCAAGCATGTGAAGACTGTAACTGATGGAGATTGTTCTCAGCAATCCTCGGCTTCTTTATGATGTGTTTCATTCCAGTTATCATTCTATGAGTTCATTGCTTGGGCTAATGCCGCTCATGACATTCACAGATTTCTTAAAGAGCAGGATAGGCTCATATAAAATGGCAAGCTTGGTACTTTTCATGAGCTATTTTTCGTAAATTGTACTGCCATTTGAACTGCTTAAAGAAAAACTATATAAATTAACCAAGCATGCAGTTGTTGAAGGCTTGAGGCAACTGTAATTTCTTGACTTTCTTACTTACTGGAAATTGAATGCAGGTTTTAAATAATATCTGCTTCTACTACTTCAATTAATTTCAAATTGCAGTGGATTAAAGTGTAGTTTTAAGGTAGTTTAGTGTGAATTTTGTCTTGAAATTAAACAAGAACAATAACTGAAGGGAAAGAAATGAATCACGCCGTAACACAATTAGTTATACTAGAAACCCTAATGTGCGGAAAACCAACTTGGTAGCCTCAACTGATGATCACCTCTTCTTTCATCAATCTGGTAATTTAGAAAGAACAATATGGAATATGAATCAGCATTATACTGCATAATACTTCTCTCAACTCTCTGCCACCTCTTCTACGAATTGAGCAGATCGAAAATAGCACACATGGTGTATGAGCCAGTCTAAGGATTGGGCAAATTACAAATAGCACACATGGAGTATGAACCAGGAATACAGTATTACTAATTACTTGTCTTGACTCCCTGCTACCAATTTCCATTTCTTCTGCTACAAAACAATTAAATACATCATTCGTTCACTCCTACACTTATCCTCATTCGTTCACTCCTACACTTATCCTCATTCATTCATGCCCCTTAACTCTTACTTATAAAAGTATTGGGGGTGTCATTTCGTACACTAAGCACCCCCAACCGTTGAGAAACTAAACAGACAATGTTTTGCAACTGTTAATAATGGTCGCCACATTCAAATAGGACTGCTCGTGACATTTACACAACCGCCAGTGATATGCCTCTTAATTATACAAGTGATAGGGGTGCCCTTTCATACACAAAAGGACCCCCTACCATCGGGAACTGAAGAGGCAACTGTTACTAAAGTGTGTTGTCACATTTGGGTAGGATGGCCAGTTTGCGGGGCAGCACCACTGATGACATTCACGCAACCGCTGGTTTTGTCACAATAGGCGCACCCATCCGTAACTACAGGACCACCGGTATCACATGCACAACCATTGGTTTGCAAGACAAGACTGCCTCTAACACTCCCATCTCTGTACTGACAATTCTTCCATTTGAGTGATTGTTATCTTGCTGGACTTTTCAGTGTGATTGTTTTATCGATCCTATATGGATCAATTTTTGATGATTCCTAAAGAGGTGTGTTCTACATAAGCAGCACTCAGACAAGTTCCAAAAGGGAAAAGCATGGCGTGTAAAGAGAAGTTACTTGTTCATAGTGATGTAGGCATCCAACAAAGCAAACCATCTTCAGCAGGTGCAAAATACTTTTTGACTTTCATTGACGAGTTCATTGACGAGTTCCCTAGGCACACTTGGGTTTATTTTTGGAAGCAAAATTGTCAAGTCCTCAATAAGTTTAAGGAGTTCAATGCTCTTCTTGAAAATCAATGTGGTTAAACCATTAACACGTCGGACTGACAATGGTATATATGAATACTTCCCTTGAGGAAGTTTACACTCAACAAGATATTGTGTCAAAAGGGCCATATCGCATATTCTCAAACAAAGGATGTGGACGAAACAAAGAAACTTACTCTTGTGGAAAACGCTAGATGTATGCTAAAGGTAAAAGGAATGGAAGATGAATTTTGGACAAATGTTGTAAAGGTTTTATGGTGAGCCAATTACATCTTAAATCAAGTTCCCTCACAAGCTATGAGAAATTTGACACCAAAAGAAGCATGGAGTGGTCCTAAGCTGACCGTGGACATCTTTAGGGTCTTTGAATATATTGCTCAGACATATTCCAGACGAAAAGAGGAATAAGTTGAGTTCCAAAAGCAATGAATGCATCTTTGTGGCTGTAGTGAGTAGACTAAAGGCTATCAGCTATTAGTCATGTTGATAAAGAAGTTATCATTCAAAAAGATGTGGAGTTTGATGAAAAAGGCTCTTTTGAAGTTCTATTCCATCTAAGATTCTTGTATTTCTAATGCTACCTCTATGTCTAGTCTAATAATGGGGATCAATATTTGGACACTGCCTCTAATAATTGACCCAAAGTTTGAACCATTCTACATTGGTGTTCCTCATTTCACTAAACGGACTAAGACTGTTCTTCAAGAAGCTAGCTCTGATATAGATGATGCTGCTTCCGATGATTGAAAGACTCGAATACAAAAGCAACAGGCCAACTGTTCTCTTATGGCGAAGATCATGGATACTTTGTGATCCTCAAACTTATGAGGATGACAGAGGAAAAAGGGCATGGGAGAAGGCTATAGTGGAGGAACACAACAAAAATAAGACTTGGGAGCTAGTACCTTGTCTATAAGACGACTATTGTGAGTTGCAATGTAAGTTTCCCTCCAACTGCACAGACAAGAAGCATGAGGCTTGGTTGATGATCAGTGATCAACTTGGATATTCTAACAACAATTCACCAACAAATATTTTACTTCGACATATGTGTTGATTCAATAATCTATGCTGACGAAATCAACATAAATAAGGCTGCAAATTGATGTTTGCTACAGTTATGCCTGCCATCTTCATCAGGAGATTCATTATGCAATTGTGTACATGCTCACATGCATTCCTACAATGTTTATTAACCAGATTTCATACCCCTTTGATGCTACTACCAAAATGTGACTAATAAACAAGTATGTCGATTCATTAAATTGTATATGAGTGATACCTACTCCTTGCTATTATGAAAAAGCACTATGCTTGTAATCAGCACATCAATAATTCTTTCTCGAGTGATACCTACTCCTTGCTATTATGAACAAGCAAGATGGTTGTAATCAGCACGCCGTTAATTCTTTCTTGAGTGCTTGAGTTAGTGAAGTAGTTGCACAAAATGAAAGTAAGCAAGCAAACGAACCAGACACACGTGAAAAGAGATATTAACATAAGGATCTACCCTGGATAAACCCAATGTGGGAAAACTCAAAAAGAGTGGAGCTATTCATCCTCATCTCCGCTATCATCTTGCAAGTTTTTACAAGTCAATTGCTCATTTTGAACCTACTATTGTATTTTAGTCTTGGATAGCACCTTTACAATGCTCTACTAACTTGCCTTGTTGTGGAAATATATGCATATTTAACATTCTTGACTGCTACTTTTAGCTGTGCAGTCATCTACTACCTAAAAAACTCTAAATTAGATCCAGTTCCCTTTTTGAATTCAACAAAAGCCCCCATAGAAGATCCCAAGGGATATATTTACGCTAAGGGATGAGCAAATGAATTGTACAGACTCCAAAGGATCAATCCTCTCACATGGAGAGCAGAAAAGAAATCGATTCAACTTCCCTGTGGTCTATTGGTTCTACGTTCTACTATTTTATCCCATATACAGTGAGTTTGACTGCAGCCGAACCCATCTAACCCTATTAGGCTATTACATGTTTTATGGGTTTGTACCAAGCTGAACATGCCAAGCAATTTTGTCTTAAGCCAAATATGTCAACTATGACAGAGTCTTCAAACAGTGTGAGCTCTAAATGTCTTAATCATCCCTGAGCCCCATTCACATGTTCCCTTGTTCTGCTTCCAAATCAACATATCTGCCTTGTCCAATTTTGTCTTAAAAAGGTTAAAATGAAAGTACATCTGACGTAGGAAGTACAGCTGATCATCTCAATAAACTATTTTTTGATGTTTTGCAGGATCCAATACAGATCAGCTGATTGTCAAGGGATTCTCATTAAACAATGGAATCAACTACACTGATAATTTTTCTATTGTTGTTAAACCTGACACTATTCCTTTTCTCTTGTTGCTAAGCCCGACACTATTCCTTTTCTCTTGTTGCTAAGCCCGACACCATCCAGATTGTTCTTTTATCACCTACAATTTTTTTGTTCATAGCTTTATTAGATGGATCTGAAGTCCTACCTTCTCAAAGGAGATCTTCATGGGGAGATTCACATGGAGATGTCATTTCATTGGCATTGACAACTGTTCTTATGTACAACATTTGATTAAAATAGTTTCCATATCGAGGAGAAAACAAGGAAAGAATCTATTGGGGGCGTTTTGTAGATATAATGAAATAAGTATTTAGTAACAAGAGTCATCTTAATAAAATATAGTATCGAGGTTAAGAATAACATTGTAGTGTGTCTATTTAAGCTATATGGAAGGGTAACTCAGTCAACGCCAGTAACTTGTTCGTCAGTTAAAGGGCGCCAACGACTGACCCTTACACAATTGAAAGAAACAAAAAAAATTTGAGAAAATGGGAAAAGAGGCTTTACATCTTTTTAATTTTATTTTAATGGTGTCAAGGTTTTCAATTGGATGGTGTTTAATTTGCTAGATAAGACGAAGCCATGAATGAAAAGTTAGAAAGAAAAATGTGGGACTTAAATGTGAGAATTAAATCCCTACATGTCCTACACCTATTCCATGACTCAAATTGTGAAAGATCCCCAATAGATCTTCTGCCCAAATATGGATTTTTCCCACTTTACAAAATAACAAAATATACTTTTTGACAACTATGGCAATTAAACTAGGGCTAACTGGATTAATTTCTGCAAAATGCTACAAGGGTTTTGTATGCAATCCCACCCAAACAGCCCCAAATAATTATTTCTCACCTCCAAACAATAAAACAAACTTTAGAAAGGATATGGCGATTACCCTAGGGCAGATTTGAATTAATTTAGGGCAAGTCGACTAGGGTTTGGAAGAGAAAACCACACAAATGACTTCCAAAAATTTATCTTTTTATCTCAGATGATTGCTACTATTTTTAGAAATCCAAACATATAAAAATCAGAATTTATAGAGGCCAAAATTACTCAGAAATTGGATCTGAAATCTGAATAATACACTAACTGAAAACCCTCTAAAAACCCCTCTGAAAATTATGAAACTTCTGAGCTTTTATTCACAAAAATTAGTATATGATTTGACAATAAATTCAGATCTAAATACCTCAACAAATAATGTCAAATTTGTCCCAAACTGGGTCAATCCAATAGAAGTATTGCTGCAGTTTATCTTCAAAATACACTGCTGGAAATGACTGAAAATTAGATTGCATTCAATGGGAATTTCTGAGAGAAAAACCCTCACAACTCTTGGGGTTTTCACCACAAGAGATAGAATTCCTAAGGGGTTTTATCCTTGGAATTTTTGCAAAAGCTGAGAGCTCAATGCAAGATAAAAATATCAAATGAATTTTTTGGATATCAAAAAGGCAAGTCAACCTTTCCTTATAAAAGAAAAAGGTCCCAAAATGACCTCCAAAACAGCCAATCGAATTTCTTGCAAACCCCTAGGCAAAGTCGCATTTTTTTTATGAGGCCTATGACTCTCTTTTCAATTAATTTCGACTCCTAGAGCTAGTCGCATTTCCTTAGGAGGAAATACATAGTTAATGATATTTTTATCCTTCCTAAATGTCATTACTCACCTTTGGCCCAAATCGTCATTATCATCTCTAATAAAATATAATAATCTCTTTTACAATGATATTTGCCCTCAAGTGCTTTAATAATTTTATTTTATATTTTTTTATAGCACTTTATAATAATTTATTGTGACTTAAGTCACCCTTATGCACCCCCCTTTGGCCGTCGGGTAGACAAAATGGGCCAAAGGTCTTCGATAAGAACTATTCAAAAAGAGGGACATTACAGTCCTCCCTTCCCGGGATTGCTTGCCCCCAAGCAATCTCAAGTAGCAAATCTGCACTCTCATCCGTTCTCGGATCCCAAATCAGCCTAAGCTTTTTGAATGGTTTCACATGCATTATACCAAACTGCTCAAAGGCTGCAAAAGAGGAAATCCTGGGAAAGTTGCTATGGGAGGCATTGGTAGGAATGCTGAAGGTGGGGTGCAGTTCCTTTTTGCTAAAAATCTTGGCTCTACTACCAATAATCTTGCTGAGGTAAAAGTTATTTTCAAAGGCATGCAAGAAGCCTTGAAAATTGGATGGCATAAAATCCAAGTTGAATCGGATTCCCAAATTATTATCCACTTTCGTTTTGATAATAGATTAGATTCTCCTTCCAATTGGCGTATTGCCAAAGAGGTGTGGAAGATCAAACAACTAAAAGGAAAATTCCAGGATGTCCAATTCAGTCACATTCCTCGTGAAAGGAACAAAGTTGCTAATGGACTAGCTACCTAGGATCTGGACACCAAGGACCTGTTTTGTTATGGCTTGCCCCCTCCATGGTGGTCCAACAAGATTTAGGAGGATATCAGACTTATTCTTAATCTTGATCCTGTCATGATTGTTTTTTCTGCTTTTCTAGTGTATAATGCACAAGCTTGGGCTAATAACTTTCAAGCTTGGCATAGCCGAATATGTAATTTGAGCTTTACATAATATAAGGTTCTATTGTTTTCAAAAAAAACAAGAGTCAACAACATAGTACTTTAACAACTAGTGTGCTATTCAAATTTCCCGTAATTTGACGTTTTATCGTTTCATCATAGGTTTATAAACACTACCTTCAACAATTGATCAAGGATAATGTGATTTCCCTGGAGCATTGACACATTAAGGACCAGATTGCAGACATCTTTGCCTACTGCTTGACTAAAGAAAAGTTTGTCAATTTGATGTCTTTGATTGGCTTGCAGATAGTTGTCATTAAATAGGAGGGTATGTAATACCACCTTTCATATTCAACTTTTGTGTCATGTGTAAGGGAGGATCGTGATATGTACTAATATGTGATGTCATCCTTGTAATCCATGATAGCATAAAGGGTGAATGTTATTGCATAGTTACTTAAGTCTCAAGGATGGAGGGATAGGGGGATGGAGGGAGGAGGTTTCCGGGATGGCAAAAAAAAATCTCAAATTAGCAGTTCCCTTGTGAAAGACATGATCATGGATTAATTATGGCTATAAATGGAAGGGAACGATGAGCGAGGGTCTATAAGAAAGTATTCCTTTATTAGCTATATGCAAAACACTTTGGTAAGTGAATCAAACTCAATTCAATGGATATTTGTCTGACCATGTTAAGGCGGCATTAAAAGCACAAATTCTATAAATAAGCATTCCTCTCATGGTCTTAACGGTCCTAATTAAGTTATGTTTTTGGAACACCTTTGGACTTAATACTATAGGCTTGCTGTTTGTCATAGTGATAAGTTATTTTTTTGCAACAACCTTTGGACTTGATACAATAGGTTTGCAGATTAACATCATGACAGATGTATCTCTATTATGTATAGTAATCATGAAATTCAAAGGAATCCTACAAGATTCGTTATTGTGGTGCAACAAAAGAATCCATTATTTATGGCACTTGTAAAGCCACTTTGGACTTGCAATTTCAGGTATGTGTGATATGCATTGAATATTGCAACCAAATTACTAATGTTTGAGAAAGAGGGTTGTAACTTTGGATTACCAAACAGTGCAAAAACTATTTGGAACTTTAGCACACTAACAGATCAACAAAATGAAACAAAAGAAACTGGAGATTAGGCAATGATTAAGTATTAGTATATCCCTCAACAGTAAGTAAAGTGAGGTTTTGCATATTTCAAATTGTTCTTTAAGAAATAAACATGCACTGTGAACATTAGTCTCTAAAACATAATACTCACCGCCACGATTTACAAGGCGCTGTAATTCAAAAGGATCGACAAACACACCAGACTGAAGCCTCTCCATCATAACTATTTCACAAAATTGATGATGCAGTGCACTAGAAGGTTTCCGGTGGTACTTAAATCTCATGAATGAACTCAGATGGCGATGGGCACCTTTTCCAATTAGCATACGTTGTAGATCGAGCATTTCTAACTCTGCGGGGAGATCTGCATTACAGTCTTGAGGCACCTCAGAGAGAGAGTCTGACTTGGCTGATCCTAGCATATTTTCATTTGCTGAATGTGGCTTCTGGGCACCTATTTCACAGTATGTAATAGATAGACCTTGCCTTTCCTCATGATTCAACAAGAAGCTAAACCGCTTGGTCTATATGTACGTTCAGATTGAAACATCAGGATTCTATAAACATATTTGTGCAATAAAAGGGTATACATGTACAATACAAGCATGGTAAGAAAAAGAAAATGCAAGATCTGGGAAATATATGTAAATAAAAACTAGCAAAGTTTCTAAGAAACAGAAACCAATAGACCTAAACCATAAAAAGGTATGCTCTCCAAACTTCAGCAAATTCTCCAAATATCATGAGTTGTAAGTTATTACACATTCCTGAATGATTGATTTGCACAAATCTTTGAAATATACATACCCTTTAGCTTTCAATCAAGAGAAACAAACCTAACTATCCATACACCAATAAACAGTATATAATGGCAGAAAAGCGTAAATGTAAATGCTTCTGAAAATAAAAATAATTTACAGATAAAACTTGCCAATAAATTATTTCTAGGTGAAAACAAAAATATTGCTTGCATTAAAACCAATTCACTTGAATAGTGCATTTGGACTTACGAAACAGTTGGTTCATCCTGAAGTAAAGTTTCTCATAACCATGATGCAGAATGTGTGATAACTTTCTTGTTAAAATGAAACAATAATCATAATTTATTACTTCACTACCAATTGCACAGGAGTTGCAAGGTACACTGGATAGGATGCAAATCCAATACTACCTATAAACGCAATTTGATGTAATGGTGGTTGTGCAATGTATGTGATAATGTCATTTTGTGTTGTATGATGCGTAGGGGACAGGTGAAGACTGATGAAATGAAAGCAATGCAATAGATGAAAAAGCCTGCAAAAAGGTAGGCTGGATATATACATAAATTTTACATGTAATGAAACGTGCAGGAAGAACTTTGGAACGGAGTCTCGTCTCGTAGCGCTCGAATGTAAATGCAAGAGGGTCATGCAAGTCTGTCAATGATCGCGCTCATGAGACTGTAGTAAATATTAACCCCTGTCGTTCAATGTTGCCAATATTTTTTGTTGTCTTGTCTAGTGTTATAACTTGTAATTTGTGTGTTGTAATTGCCCATGTGTTATTGAAGAGAGACTTCACTATTTCAGTCACACTCAAATCACGTGCTTCTTCCATTAGCCAACAAACATAAAGTTCCTTAATTCATTAGTATAGGTGGTATCACCCAACAGTATACAATTCAAAATCAAAAATTAGCATGGAGAGATCTAAGTTTCCATGAAGATATAGTTTAATTTCGGCTAAAACTAAAGGGGATCTCCTCTTAACTCTTTTCTAGTATTCAGTTTCACACGTGGCTGATCAAAGACCCTCTCTTTATGGCAGACACGTTGGCTCCCTCACTATGACCAATACATCAGCCTGATGAAATCTCAGGTCAATTAGCTTGAAAATTTAAATCCACACCAAATGCACCAAGTTGGGGCCCTTCGCAAGGCTTGATTGTTGTTACTCTCAAACGCTTTGCGCTCTAGCGAAAAACTGGAGTCGGCTTTATTAGGGTTTTACTTGTGGCATTGTCATACCACGGCCTTTTCGGACTCTGCAGGAATTTATTGCTATAGTTTCTCCTAGGGTTTCTCGCCCTTTAGGCGTCCCCTACATATTGACCTCACCATCTTCAAACCCAGTTGTTACAACTGTGGCTGGAGATGGTGGAGCTTTGAGCAATGGCACCGCCGGCAAAATGACCCAGGAAGTTCATTCCGAAAGTGTTCCACAAGGTAATGTTTCTCCCCCTAGTGTGGTTTTACCCATTCCTAAATTTAATGATGCCTATAAATGGTTAGAGCAATTTTGTCTCATTGGGTATTTTGTGGGTCGCATCCCCTCTAAAAGTATACTCAAATCCTGGGCTAATACAGTTTGAACTCCCCATGGGGTCAAACTGGAAAGCGTCCAAAACATGACCAAAGGTTTTTTTCTTTTTTGCTTTTCTGATCCTGCTAATGCCCCCAATATTCTAGCTCGGCAAGCCACTTGGTATGTTCGCAACTCTCTGCTTGTTTTGTCCCCATGGCACAAGGATTTCATGGTATCTGAATATACCACCCTTAAAGTGCCCGTCTGGGTTGAATTCCCTGGCCTACCCTTGCCATGTGTGCCTTTTTTGTCACAGATTGCCACTTCTATTGGTCGGGTAGTCTACCTCGAAGCAGATAGGTTTTACCATGCTCGCCCACAGAAGCGTTTCTGCGTTGAAGTTGATCTCTCAGGATCTGAAAGAATTTGTGGACATTCAGATGGGAGACAAACGCTATTCTCAGCGGGTCATGTATATCAATTTTCCTAACACTTGCTTTCGTTGTCAGGCCTCTGATCATAAGATCAAAGACTGTCCTCTTTATGTCCCTCGCAACTGCCTCGTGGCCAAAGCAGCTCCCAAACTAGTCAAACCTCAGCAGGAGGAAGGTTGGCAAGTTGTCGGGGGCCAGAAAAACAAGAACAAAACCCAGCAACCTAAGGCCTCTGGCTCCAATGGCCACAGGAGCCACCTATTAAGGAACAACCCCATAGCATACAAGCTAAAGAGCCAACTGTTGTTGCTAAAGAACCAACTGTCGCTGCCAACTCGGCTATCCAGTTGCCAAAATATTCCAGCACGCCCCAAGCGGCCTCGGTTCTCATGGACCAGACAAATTCCGTTTACAATGTCACCATGCCGCAATCATTGCCGCTACTCTTGCCAAGCAGCTCACAAGGGCCCTCCAAAAGGCCCCGAAGTCCTCTCGCATCTCTCGAGATCATAGCCCGGCTCACAACGTGGACTCAATCGAAAAGGAGTACAACATCGAATATGCTAGATGGAAAAAAATTGAATTACAGGATTTTTTGCAACATAATACTGCTCAATTCCTACAAAACCAATATGACGCCCTTGATGGCTTGGAGGATGGTGACATGGCTCTTGACCACCGTTTCCCATGAATTGTCTATCTTGGAATGTTCGGGGTCTTACAGATTCCTGTCGTAAATATGTTGTTCGTGCAAAGATTTGTAAATTTGGATGTTTTGTTTTTGCAGGAGGTGAAAATTACAAGTTTTCAGTTATAGATGGTTTGTAACTCCATCTGGCCTGACAATTTGGCTTTCTGTAGTAATCATGAAGTAGGGCGTGGGGGTTTAATTTCCCTTTTTGCCCCCAAATGGCGGCCCTTGTTAATTGACCATGGCATCGACCCCACCAACCGTGCCATATGGGTCCTATTTAATGTTGACGGCCACCCTTTTGGCCTCATTAATATTTATGCCTCTAACGATGCTGGCCAAAAGGGTCGATCTGTGGCTGTGGATCACCAGCACAATTCCCGATGTGTATTGGGTCATAAGTGGAGATTTTAATATGGTTGAGTCACCCAATGATAAATGTGGCCACTTGCCAATGAGGTGGACAAGCTTGCGAAAGGGAGGCGTGGTTTTTTATGCGTAATAAGTTTGGGTTTTATGACCCTAACGCCTCTCGCTTTCCCACATATGAAGCATGGTTTACTTGGTCCAATCTCCGAGGAGGAACAAATCAAGTACTTAAACGGCTTGACAGAGCTATGTTGTCAACTCAAGATTATTTTGAGTTTGATAGCATTTATTCCATGCCAGTGGAGGTCATGCCTGACTTTGTCCTTTCGGATCACTCTCCAATACAATTTCGTATCACTTGGCATGATACGCGCACTTTTTGTCATAAAGGCCAATTCTTCCTTAATACTGCCTTGATGCAACATGGGCCCACACTCAATCATATCAAGTGTGTGTGGAACTTAACTCCCCGGCCTAGTCATTGCCAACGTTATCATCCACCTATGCATACCAGCTGGATTCAATGGTGGGAGGACGCGATGACTCGAACAACTAGATTCCTTAGAATCTATGGCAGACAGCTGGCCAAAATCAGGCGCCGCTCATACTCCGCTAACACCTCGGCTCTTAGTCGAGTGGTGGTGGCGCTTCAAGGTGATCCCTTCTCTGAAACTCTGCAACTTCATGTTGCAAAGCTTCGCCAACAAATTCAAATTGCTGACAATTACAATGTCAGGGGAGCGCAGATCCGAGCCCGATTGCACTGGCTCAAAATTGGTGATCGAGTCTCGAAAGAATTCTTTCTTTCCCTCAGAGCCAAGAAACCATCTCAGCAAATTCGGGCCATCATGGAAGGCGGAGCTCGGGTTACCGATCCCCAACTTATGTTGCAAGCCTTTGTGTGCCACTACAAGCTTGTGTTTCAAGCTCAACAACCCTCTAAAGCTCGACAAGCTGCTCTTGATCAATGTCTGGGTGTTGTGCCGTGCAAGTTGTCCGAGGCTCAGAAGGTGATATGTGACCGAATGCTCACCATTGAAGACCTTCATGATGTTACCATGCAGATGGCCAATGATAAAGCTCCGGGCTATGATGGCTTCCCCTGCGAGTTCTACAAAGCCCTTTGGGATTCGGCTGGTCAAGACCTTTTTCAAGTATATCTCGAGGGATTTCAGAACTAGTCCTTAGGGCCACGTATCAACAAGGAGAATATTAAATTCATTCCTAAACAAGGAGACCTAGAGAAAATTACTTGTTGGCGGCCTATCACCCTGTTGAATGTCTCCTACAAAATCATTGCCAAAGCTTTGGCTATGCGGCTTCGCAATATCCTCTTGGATGTTATTCAGCCAGAACAAACAGGATTCATTCAAGGAAGATATATCATGGATAACATCATCATTGTTTGGGAGGGCATGGAATGGGCTCGCAAATCCAATCAATCTGCCATATTCATAGAATTGATTTTGAGAAAGCATATGATCGGATTGAATGGCCGTTTATTCTTGCCATGCTCCAAGCCCTTGGCTTTGGCCCCATTTTTATTCAATCTGTCAGCATGCTTTTTGCAGATGCCTCTGCTCAGATCACTATCAATGGCATCAGCTCGGAACCCTTTGGGATTTTTCGCTCCATTCGCCAAGGCTGCCCTTTGGCTCCTGCACTCTATGTGTTGGTTGCCGAAGGATTTGGGTATTTATTGGCCCACGCCAAATCTCAGGGGCTTGTTAGGGGAATCACACTACCTTATGCCCAATTCTCAATTGCTAAATGGTCATTTTGCAGATGATTCCTTTCTTACACTCATTGAAGATGAAGCCAACATTCGCAATGCCATGCAATGCCTGGATATTTTCTGTTTAGCATCTGGTTCCTCAATTCAATGGCGAAAAACCCAGTGCTATCAACAATCTTTCCTTCCTACGCCTGATTGGCTCGCCACTTTTGAATGGAAGGTTCTGGCTCACGGCGAAATATTTAAATTCCTTGGTATTCCTTTTGCTTTTCAAGCCTCTCCGGCTGAGCTCTGGCAGTATGTTATTCAAAGAGTGGCCAAAAAACTGGAATATTGGCTTACTAGACCTTTATCATTGGCTGGGAAATTCCAAATCTGTTCCAAAGTTCTTGCGGCCACACACGTGTATTACTCTTCGTGTTGGGTTCCTTCCAAAGCCTCTATTCAGAAGCTGGAAAAGTTGCTCAAAGCCTTTCTATGGGCTAACGCCTCTACAGGCAGAGGTTTTCATTGTGTGGCTTGGGAGATATGTTGCCTTCCCCGCAACTCTGGGGGGCTTGGCCTTATTGACATTCAGCGCCAAGGGTGGGCACTATGCACGAAATGGATTGTTAGAAGCATCACTGGCCAAGAAGCTTGGAAAGTGCTCCTGCGACATGGCATTGAAGAAGGCTCACCTTATGGCCGCCCTGCGTGGAAAGGATTGGGGTTTATCAATCTGCTCATAGCCCCAGTGCCTGTCAAAGTGATTGGCACTTTTGTGCTCAAGAGCATTTGGAAAGCATGGGAATGCATCAAACCCTGGCTTCAATGGAAAGGTGATGGTTTTCGTAATGGGCTTTCCATTAACCATCAATCCCTCTGGTGGTCACCGATATTCCAGGCACATGATAAGTGTCTTGCAGAAGTTCCAGGAATCTCTGCGCTCAAATTTTTCAAACGTGGAATTCACACCATTCAAGATTTATTCTGCAAACACTCGCAATCTTGGTTCTCTTGGCCTGAAATTAAAACTCATTTTCGGCTTTCCAACCAGGACCTAGGCTGCAGAAGTTATCTCTGCGCTCAAATGAAGTGATCAGCTTGGTTCCTAACACGTGTTATCGGCTTTTCTCAGGACCAAGATAGTTATAATAAAGTGATCAGCTCAGTCCCTGACCACATGCTGCACAAAATTGTTGTGCATTCTTCTCGCCCTTGGTGGATGGACTGGAAATGGTATGCGGATACTCCATTTCGCAACTACTCAGCCAGTAAAGGCTACCATTGGCTTTCGCCTCATCTACCCATGGTGGATAAACTCAACATGTCATGGGGAATTCAACCCTCTTTGTCCTCCTGGAGTAGGCGATTTGACATTGTTTGGTCTATCTGTGTGGAGCCCAAGATTGCCCATTTCCTCTGGTGTATTTTACACCAAGGTCTCCCTATCGGGGCTCACCTTGTTCAAATTGGGGTCCCGACTCCCAAATGCCCATTTTGCGGCCATTTGGAAACTATTATGCATCTTTTCTGGTTTTGTCTGAAAGCTCAACTTGCCTGGAACTGGATTCATTCATTCTTCTTTCCACTTAGACCACATTGCTTTACCTGGCAACATATCCTTTTGGGGGATAATCCCAAGCTTCTGCCTATGTTCACCCAGATTTGGCATGTTTTCAGAGGGAAAATTCTTTTTTGGATATGGAAAGAAAGAAATGCTTTTTTCTTTGCTAATTCTACAGTTGATCAACATTTTTCCGTTTATAACAAATCTATGGTGATCTCAAATGTGTTGTTGCAGATACAAGTCCAGGCGAACAAAGTCGTGTTGGAGGTGGACCACCTCTAGACCCTGTTGCGACATTGGGGGGAAGCCCCATGTAATGTTTCCCGTGTGCCACCTTCTCCAACTCGACGCTCCTCGCCACCTGGCCGTGGTGGTCAGCGTAGCCATTCACAACGGCATGCTTTTAGCCGGGCTCGACGCTCCCCGGGCCTCTTCACCAAAGAAGTTATTCACTAGCTCGCCGGCATGGCCGGGGGTCGCCGCGCCCTCACCAACAAAGGAGTCCTTCTCCAGCTCGCCAACAGGGTTGGGGGTCACCGGCTCGCCAACACGGGTGGGGCTCTCTTGTAGCCTCTATGCAACACACTATTGATGGGTGGAATCTGCCCCTGCCGTCACCGTCTTTTGAAAAATTTCCCCACCTCAGCCTCGCCATCCCCACTTGAGGAGAGGCGGACCAGGAAGAAGAAAATCCCACTGGATGGGATATCCGGATGCTAGCAAAGACTTACCTAGCTCGGGCTGGCCGGATGATCATGATCTGCCCGCTTCGGGCATGTTTGTTGCTACTGCTTGATTTGGTTTTTTGTAATCCTCTAGGCACTGCCTACTTTTTGTTTTCTCCTAGGCTCGGCCTAGTTTGTTTCTCGTTTTCCTAGGCTTGTCCTAGCTTGTTTGTGGAAACAATATAAATAAACTAAATAATACTTCTGAGTGGGCTACTCTTCAACCACTTCGGCTAATTTTATATTTACATTCTGAATCCTACCCACTTAAAATTAAAAACTAAATTTTTATTTGTGACTTCAAAATTTATTAGTCGGTGTGATTGAATGTTTATTTACATAATCCATGGGTAGAAATTATCTAACCATGTTTTCTCGCTATTTTTATTGAGTTTATTCGTAGACATCCGTGATAAAATGCAATAGAGAGGAGGTGAAATAGGCCACGGAAATTGTGGAGAAAACATTCTAGGGAGATGATGTTGCAAGAGCCATGAAGATGGCAAATAAAGCCCAAGCTATGTTTGCTGATCTTGAAGGTCTTGGGCAACTGATATTAATTTTTAAAGTGTACATCGCTGCTCAACACAAAATCATTGATGGGCAAAAGGACTCTTACAAGATTTTAGAGGTTGAATCGGCTGATGACATTAATATTAGATAACAATGTAAAAAGTTGGTTCTTTTGCTACATCAAGCCAATTGGAGCAACAGGAGCATTTAAGCTGCGCCTCCAAGCTTCTCAAATACTTTCAGATAAAAACAAAAGAGTACAGTATGAATGAAACAGAAGAGAGGTTGAAAATTTACTGGAAAAGCAATGACAGTCAAGATATTTTGATGTATTAAATGTTATCTAATTTCTGCAGACAATAGGCTGGTGAATGTGATTTTATGCAGCATTGTTATACATCAACGAAAGTGAGTGAAATATCGACTGCCACAAAATATCTGTATGTCGCATTAAATATCTAAATGACTGAACAATACAAGAAATTGAAAAGTAAAAACAAAAAACTGATGGTGAGAATCCGGCTTCCAGAAAGGCTTGACACTTTCCAGTAGGGTCTCCCACCATAAGAACACTTCCAGTGTAAATATAGAATTTGTTAAAACAAACTGTGTTCATATAATACACACTACAGCTACAAGACTTCTAAGGCAATCGATCCCCTCCTGTATAGATTACCCTAAAATTATATAATACTTGCAAATTTATAATCATCAGAATGTAAATTTATAATCATCAGAACCATTCAGAGTTATTGAATATGCCAACAAGATTCAATCAAGCAAATCTCCTTCATCTGGCAGCTGCACTTACTGATTGTTAATGTCTCTGATTCCCAGACTTAGGTGCTCTAACCCTATCTCTTCACAATGAAGCCAATAAAGTAATGCTGTTTTATCAAGCATGGGCGTATCAATTCCTAGCAGATGACACTGTCCACTGTTGAGATATTAAAAAAAAACAAACGGTACATAAACACTTTTACAAGAAAAATTTTACCTAAAATTATTTCAAGAACATTTTTTCCATGAGATCCTCAACTGGTGTTTTAGAGTTTTAATTAAAATCATGTATACAGGTTATATCATTCTTTTCCATGTCTAATCAATCCTTCTAGCATCTCTGGTTCTATATCATATCTTGGTCCCATCTATTGCACGAGGAAAATGTGTAGTTGCTCTATTTGTTCCTTTGATATCATTCAATGCTAATATAATAAACATGAAATATCTTTTTGTTTACTGGATATGCCTTACCCCTTCCAAGTTAGCATATCTCTGTAAAACAATACAAATACGGATATGATTTCCATGGGATACGCCTTGAATATGGCTCGGTTCATGGATTGTCTGTATATGTCTGTATATGCCTTGCAGAAAATCAAGAGATATTTTGCATATGACTCATGAAGACAGAGACATATCTCATAAAAACACAAATGAAGGAAAAAAAACACCTAATGCAAGACACCTTTCTTCTCACACATTAGAGTTTTGTGCTCATATTGGGAGGGTTCTTTGTAAAGAATTTTTGTTTTGAGTTTTTTACATTTTAACTTTCATGATATTTTCATTTTACATATATACACGTTCATTTATTGTTATATAGCATTACCCAGCCATATTGTAAACAAGGTTTTCTAAAATTTGCCATCTGTATTGCACACCCGTATCAATATCCCTGAAACTTAGATTTTTTGTTGGCAGATACATGCTAATCATGTGCAACTTACATGCAGATTGGTAGCATATAAGTGGAGCATATAATAATCAAGTGGATGGTCAAATCACAATCCATGTATGTAGATGTGTTCCTTGAGTATGTAGCGATCAAATTCCTTGCAGAACTTGAATATCATCTTCACGCATGTATGCATATCTATTTTTTGAGTTTGTATACCTAATGCTACAGGAAATATGACCACCTTCGCATAATAAGGCACGTATCTTTGTTTTTTAATCATCCATGCTTATTGTGCCAAATTGGGAATAATTGATAGCCCCATTCTTATTTACAATGGAAAGTGGAGCTACTCACCATATGGCATAATTTCTAGTTTAAAAGTAAATGTAGGAGAGATTTATTGTTAGAAAATGACAACACCCAAGTCAAGATAGTCGTAAGAAGAAACGTAAAGATAAAGTTAAAACTTCAAACAAATTGCCCTCGTTCTGTTAGGAATGAGAGGAAAGGTGATTGACACTGTGTTGGAATAATGCCTTGAACAATGAAGAAGAGATAGACCTGTTCACCGGAAGAAGTACAGGTAATTCAATACCACAAATGATATTATTGCATAGACTCTTGATGGAGGTTGCTAGTCAATTTCTTACAATGAAGAAGAGATAGACCTGTTCCCTGGAAGAAATACAGGTAATTCAATTCCACAAATGATATTATTGCATAGACTCTTGATGGAGGTTGCTAGTCAATTTCTTACAATGATGGGCCAATGGGAAAGAAAACAAAGCATTTGATAAATCTATAAGAGAATAATGCATCCTAGAAGTAGAGAAATCCTGTCTCCAATAAATGTAATGAAAAAATTCTTAAGGAAACATTTATTTTGTTCATAAAAAAGCTCTCCACCTTAGAGGCCCAAGGACCCTAAATTTATCTTGACAGTCCTTCCAACAAGTAGAGGTATTGCAAATTTGATAGCAATAAAACCCTTCTAGGACCCTGGTTCAATAAACACTCTTAATTAATTGTTGATGCATTTGTTTCCATAGAAACACCGAGGTATAGCAATGTATGACAGATTGGGGATTAAAAATTATAGTTTAGTCACACACAGGCCCGCAGCCCCTCAGCCCTAGGCTTTCTATGGTGAGCATTTTTGACAGATTGTGGATGGTACATTTCCCAACTATCTTCAACATCACTGTCCATAGGGAATTATGTCTCCCCTTGGCCAGCTGAGGTTACGTTCTCACCAGTTGTGAGTTGAGATAGATCACCATATTGTGCAAGCCAATAGGAGATGTCATACTTGCTCTTTCCAAGAGGATGCTACGAAGCGCTTTATTTGCCGGTGTCTCATCTGTCATGAGTTTTGAATTAGATACCATTGTTTGTACAAGACTTAGGAGGGTCCCTTGCCACCTTTTCCCAGACATTTTCACCTTCAAGATGCAAATACATTCAGACATTATGCTCTACAGGAGACTTTCAACACCACTAGATTGATTACTTCCTTCTTTTAACTTATTTCAGCCATTGAAGGTGTAAATTGCCTATTTGTTATTGCAGTCAGTATTGCACATTAATAGATGTGTAAAACTATGGCCCCCCAAGAGAAATAACCAATGCAACTTGACCTATTATTCCTGCACCTAATGTAGAAGACCAACTACATTTCAGCATAGAGAATCAACTACTCTCCCATGTGCACAGTCTAGACTACATAGGCAGACACACATTACCAATTTTATCTCTGCCTTGGAGGATCCTCGGTCAAGGATGTTAGGAGAGGCACTAGGATGTGTCATTCTTCCTCCTATAATTAGCACTAGTAATTCTCCTGAGGACATCATCAGGCTCTGTACTGGCCTTTGTTGATGATTGACAAGGATGATGGCCCTTATTTTGCTCTCGACTCTGATGCAGATGATTAGGACCCTAGTTCTGAATGGGCCCCCTTCTCTTCACCCTATCGGCAATACTTTTTAATGGGGGCCTCCCTTACACAGGATTGATTTGTATTATATGGCTTCATTTCTTACTGACTTGTTTAGGGTTTACCCTTCTCTTATTAGAGCTTGTAGAGTACTACATTTATGTTATATATTGTTTTGGTTCTTGGTCCTTTTAGCATTCCTAACTAATTAAAACTTGTAATTTTTGGATCCCATTGACCTACTTTCATCATCCAAGGACCATCATACAATTTCCTTCTTTCTTAATCAGTATAACATGTTGCCCCAAGTAAATGAGTAAAGGTTGATTTGTGTCAACTTTCCTAGGAAACAGGACAATTTCACAAAACTGATCAAGGCTCAACAAAAAACGGAAAAACTCCTTAGTATTGGCAAACTTGGTCAAGGTTCCCAAAAACATGGCAAATCTCAAAAAGCTCACAAAGTTGATATCTAGAATTTTCTCATCCACGTGTATGAAATCAAA
This sequence comes from Taxus chinensis, assembly GCA_019776745.2. Lineage (NCBI taxonomy): Eukaryota > Viridiplantae > Streptophyta > Pinopsida > Cupressales > Taxaceae > Taxus > Taxus chinensis. The sequence goes on from CM034151.1 coordinate 28,331,016, forward strand.
TAAAAATAAAAATAAAACATTTGAGATGTTTTTAGAAGATACATTTTTGGAGGGGCAATTGAACTAGAGGGTGGTTGTTTATCCAAGATTCAACATTTATTTTCAAATTTTCAAGAAATAGACTCATTGTTAAGAAGAAATTAAAAATATTAATCATCCTCTAGTTTTAAGCATTGAAATTGATGGGACATCCATATTTCTTAAGTTTTCAATTGAAGTGCACCTTGGAAAAGTGAATGAGCTCTTGAAGATCTTCCCTTGCATGCTTTTAAAGGAAACTGAAATATATTTTGGGTTCTCTTAGAGGTGGGCGTGTTCCACAAAAAAACTTGAATCCCTAAGCCCAAAACTAAGAAAATGGTGGGGGGGTCGATCATTTTGCAAAGACCTTGGGGAGGGAAGGGTACATTGCAATCTATTTAGAAACTAATGAGATTGTAGGTGAGTCAATTAAAGCAGCACCTTCAAAGAAAACCCTGCTATGATGTACCTCCATGCCAAGTGTACCTCTAAATGACATATCAAGTGGATAGCAGTTTATTCTCTAACAGTGTCAAAAGAAGATAATATACAGAAGCTAAAAACAAAAATATGGCCAATTTCCTCTCCTATGGTTGAAACCAGCACAAAATGACAAAAATACTGCTACTGGTGTCAATCGTCCTTCTAGTGACCCTACTTCAAATTGCCATTCCTATCTCCTCTACATCCCCTCCCACAACTATTACAACTATTTGTATCCACAACTTTTGTGCTCCTTATATTACATATGGATCTTAACCTGGCCAAGACAAATCAAATGTATTGAATGTCTATGACCAAGCTGAGAAATCCATAGGACACTTTTGGGTATATTTACTATATCCCTGTATTGGCAGCCCATGATTGATGCTATTGACATTTGTTGCATGGGTTTCAAATATTTTTAGGATATTAGGGACGGGTAGGGACTATGGTTGTCCAAGATGTTGCTATAACATGGTTCTTGCACGAAGACGAGGTGGTATAATATTTGTTGTGTTATGCAACAACGAAAATAGACCTTACAATATTGGTACCTCTACTTATGTACATGCAAGTAACTTGCAACTTAGGTCCCAAGCTCTACTAGAGCAAGGAGAAATGTGTTTACATAGCCTAATGACAAGAATATTGATAGGGTTGTTCTGATGGGTTTTTTATTCTATCCAAAATAGTCCATCTTATCCAATTTATTAAGTCAAGATGCTAGTGAAAGAAGATACAGAGAAAGGGGGTCACAACAAATCACACCCATTGCATACTACTGGTAAAGAGGAGCGGAAGAGAGTTCACAAGTTGATACAAAGGGTATGGCTCTCCAACAAGATCAGGAAAAATTCAAGAAGAGCATTATTGATACAGAACTGAAGACTTGATGTGGTGAAGAAAAGAGGACCAATTGACATAGACACCCTAAGGGCCTAAATAAGTAGGATATACAGACCCAAGAAACAGTTTGCTCTAACACCTGGTCCAACTTTCATCTTTTAGTATGTAATTAAAATGTTAATTTAGGGCTTCAATTTAGTTGCACTGGCTCTCAGTTTCTTAGTTCTTTGTCTAGTTGGTTGTAGCCCATTTTAATATTTTCGCAGATCGTTTTTTAAATACATAAAAGTGTTATATTGTAGGAGTTTTTTTTAAGTTTGATCTCTGCAAATTGCCAATCTACCTCTAGGCATACCATATTGTCATTGCAGCAAATTTGTGAGTGGTTGGCCTTTGAGCTCCGAGACTTTGGCCTGTAATGCTTTGATATACATATTTGCTTTTCTAGATATCAGAAACTGCATACAAGAAAGATTGAGATGTCATCTGAGCAATTTCTTGGAAAATCAAAGTTCAACCATACTGTGTTTTTATTCTGACATTTCTAACTTCCACCTTTGAGAAGAACCCAAGGAAACTGCCTGCTTTGGTCTATTTATTTATACGAAAAAAGATAAACATAATCTTCAGAAGAAAATCAGAAAGACTTCCCCTAAAAAAAATTAGGTCATTCAAGAATAGTAATTTGGGCACATATAGCAAGAATGTGTGTGTACGTGTCACAAAGAGAGAGAGAGAGAGAGAAAGAACTGACCAACCATTGGGTTGTAGAATGTTGATGCCAAAGATCTGGTCTTTTAACGAGTGTCAGTGGAAAAACAGAAGTTATATGACAAAGGGGGTCTCCCTCCTGAGCATTTAATGAAGCTAAAGGAATATATTGGCAAACTTGTGACTTATCAAGACAGTAAAACATATGCTCATGCCAGAATCCCATTAAACCGTCAAATTGAGTCCATACAGGAGAGACCATAAAACTATCAAATGGAGATCTTGAAAGCAATTGGAGCAAAGCACTAGTTCCCCCTGAATCAACCAAAACTGTATCTAAGAGAAGAGTTCTGTAATTTCTCAGGCACTGTGCACTTTTGAAGTTGTTGCAATCCACTGCAATATACCCAAAAATCTCTTTCATAAGCATAATGACATAATCAGTGTTCGCCAATTGTCCTTCTACTGTTTCGTGTTTGTCTTTTTTAGGAACATGCTTACTGCTTACTCCATAAGTCAGTTGAACTCCTAATGGTCCCACACTATCTCCCTGACATTTATGCAACATGAATACTTTAGGATCTAATTTGACATGCAGGAAACAAACATGCATGCAGAAAAAATTTAACCCTTGTATCTCTCTGTTTGTCTAAGTTAAATAAGAAAGTGTCATTCAAAATTTTCCAGGTGCACAATGTCTGATATTGTTCATTAACAATTTGACATATAGAGCATCAGAGTCTGAATAAAAGACTGTAAATTTTAAATTTTAAATCTAAAATGTGAAGACGTAACTAGAAGCTTACAGGAATCACGGAATTGACCACATCCAATTTCAGCCAGTTGAAGTACTGTTTAAAGTGCTCGAATGGTCCTTTTTCTGTAGTATCGGGCTCCAACTTTAGCTCCATACAATAACGCAAATCAGATAGTTCATTTTCAGGATCCTGCCTTAGCATGCAAAGCTCCTCCTTTCTCAGGCTTTTTTCCCTGTTGAATTTGAGACCACTGGTTTCTCTCTCCACTTCACCATGCACTTCTGTATTAGTTGCCACTATCTACAGAATCAAGTTAGTAAAATTCAAGCCATAACTGCATATTATCTAAAAAGCTTTCATCCAATCCAAAGAAGCAAAAGAATGAATAAGGGAGAATGCCATGAGGACAGCATACAACAAGGTACTTCAAGTACCATATCAATATGCCAACCTGCTGAAGCACCATAGAAAGGATAGACAGTGTGTAATACACATGCAATCAAATACATGGAGAGCTGAAATTTTTAAATCATTTTTCCCCCGCACAATGAGTGTACATTTCAAAATATTGCTTGGCTCCTGCACCTCAACAAAATCAAATATTCACGTTTGCATGTCAATTCAAATTCTAGCTTGAACGAAATCAAGGGCAGTGATAATTATGTTGATAAAAAGAAGTCATACATGTCAAAGGACTGCAGGTGGGAACCTTGATATGAGTGATTCTATATTTGACATAAAACAAGACATAGTGACAAAATAGAAAAATCACCTTTCCAGTGCTAGCAAAACTATGATCCATCTATCTAGATTCCAAACCCTGAATCTTGGTAAAAAGAGAAAGAAGGATAGTTGAGACCTCACAACCATGGAGCAGGATGCTCAGGAGCAAACAGCTGGACAACATGGCTGTAGTGCAGCGCATTTTCACAGCAGACACTTCCAAACAATTCTCATATATGAAATTTAATAATGTCCTGAAGAGATCTTACAGGCAATCACTTGAGTTGGGAACTTAGGGATGCAACCTCAACCAGATTTTGGAATAACTTGGATGAGGAACAGGTCACTATGCTCCTGTACAGAATTAGCATCAACCAGAGCTATGCTTGTTGACTAATGGGAATCCCAAGTGCACAAATACTGAACTACTACCCAAAAACTTGGTGGGATGAAGAGGGTATAAGGGGACATCTCTGCTGTCCCAATAATCCATTATGTAGAATCACCTGGATAGAATGCAAAGTCACTTTGCAGATCATACCAATCTGCTTCACTGGGTTAGGAATAAGCTTGGCACCTGCAGTGGCACACTAAAAAGTGGGTACCTGCTTGCTATCAGTAACCAGCCCCAAATGTCCAACTGGCTTGCATCCAAGATTTGGTCTAGTGCTGAGCTACCAAGGGCCAATGCCCTTGTGTGGCTAGCAGCAGAGCTGCAGAAGGGAAAATCCTCATACAAGACAAATTGAATAAGATGGGACTGCAAAACCCAGCTATGTGCAGTATGTACAGGCACTTGGACAAATTAGACAACCAAATGCTGCTCCGTTGGGTATTTGCATCCTGCATGGTCCCGGCTGCTGCAGAAATTGGGATGGAGTTGCGCCAGATCAATATATTTGCGGTCCTCAATTGCCTCTTGGTCATGTGTAAGAAAATCTGATAAAGGTTTCATCCTTTGGTCAGCAGCTGCCTCGGTGATGATATGAGAGATTTGAAAATTGAAAAGAAAGCAACTCTTGCATCTTTCAGAGCATCGCATTCCCTATGGAAAGGTTTCATTCCAGACTTAAAGTGGATATTGCAGAATTGGCCCATAAGAAATTATCAACAATAGATTTGGGAACTTTTTCACATTGGATATAAAGGTTACTTCTTCCGAGTGCAAAAGAGCTTTGATTAGGTGGGTCCCACTGGGGGCTGCTATGGATAAATTGAACTTCAACAGTGCTTCCAAAGGAAATCTAGGATCTTCTGGGAGCGACAGCCTCTTTACATATGAGAAGGGTCATCTCCTTGGAGCTTTCTAAACAAGATCTTTCAGGGAACAAATGATAAGGCCGACACATTTTACCTAGGGGAATTCTAGAAAGTTGGCTATTCATTTAGATCTCAGCAAACTTCTTGTGGAACAAGACTGTGTTCATCATTCTTGCTATGTTTAGAGGATTCGTTCCAAATAGGAAACTTGATGGAATCCTAAATGAGGCCTGGCTTCTGATCCATCTCCTCAATACCATTTCTTTCCAACATTGCTTTAGAGAGGAAAACAGACCAGCCAATCTTTTGGCCCTAACCCAAGAACACAAATAAAACATTCACATGAGTATTGGGAAGGGCTTAATAGGCTACTATTCCTAGATATTGAGTAAATTTAAGCTTAAATTCCTTCATCAAAGAAGGAAGACCCCTAGCCGTTGTCCCTTGGGAACTAATTTATTTCAAAACAAAAGAAAATTTCAAAAATAGAAAGAGAGATTAAAGTTGAGGAACCAAAGGTTAATATTTGATGGCGTCACTTGTATTCATAGTTACATGTTCAAAAAGTTTGAATAGTTCGGTTCAGACATCCAAAAAAGTTCAAAAGTTCGAGATTTTGTAAAAGATTCGGTTCGGCTCTGTTTCAGATCAGAAAAATTGACAAATTTAAAACTATACGTATAAAATAATAATTAAATATGAAAATTAATATAATAAATACAATATTAGAAATAATAATTAAGTATTACTAAATACTAAATAACAAGGACAATGTTAAAAAACAATAATATCTTAGATAATAAATACAACGTTAAAAAAATATTAATATCTTCGATACTTAATGGATGTGTTACACTAGGTCAATCTAAGAAATGGTATAAATTTATACGTCGGTTAAATGATACATTGGATAACTAATAGGCCTTGATTTATTACACATAACCAATGTAATTTAATATTTATAATATCATAATATCACTATCAGTGCCAACTCCCAGCACTAGCTCTAGCCCAAAAAATTGCAAACTTGCAAGGATTAATGACGGCCACAGCTCGAATGGGTTTTAATTCACGCACACTTCTCAGATCTGATGCAGTTGGAAGCCATAAATGAAAACCAGTAAAAGGCAGAAAAAGTTAAGGAAATGCAGGAACTGGCTGATAAAATGCAGACCACATGATAGCAAGATAACGCCAAAACAGCCTGGTAACTGACTGCTGCTGGAGGGCTTTCAGGATGATTCTGAAACCCTAATTCTGTCCCATATTCTGTTTTCTTTTAACATCTAACATTCGCTGCGGATTGAATTTGGACCATATTCGTATGAGTATGGTAATTATGCTTGTATTAACACAGCCCAGGATGAAAATGCAGATAAAAGAGAGTGCATCCTTGCCCCAACATGAGAAGATCCTGCAGATGCAGGAGCAGAAAAGTGGACTGAGAAGATGGAAAAAAAGGCCTTAGCGACGCCTTTGGCTCTGTATTCAATAGAATGAAGAAGAAGCTATCTGTAGAGGCAGTTTTCAAGATGATGGGAATGCACATACCATGGAGGATACGGTATAAACCTTATTTTTCACTCTTACTTATAATTTCCCTTTGCAGGCTGTTGACGCCTTAATCTCCCCGAGTGTGTGCCTTAAGAGGTGTATTGGGAACAGGTGGGTTGGTTAGCAGTACCGGATGAGAGAGTCACTGTGCGCCCCATATGCCTTGGATCATCCTAGCATGCTTTACTACCCCCTTACTAGTTCCCTTGTTACCCTCCTGCTACCCTCTTACCACCACCTTCACACCTACCTACAACACCTCGGATCACCTTTACATCTGCTCCCAAGTGTCTGCTCCACTTCCCCATCCTTTCTCCTCAGGGCAAATCCATCGTGTCTTCTTCAACTAACTCCAATCCAAGTAGTTCAACCTCTCATCAAAACCCTCACCACCAGTTCTTGTGTTACCAAGAACTCGAGCAAATCATGCCTATTCCTAGATTAGACCACATTTATCCTGCAAAAACTGTGCCCTGCATGCTGTGACCCTAATTTAATCTGTTGATGACATGCTAACATTGGGCACTCTCATGACAATTGTTGAGATCTCAAAAAGGTGGCTTTGATTTCCTCCAAGGTGCTAATTTTGATATCGATGCTATCACCAAAGAGCACTATGAGTACTAATCACTTCTTCAAAGCCATCAATATCATCAATGATAACATTCTAAATCGGTCCATAACCCCGAAAAGGCACCCTTGCACAACTTTGTGTGCACCATTGAAGCGGACTATGGCCATAACTATATTAACTCCCAATATGTGAATGCGGCCAAAGTCAATTATCGACAAAAGCCTGCACATAAGGATCTCACCCAAAAACCTAAGAAACCATCTCAAGACGAGTTGTTGCTTAAGGATACTTCTACTTCATCACCTAATGATCAATCCAATGACGAACCCACTCCACCAATAGAGTCTCAACCCAAGGAACCTATTCATCAACATAAGCAAAAGTTCCCTCAATCTAACAACAAACCTCCTACAATCATTAAATATTTAACCACTTATAACAATTCTCAACCAAAATACAGTTTTGGATCTTATCAAAAACCTCAATGGAACTTCCTTGAAGAACTTAATTCCATGCCTTGTAAAATTTCCTTTATGGAACTTATGCACATATCCCCCCAACATCATAGAAATCTCATGCAACACCTTCAAGCCTTAGAGGACTCCGCAAAACTACCAACAAAGACCCTTCTAATCAACCTTCACCTACTTTTGAGATTCACGCCATATAAACCGTAACTCCTCAAACTTATAGGCACTCTCCCTAGAGTTCCCTAAGGATGACGTGGTCAATGACAAAATCCTCTTCCGCACTAATGACCCTCCTCTCCTCATTATTGTGCTCATCTAGGATGTCCAAATAAGAAACGTCCTTGTGGATGAAGGCTCAGGAATCAATGTCGCATCCTTTTGGTTAAAGGTCTTTGATAAAACCCATTAAAATCCCCTTGGATGCATTTGGCTTCCCATCACTATGGGACCCAAAAATCGTGCATACCAAGGTCGTGATCTCAGATCATCCACCATCTAATAATAGTGTTATGCGGGGACGCGTCCCCTAGATTTCGGTGGCATTTGGGATGTCCCGAACGTTTCGAGGACTTAGAGGGGATGTCCCTTATTTTTTAATTTTTTTTTTAAGTTTTATGATGTTTTTTACTTCTAAAGAGTTATTATTTTTACCAAAAACATTGAATTCTAATCTTGAAAACCTAAAACACATTAAATACAATCTAAATCCCTTAATTTCATTGAATAATGTTAAAATATTTAAATATTAACTTTTATGTATTATTTTAAGAGTTGTCACCAAAATTTTGCCATCCCAAAAACCTCGTCGCTTCGTCCTCGTGTCCCCCCACTATTCCTCATACTTAGGTAACTGTCTTATAAGCTCCTTTTGGGCCGGCCATGGATGCATCCCATGAGAGTGTTTGCATCCTCCAAAAGCCAATGCCTTTAACTTATCCACAATAATCAAAAATAAAAGCATAAGGCTAATCCCAACCCATGGGACATCCTCATTCCCTGTCCTAACAAAGCATTTTGGATTCCTACCACACAAATTGTGTGTAGTTTACCTATTTTGGAATTATGTGATTATCAACCCAATATCCAAGTCATTCTAGCGCAGTTAAATGGTGACAAGTCTATGAACTCCAAAATAATGTAACAAAAACAGGTTACCACAATGCATTGTGGATTGGTTGCCTCCATCTCTCTTACTTAAAGAATGATCCCCACCTGTACTTGAAAATGAGATTGAGAAGAACCCTTCTTGTAACACTAACAAAGCCTCTTACACCCATAATGAGGATCTTTATGAATGCAACAAATTTGGAATTGCCAAAAAAGTTTCGAGCATCCACCTCTCTCTCCTAGATCCTTTGGTAATCTTGGTGTCGCCACCAAAGAGCCTTCTCACAACACTAATACCTTTAACCACAACGATACACAAGCATGCACTATAAAGCCCTCTTATGACGAGGATTACATCGTGTCCCATGCACAAGCTAGGCACCTTGATGTTCTCCATTATCAAAAGAGTTTGGCTAAAATGCATACCTTCAAGTGTGAAGCCAACATGATTTCTGCTTGCTATGATTTTGATCCCCCCTCATTTGTATACCAGCGACAACAAGGAAGAAAAGACTCAACCTTACTATCCGCCAGCTAATCCACCCCTAGAAAATACCAATTGGGTCATTGAACAAGTCTTAGACTTTACCTCAAGGCATAAAATTGTAAAACAAAACTAATATGACTCCATTGGCCCTACTCCTAAAACGCAAGATGTCGTTCAATTTTCTCCTCCCGAAATTGACTACGTCGGCCACTCTAGAAAAATTTGATGCAGTTATAGCAAATCCTATTACAATCAACAGCATCGGCCAACTTGATCCCGTTAGGGCTAATGTCATTTAAAATCTTGTTGAACCTTCCTCTACGCCAACAAAAATCACTCTTGAAGCTTAAGGTGATAGATTTCAATCAAATTCGTCCAAAACATAAGTTAAATGTAAAAGATATGTTGATCTTGAAATTGATGTCAAGTATAATGGTCCTTTACCTACTTTTGACAATGATTAGGCCATTCTCACGCTACTCCAAGCACAAGAAGACCAATAACCCTGTCAACATCACAAACTTGGTAACATTACCAAGAAACCTCCCCTATTCAACAGCTTTTGTCACCGATGTCAATCCAATAACCGATGAAATTGCCAAATTAATTGATGCTCATTATTATTTCCAAGATCGAAACTTTATGCGTGTGGAAGAAACTCTAACGTCCAACTCGACAATGATGATGACTCCCACGTGGTTATGATAGGAGATTGTTTTCCACACTTACAACCACAACAACGAGAAATCCTTCTTAAAGACAAGGAGGCCTTTGCTTGGGGTTGTTCCAACATGGCTAGAATGGATCCCAATATTGTTGTTTATAACATAGTACTTACCCCAATGTGGCTCCCATTCAACAAAAGATATGAAAATTCCCTCTAGAAATTTGTACTCTTTGTCATAACAAGCTCATCAAACTTTAGGAAGCCAAATTCATCCAACCGATTGATTGTTCCAAATAGGACTCCAACATTGTACCTGTTTGTAAAAAAACCATCTTAGTTATCCATGTTTGTATTGACTTTTGTAACCTTAATCTTGCTCATCCTAATGAGAACCTTTCTTTACCATCCATAGATGCCATAGTTGACACTATTGTTGGGTATGAGATGTTATCCCTTGTGGATAGATTTTCAAGCTACAATCAAATCCAAATTGCTCCCAAAGATCAACATAAAACCACTTTTACAACCGAGTGGGGCATGTATTGCTACGTGAAGATGCCCTTCGGCCTTAAAAACAACAGAGCCCCTTACCATCGTGCAATGTTCCACATCTTTCATGACTAGATCCATAAAATTGTCGAAGTCCGTGTACATGACCTTCTGGTAAAATCTCGACATGCAAAATATCATGTTTGTGACCTTGATGAAGCGCTTGAGAACCTTTGGAAAAAAAAGGTCCACCTTAACCCCTTGAAATGCATCTTTTGTGTCACTCAAGCCAAGCTCCTAGGGTTCCTCATCTCCAAACGAGAAACTAACATGGAACCTACAAAAATTCAAGCAATCATCAAAAGGCCTCGTCATACATTCCCGACATCCACACCTTATTAGGAAAGCTTCAGGTAATTCGATGGTTCATTCCCAAACATGTTTGTCAAACTCACTCCATTAACAAACCCCTTAAAAAGGATGCCAAGTTAGAATAGAATGACGACTATCAATAAGCCTTTGACTCCAAAAAGAACTCCTTAATGTTCCTACATTATGACCTTCTTCCAACCATCCCCTTGTCCTCTATACCTCATCTAACCCCGCATCCATTGGGGCAATGTTGGCAAAAGAGGATCAGAAGGGCAAAGAACACGCTATATATTATATTAGCCAAGCACTTCCATTATCAGACATGCTACACCAAAGTAAAGCGTGGTTGTTTACCTTTTTTTTTGTCAGTTCTAATCTTCAACACTATACGCTTTATCAAACAATCTATATAATTGTCTATACCGATCCTCCTCACCACTTCTTTTCCACAATTGTCCTACCTACGGAAGGTCTTGAAAAATGGATGGCGCACCTCATAGAGTTTGACCTATGCATTGTCATGCAAAAAGCAGTTGAGGGGCAAGTCATTGCCGACCAACTTGCCTTCACTCCAATCCCAGCCGATCAACATATCGAAGACCTCCTCCCCAATAAAGATGTACTCCTCCTTGAGGGTATGGACCAAGCCCTTACCCTTAAAGACTACTTTCATAACTTCACCTCAAATCTTGAGGCCCGTCCCTCGAAAAAAGTGAAATCAAACCTAAACTTGAGCCTAAAACCCAAGGAGTTAAAATCGATGAGATCAAAGAAATCAGCATCAACTTGCATGAAGACACATGGACTCTCCACTTTGACTAAGCCAAGTGTCTACAAGGAGTCGAGGCAGGATGCATTTTTACCCACCCTTCAGGAAAGATCCTCTCTTTTCACCTTAACTTTGACATTACTAATAACATGGATGAGTCTGAAGCTCTCAATCTTGGAATGTGAGTCGCTATAGCTTCTAACATCACCTATCTACACGCATTTCGCAATTCACAGCTTGTTTGCCAACAAGTATGTGGAAAGTACCAATGTGGAAGTGAAAACCTTAAAACCTAACACGAGATAGTCACCAAGCTAGCTACGGAATTCACATCTTTACGATCGAGTCAATCACTTGAGAGTACAATTTCATTGCCAATTCCTTGGTTTCCTCGACATCTCGTTTTCAACCCCATAAAGCCCTTCAGGATAGACAATTTAAGGTTTAAATCTAGAAATCTTCAACCTTACCTTCCCCCAATGTCACTCTCATTTGTCAAATCGAAGTCAACACATAGAAGCAAATTCCATGATATAAGGATATTATCATCCAAATCCTTGAAAACCAACTTATCTTCCGAATGCCAATTATTAGGAGAAAACTAGAATTTGCAAGAAATCCTCCAAGTATGTTCTTAAACATCACATCCTCTAATATAGTAGCTTCAAGGGTATCCTGCTCCATTGTGTTACCAAGGACATGCTACATCCCGCAAATGCCTATGCATAGATTACTATTGGCCTACCTTAGAGGCAGATGCACATGCTTTCTCCAAAAAAAGTAAACGTTGCCAATTCCACAATGATCTTATTCATCATCCACCAGTTGAGCTCTAAGGATTTGAAGCTCCCTGGCCATTCACCATGTGGGGATTGGATTGCATTGGAAAATTATCCCATTGACAAGATGGACATACCTTTGTCATTACGGCTACGAAGTATTTCACAAAGTGAGTTGAGGTCATGCCCCTTGCTAATGTTACCGGAGCTACAACTACACAATTCATACTTAATCGGATTATCTACCGCTTTGGAATTCCACAAACTATCATTTCTGACAATGGTGGGAATTTCAAATGCAAAGAAATGAAGCATCTTTGTGCTAAATGCAAAATTAAGCACCAGTTCTCTACTCACCATCACCCTCAATGTAAGGTCCAAGCAAAATCTACCAATAAGATTCTCAATAAAACCCTCCAGAAGACGATTCAAGACTCCCGTATTGATTGGCACCTTAAGTTGTAACCCACGCTTTGGGCATACCGCACTAGAACTCATACAGACACTGGAGTAACTCCCTTCTCTCTCGACTCAGAAGTCGTCTTGCCACTAGAAGTTGAGTTCCTCTCCCTTTGCATTTCTCTTCATTGGATCGTCCTCAATGAGGAGCTTCGCGAAGTCTGCCTTCATTCTCTCGATTTGTTGGATTAAAAACACTATAACACTCTCCAACACAAATTGTCAATATAAAGCCCACATTACGAAACAACATAACAAACTTTTAAATCCCAAAAACTTTGATATCGGAGAACCAATACTCAAATTAAATCACGCCCACAGTGAGGAGGGCAAATACGCCCAAAAATGGTGAGTTCCATACTTGGTTAAAGATATATTAAGTCCAAGCACTTAACGATTACAAACCAACAATGTCGTCATGTTATCTTCAAGGAACCAATGAACGCTCAGTTCCTAGAGTAATATGATTGTTCTTCCTTTACTACCTCACTTGTACTCAAATTTTACTTTCATTTAGTGTGCCTCATTAGATTTGTTTGGCATAATTTTACATTCTCATGTTTGGATTATAATTTTATATACTAACGCGGTACTAACATCTAATGTTTTTTCCAGTGTTATGCGGGAACGCGCCCCCCCCCTTTTCCTTATAGCCAAGACGTCCCGAGGACTTGGGGATGGGGACGGGACGTTTCCCCACCTTCCCGGTTTTCCAGAAAAAAAAGGGGGACGTCCCGGGTGCAAGGAGCCATTGGGGACGTCGTGATGTCCCCGAGATGTCACGAGACGTCCCCTACGACCCTACCGCATTTCTAACTTAAAACCCAAGCAAATTTTGGTTGTTTGGTAAGGCATGGCCTAATTTTATTGATGGGTATCAGGATCTCCTCACCCTTCAATGTCTCCTTTAAGTTTCTGCTCTGAAGATGGGTATCAGAAAAATGGGTGTTGCAGCAGACAAGAGTATATGAATTTGTCGAGCAAGTTTAAGTCCATGAATGTGTCCAATTCAGAGTGTGTTGCATTCATAAAGCAAATTCTCTGAGTTGTAAGTTATAATTTTAATATTTTTATGTCTATCAAGAATAAATATATATTACTTTTGTGTTGGTTGGGTTGTTGGGTTGGGAGTGGAAGTGAGGATTTTGATTGATGAGATGTGAATTTTATGGCTCTGTTTCTTCTATTCGTACTAGAAAAGAGTTGAATATTATTCAATTGACTGGGTACAGTTGACAATTATAGAAAGCCATATGGGAGAGACTCAATCTGTGCAATGTAGAAATCTTTGTGCTAGGCTTGGGACTAGGGCTCAACAAGATGGAATGCCTACAAGAAATTTGTATAGGTAAAAGATGTACACATAATTTGATCTTTTTATATCTGATTCAGATATTAGTGTACACTAATGGCCAAGAATGGCCAATGGAACTGAAAAACATGTGTAATCATAAATGCACCTAACACCGAGAGCGTCTTGTGCATCCCTACTAGAAATGTATAAAATTGAAATAGAGCAACTCAAAAATTAGCTAAAAGCTCTTAAGAAACAAACTACAGACAAAACCTGAACTTTCTGAACAAGAACAATTCAGTTTTACGTGGCTTTCTCCTTGTTATATCACAATTTATACCTATGTTGAGTGACAGGAACAATTTGCTTTTTAGTCTTTCATTGTCATGTTGAAGTTTTGAACATTGAATATAATTTATATATATAACATTTTGGGCCTTGGCTTATGTGATGAAAAATTGGATTAATAATTAATGGTTTCAATCTTCAAACTTTCAATTTTAAGTCTTTGTTTATTGAATTATTCATGTTATATTTGTAAAATTAATAAATTATATATATATTTTTTATTAGCCGTCCCCTTGTCGTCCCCCCGCTGTCCCCAAATTTTCAAAAAAAATGGTCATCCCGGAAACCCCATCCCGATGTCCCGGAGTTTTAGGTAACTATGGTTTTTTCTTATAGCATCTACTTTTTAGCTTTATCCTTGCTTATTAACTTTATTACCGCCCCTTGGCTTTTAACTACCTTCTTTCTTTTTATACCTATACATACCTACTCTTCATTCAAGACTATTAGTTAGGTCAATTCATTTCTTGACTCGCATCTCACAACCTATTCTCTTATTTTTACGAGACTTAGTTCGGTTGATTCATTTCCTGGCTTGTACCTCATAGTTTATCTATTCTCTTTCAGAACTGTTAGTTTGATTGATTCATTTCCCAACTAGCACCTCATAACCTAGCCATTCTCTTTCAGGATTGTTGGTTCGGGTGATTCATTTCCCAACTAACACCTAACAACCTATTCTCTTCCAAAACTGTTAGTTCAGTTGATTCATTTCCCAACTAGAAACTCATAGCCTACTCCGTTACAAGACTGTTAGTTTGGTCTATTCATTTTCTGGCTAGTACCTAACAACCTATTCTATTATAGAATTGTTAGTTCGGTTGATTCATTTCCTAACTACAAACTCATAGCCTACTCTCTTACGAGACTGTTAATTCAGCCGATTCATTTCCCGACTAGCACCTTAGAGCCTATTATTTTTATGGGACTATTGATTTGATCAATTCATTTGTTGACTAGCATCTCACAACCTACTTATTCTTTTTATAGGACTGCTAGTTCGATTGATTCATTTCCCAACTAGTACCTCACATCCGACTTATTCTTTTTATATGACTGTTAATTTGGTCGATTCATTTCCTGACTAGCACCTCACAACATTCTTATTATTTATATACAACTGTTATTTTGATCCATTTATTTATTGATTAGCACCTCACAGCCTACTTACTCTTTTTTTATAGGATTGTTAGTCTGGTTGATTCATTTCACAACTAGCACCTCATAACTTATTCTTTTTACAGGACTATCAGTTCGATTGATTCATTGCCCGATTAGTACCTCACAGCCTATTCTCTTTCACGACTGTTAGTTCAGTTGTTTCATTTCCCGACTAGTTCCCCACAACCTCATCTCTTACATGACTGTTAGATTGGTCGATTCATTTCCCGACTAACATCTAATAGCCTATTCTCTTACAAGACTATTAGGTCAGTTGATTCATTTCCCAGCTGGCACCTCAAAGCCTACTCTTTTACAAGATTGTTTGTTCGATCGAATCATTTCTCAACTAGCACCTCACAACCTACACTTCATTGCTTTGACATCTTAATATCTTCCTCTTGGTTTTATACATTCATAGCTTTGACTTACTAACTTTATACACTTTATAGCATTGACGTCTTACTACCTACACACTAGTTTTTTTGTGTTCCCTAGCATTTTTACTCTACTATGCATACTGGATATTACTCTTTATCTCGCACCTCTAGGATACTATCTCTTATACTACGCCTATTGGCCATTAGTTTGTGGCTTGGGAAATCAACGGACTTTCCTCACAAACACCCATCTACTATGATTACCTACTAGTCAACTTAGGCGCCAAACATAGCTAGGTATTCTACTTCTTACAAAGGAATAGGAATGTTTGAGAGTGTCATTTTGTCTCCCAAAGTCAAGTGTGCTTCTTGTAGCTCAGCTGCTGTAATCTATCTACTTATCTCTCATCCACATTTTTCCCTCTCTTGAGATGAAGTCTCATATTTATCCACAATTGTATGATGCCTTTATACACAATGATTGAGGTAACACAATCATAACTCATTTTCTACCTTTATTACACATCCCTATAGAGACAACCGAGGTCGTTTTTGAGATAGCAGTTTTTTCTAAGGTGCAAGTCTAGAAGTATCTAAGTGTCATGGTTTGTAAGTTCTTCTCTATAGCGGTTAGGTGTAAGCTCTCTTATATTTGTAATCTTTCATACCCATTTGATCAGCCTTTTGCATCCCTACGGAGGAGGAACAAAAAAAGCCAAAACAATCAAAAGCCAAAGCCATATTATCACAAACAAGCAAACGACAAAAGTCAAATCATGAAGAGAAAATCAAGCAAAAGCTAATTGAAAAAGGCAACTGTTACAATCAAAAGCCAAACACAAACAAAAAACGCGTAGTTCATTTGGCACACCCCCCTATCCTAGTTGAAAGCTCAAACTCCATAGTTGGCCTCATCATAGAGGGTGTGGTAGGTTTTTCTAACTAGGGTAGGAAGCTACGTATTTGTCATTCAGTGCCCTTGCCATTTCACATCAGCACCTAATCCTCGTAGTACTCCTTAAGTGAAGTCCTCAAGAACATAGAAAATGTTGTTGAAAGATAGAAACCTTCATTTTCTTGCATCTCATCAACTGAAATGGGATATCTTTGTACTTCACTAATTTGCATAAGCTGAAACCTACATATTCTGGTTCCTTCACTCCCAGATGCAAAAAACTCTTAGCCTTTCCAATCTGATTAGAGTGTCTTGATACTAGTAAAGAACTTGCTTTCGCCTTGGTGGCACTCATTTTTCCTTGCCTTACATTGTATCCCCTTGTCGGACAAACTAGATTCTAAGTCTTTCCCAACTTCTCTACAAAGTAGATTCTTGCATTATATGGTTCAGTCCCATTGACCTACTTTTGTGGTCATTCGTTGGACTTTAATAAAATTATCTTATCTTATCTTATTTTATCTATCTCCATCTCTTTTCAGACATGTTAGCATTGTGACAAGCATTAGATTTAACGGCATTCCCGTATACCATCCCTATTTGAGTATCTTTTACATCTTTGGGCTTTTAGGATGCTCTCGTTCAATCATTGCTATATTCTTTCTTGGATTCCTCCTAGTTATGTTAGGGCATTTGAGTGTCACATTTTAGTGATTCATTATATACAAGCTTGCTAGATTGGCTGATTAATTTCCCAACTAGCACCTTCTTAATGCTTTCTAGGTTTTTTTAGGACCCAACTTAGTATTCCCTTTATAAGACTATCCGGACCCGACATAGACCTCTACTTTACCTACCTTACATCTTCTCACATTCAAGCTTACTAGTTTGGTTGATTAGTTTCCTGCCTAGCACCATTTATCACACTCATATGACCTCTCTTCCCATACTTTCTGTATACCTACTTTTGACTCACTTGCATACACTTGCATTGTCATATTCTCCTTTTAGTCTTGTATCATTAGGGTTCTTCAACAGATTTGCACCTTCCATGATAGAGACAAAAGGTAACATGTGTTCACTTTCACGGAAAGGTATGTTGAATTTAGTATATTTCATATTGATGAGAGAGTCGTTGTGCACACTGTGCTCCATGTGCCTTAGATTATCCTAGCATGCTTCACTATCTCCTTAGTACCTCCATTGTTACCCTCTTGCTACCCTCTTACGACCACCTTCACACCTAATTACAGCACCTACAAATCCCCTTCATATAACCTCTACATCTGCTCCACTTCCACATCCTTTCCCCTTTAGAGCCTTCATGCCGACAGTTGCAAGACGACAACATTGACCATAATGAATGTCATCTGGTATAACTTTCTACTAGCCAGCTGCATCGATCACAGTCAAAGCCATCAACTAAGAGAGTTGGTGACTTCAAGTTATGTTCCCTTATAAATGTGTGTCATTGGTGTCCTTTCTCTCATGATCATCATCTTATAATCACTTTTCCTGTGCTCACAGATCTGCTCTTAAGGTCTAAAATGTTTAAAAGTTTAATGGAGCTTATACTTGGAAGTCTACTTTGGCAGATTGAGTTACTAAGAGCCAAGAGAAAAGGAGTTGCACCAAAAAGGTTTGCCAAGCTTTTAGAATCCCCGACTTTGGTCTACTTACGTATTCTATATATCCCTCTTGTGATCCACCCACAACAACCCTCTCTCAATGTGCCACTAACCCGAGGGGGGTTAATGCGTCAACGATGTCTTCAAAAGGTAAGTATCCCTAACCTTTCCTTTTCCTTTTATTATTTGCTATGATGGATTATGTTTGGTGTATCATGTTCTAAACTAGGATAGAGTAGCATATTTTGTCTCTTGCATTGTTCTTATATCAGCCCTTGCCTTACATCTGTCATTTGGCTTTTACAACCCTAATTTAGATATATTGCATACTATATTTATTCTTACAACTTAGAATTCTAGTAAGACCTTGTCCTATATCCTAGCCATTGGTTTTGGAATCCTATGCCTTTGATAGAGTGAGGATTATCATCTTCTAGAACCACAATTGATACACCTCTTGGTTTTTATTTTGTCTTGTGTGTTGGCCTCTCTCAATGTGCCACTAACCCGAGGGGGGTTAATGTGTCAACGATGTCTTCAAAAGATAAGTATCCCTAACCTTTCCTTTTCCTTTTATTATTTGCTATGATGGATTATGTTTGGTGTATCATGTTCTAAACTAGGATAGAGTAGCATATTCTTTGTCTATTGCATTGTTCTTATATCAGCCCTTGCCTTACATCTGCCATTTGGCTTTTACAACCCTAATTTAGATATTGCATACTATATTTATTCTTACAACTTAGGATTCTAGTCAGACCTCGTCCTATATCCTAGTCATTGGCTTTGGAATCCTCTGCCTTTGATAGAGTGAGGATTATCGTCTTCCAGAACCACGATTGATACACCTCTTGGTTTTTATTTTGTCTTGTGTGTTGGCCTTATAATGGTCTTCTACTTATATCCTAATCTAGATTGTTGAGAAGATAAAAAGAATAATCATATTGACTTTCTTAGCCCAAATGCGGATACTAACAGTAATAGTTATCATAAGGGGAAGAATGAAGGGAAAGGCATTGTATTAAATAAAATGACACACAAATAGAACATGGTATAAGGTAATCCATCTGGATCAGTTAAAATTTATGCAAGGAAGGAAACCTATGTAAAGAAGGGTAACAATTTGGCAGATGTTAATTTTGAAATTGATGCGTAAAAGCAATATTTTGAGCTTGAAGAACTCAAGGTCTTGGGCTATTGGTGAGTTATAAGTAGTTTGTAATCATCAACCCAAGTTCCATTCCCATTGAGCTCATTGGATGCTTTCAATAAGTGGCCATGGGGACACCTTGAGGTAGGGGTCAAACTTCTCCATATGCACCAAGCAGAACATAGCAGGGCGCTTTGAATGCAGATCGCTCGGTGGACATTAAGGACCCAAGCCCACCCCCATGTCCCACTTAGAGAAAGTGCTCCTTCATCACTCTAGTTCATAGCTCTGGTATAATAAAAGCGTTTACCATCCAAAGTTTTGGACTCAATCTTGAGCTATTGGTGAGTTACAAGTAGTTTGTAATCATCAACCCAAGTTCCATTCCCATTGAGTCCATTGGACACTTTCAATAAGTGGCCATGGGGACACCTTGAGGTAGGGGTCGAACTTCTTCATGTCGACCAAGCAGAACACAGCAGGATGCTCCAAATGCGGATCGCTCAGCGGAAATTAATGACCCAAGCCCACTCCCATGTCCCACTTATACAAAGTGCTCCTCCACCACTCCAGTTCATAGCTCTGGTATAATAAAAGCATTTACCATCCAAAGTTTATTGCTCTGGTATAATAAAAGTGTTTACCTTCAAAAGTTTAAGACGGTTCGGATGGAATGGATGCTTTCACGAAACCCTAACGGAAGCCTCTGTGTGGGGAAGGGCACCGCCCACTGTTTTTGCACCAGCACAGGTTGTGGAAATTTGAGTTTGGGCAATGGAGGCAACGGGCAAGGCAGGGAGACCTCAGCAGTGAAAAAGGGCAATGTTTCTCCCCCTGGAGGCAAACAAGATATGATCGCAATACGAGATTTTCTTTCCCTGAGTCAAGAGGATAGGCTCGAATGTATAAAACAAATGGACGCCTAAGGATTGCTAGATCCCAATCAGGTACCCAGAATCCCTCAGTCGGGTTGTCCCTCGGATAGCCCTAATAAGGAGATTCCCTCGGTTTTAAACGACAAACAGGATATGGCTCACTCGCCTGGGGCAGCGTTGTTGATGGTAAGCCTGACGCTGGTGCAGATTTCACTAAGGCAGCAGCGCCCAAGGTTGCTTCCTTTAAAGAAGCAGTGCAGCATAAAGCTCCCAGCCCCTCTATCTCGCCAGCATACATCGTGGACTTGGCAGAAGAGGCTCCTCTCTTGAGTTTGGAGAATCCGAAGGTATTGGCCCATCTCCAATCCCTGTCCCAATTCGCTGTCATTGGAAGATTTAACAGTATGTGGCCATCTTGTAATGTCCCTTGTTTTGGGACATTACTAACATATCTATTTATCTCCCTCATTTGCATTGTAACCCCTTGACATGCCTAGCACTACAAGTGGGAGTCTCTAGTTAGTTTAAATGTGCACATAGGATAGTTGTTTTTATTATTTAATTAAAAATAATAAAGTGCACATAGTCTTAGTTTATTAGAGAGTTTATGTTTTCCCTCCAAAAGGGAAAGGTCAGTCTTTTTGAATGTTGCACCCCTTAACTCTATAAAAGGAGGTCGCATTTCCTCTAGTGGGTTATGTTGATTGAACTTTTGAATTAAATCCATGCTTGGAGAAATGGGATGTATGCCCTAGCTCTTGCATTGTGCTCTCTCATTGTAAGCTTTATTTGGATCCATTGTTGAAGATATTGAAGACTTCATTGTTCTCTTCATTGTGCTCTCTTGTATTGAGTGTGTTTATGCATGGTTTATCCCTTCTAAGCTTTGGCAACTTGGCTAAAGGGTTTGGCACATTTATTGAGAGTAAAATCTGCATTGTACGTGAAGAGTTTGAAGTACTTTTGTGACTGTTATTGCTGCTGCAATTTATTTAGCCATAGCGACTGGAATTGAGGTTTATTTTATCATGTTTTGGTGTCATATGTGAAAGGAGGTCGCATTTCCTCTAGTGGGTTATGTTGATTGAACTTTTGAATTTACTCCATGCTTGGAGAAATGGGATGTATGCCCTAGCTCTTGCATTGTGCTCTTTCATTGTAAGCTTTATTTGGATCCATTGTTGAAGATATTGAAGACTCCATTGTTCTCTTCATTGTGCTCTCTTGTATTGAGTGTGTTTATGCATGGTTTATCCCTTCTAAGCTTTGGCGACTTGGCTAAAGGGTTTGGCACATTTATTGAAAGTAAAATATGCATTGTATGTGAAGGGTTTGAAGTACTTTTGTGACTGTTATTGCTGCTGCAATTTATTTAGCGATAGCAACTGGAATTGGGGTTTATTTTATCATGTTTTGGTGTCATATGTGCTAGATCTGCAATCTGATCTGTGTTAGCATTATTATCTAAGTTTGGGGCAGTTATTTGGAGTGTTTTGAGGCTAAAGAAGGGCTGATAATAATTTATATAATTTTATCTAACCCTGGCAACTTGAAATCATTTTTTTGGTGTTGTTTTAGAGTAGTTTTATTGATTAGAAAATCCAAATTCTTAATGCAGTGGTAAGCCCTAAATTTCTAGTTTATTTTCCATCTTGTTTCATGGGAAAACACTGAGTATTGAATGAGTTATGAATTTTAGAAGATTTTTGTTGTCTGCAAGCTATCTAGTTGATATTAATTAATATTTATTTCAGATATGCAATATGGGATCAATTTAATATTGGATTCGGTTGTAGAAATTAGGAGGAATAAGGAGAAAGTAATTTTATAATTTTTGAAGTTGATTTGATACCCTAAATGTGTTGGGTGACCTACTTTTTAGGGCAAAATTAGGGTTTCGTGTTACATATTTTTGTGGCCCAAAATCCAAAGTTTGAAGGTTTTTGCTTGGATGGTTAAGCGGGAAATAATTTTAGAAGATTGCAACAGTTGGGGTGTGATTATTTATTATTTTTCAACTGTTAAAAATTTGATTTGAATGTGTTAAAATTCCAATTGTTTTCCTCCGATCTATCCCACCACCTCGGCTAGTTCCAACCCCATTTGGGTTCAAAATAGCTGACATTGGGATATTTTAGGATGATGCAAAAGGGTTTATACATTCTTTGTTTGATCTTAATAAGTACTTCTCCATTTTCTAAATTGTCCTCAAAAGGGGACATTACACGTCTTCATCCGCCCTTTCGCTTTGGATTTCCGAAAACTGGTCTAAAAATTGCGAAGTCTCCTTCCATTCCAAGGGTTTTTGTGGCACGATTTAAGGAGGTAGAAGAGTACAAAAAATGCTTATCGGATGGTTCATGGTTCTGGGACAACGCGGGTTTATTCCTCACACCTTGGTTCCTACAATTCGATCCGAATAATTTTTCCGTCAAAAAAATGCTTGTGGGTTTGCCTCCCAAACATTTCGCTACATTTTTGGTATGCACTTGAGGATATCGGTAATGTTTTGGGTAAATTCTTAAAGGCGGATCAAGCTAGGGAGGCTGCAGGTTTACGCACATATGCCAGATTTTGCGCAGAGATAGACTTAAGCAAGGGGCTGCCTGATAAGATCATACTGCAATTGGGGAATTTCCAGCATGTCTCGATCCTGGACTATGAGAACATAGCTTTCAGGTGCCACATATGTCGTACTCCTGGTCATTTGCAGGCAGAATGCCCGCAAAATAAGAAATATCAACGAAGAAATAGCTTGTTGAATAAAGGAGGTTGGAACAATCCTTTTCCGAGCACGGCTCGAAAAGCAAAACACAAGGAGGTTTCCGGAGCGGCTCAATCGGCGACTTCAGGGAATGATTCTAAGAGCCCGGTTAAAAAGGCCCCCTCGAATAGGTGGCATAAAGAGGTGTCATGAATCCGATAAATCCGACAAATCGGTTTCATATCAGAAACCAAATCTGGACACCTCCAACAATCTAATGTTGGTGGTAGCATCTGACCAATACAAATGGCATAAGGTCAAAAAGAAAAAGGGCAAGAAGGGGCGATATGCGAATTTGCTCTACTACTACTCTTTGAATGAAGAGCGGTAACAGCCAAGAGTCTATCTCGCCTTTCCTCTATTAGTTTGGTATTGGTTTTTTTGCGTGTTGTGTTTGGTTAGTTGCTTATCCTTTGATGTTTCTAATCCGGTTCATAGCTCCGGTCAAAAGCGTTTATTTATCAAATATATATATATATATATATATATATATATATTAAGCTTGAAAATCTTCCTTAATGTGTCTAGGATGGGTAGTTTTATAAGCCCAAAACAAAGACATGGAAAACTAATTATCAGCATGTGTAAAGCCATATTCTCCAACGTTTTCCAGCTTACTCCCCGTATGTGCCAAAATGGGAGCTTTCTAACAGGTTACGGAGATCCATCAGATATTCAAAAACTGCCTTTTGTCAGCTGTTGTTGTAACTACAATGAACATATATGCAAAATGCAGATGCATAAAGAAGGCACGCGAATTATTTGTCTTAGTGAAAATTGGTCCTAAGGAACTCACCATAGTTGTCTTTCATTTCCCACCAACTTGGAGGCCTACTAAGTATAAGAAAGGTATCATATCTCTGTTTCCTCCCAGGCCTCTCCTCAGCTCTTGTGTTGGCTGCTTCCAGCACATTCTGTGTTTTGATAGGAGGAAACCTTGCATGGATATCATGCAGACATTGAATAGATACTTTTCTTACATTATTCAAGTGGGCTGTTGTTACGACTCTTCCTTGAAAGGACTTTATGCTTTCAGAATATCTTCTGCTTGTCTTCTAATATTACAGCATATAAGCATAGAGTTTGTGACAACCGGGGAGCTGGTCTTCACTGGCAGCTGATGGGGTCCTTCAAGCATGTGGTCGAACTCGGATTCTAGAGTGTCTCCTCTCTCCACACCTACAGGGAGTCAAGGGGGAAATTAGGTAAATCTTGCATTTCGTGAACTTTCAAGGATAGATTAAATAAGAGGCACTTGTAGAGAAAATCTGCAGCATGTTTTTTAAAAAAAAACATCAATTGTTTTGCTGTTTCTGACTGGATTTCGGTGACCTTTGAAGCAAATATATTCATCTTACCTTTCAGAATTTTAAAAACTTGGAGGAATCACAAATAGTCTTTCCGAATTCACCCCTCCAATCAAAAGAATGTGGAAGCGTTTGGACAGTATGAAGACAATTCTTCACTTCCAGCAAAGACAGTCATTTGAGCAATTTTAGAGAGCATCCAGTAGGTTTTGTGGCTTTGTTTCATCGACCAATTTGTCATGATATCTGTACATCTTTCCATTTATATAGAACGTTTTGATGTTGTAATGACAGTAGGTGTAGGAACAGACACAGCAATTATGGGAAAGAATGGATGCCAAGTCTGTTTAATCTGCTATACATGTATGTATATGATTTAGTTTAAGGGAATGGGTCCCCTATAGAACACTCCAGCAAGCTTTACCCATTAAAAAAAATGGAGTTTACAACTTGCATTGTAGCCATGTTTGGAAAATGTACAAGCTAAACGAGGCTCGTGAGATAAAAATGTGGATCATGCAGTAATATTAAGTGGACTTTCATCTCTTATAAAGGGTTGTCACCAAGTTGGCTGGAGTCCTAAATTAGAGATCCCAGCAAATAATGGGGTGACAGCTATGAACCTCAAAGGACACCTGTCTACAAATGGGTTTGATTGGAATCTGGAAGGGGTAGAATAATCCGTATACACCAGTCTAGAAGAAAACCCAATAATACCTCCATATGGATAGCAAGGGAGATCCTATAGTCTTTCCAAAGCTAATATATTTACTCTTGTGCTTGATGCATCCACAATGTGTGTTTGCATGTACAACAAACACAGTTCATAACATTTTATCCCATTTCCAATGCACAAATCAATAATATTTATTAGCAGATGAGAACCAACATTTGTAAAGTTGAGAACCTTCAAAAACAAATTGATATGGTGATTTGAACCTGAAGCCAAATGGAGAATGTCTAAATTGGTCAGAGTTTGGTCAATCTTCGACGTGGATACAGGGAAGATGGTTACGGAAGAAGACGAGGAGAAGATGCATCGTAGTTTAGCTTGGGACAACTAATTACATGCTCCCATTTGGTAGTAAATATTCTATCCTTTTTGCGGTCATTATACGTGCTATAATTTAAGGTAATATCCTAATTGTTTTCATTGAGTCTTTCCCAATCCTGAGTCGAACTCCATGCAGTAATGGTGCTATAGAATAAGCCATAAACTCTTGCAAGCTATAACTAATATATGCAGACTTGAATGCCCTTAGATCGGGGGAAAGTTAATGTCAACCTTTTGTCCATTGCACTGTCCTTCATGAGCAGTATTACTTTATGAGAAATTTATAAGATAATTCTGATAATGTATCTATTTGTGTAAGACTAAGATAGCAACATGCTTTTGTTTCATGAAATGTGATTTGCAAACAATTACACTAAGGATATGTCTCAAACTCTGCAACCTAACAATGACTGTTCCAAGTACCATGGAGGGGTCGATAATGATATGCAATTTGATGTTTGTGGCTTAATTACTTCAGACAACACATGATCAACATCAATGTGCGCCATAAATATAATACACCTTCAATTAAAGACCACGAAATGATTCTCCAAGGTACCAGCTTAGGGCATCACTAATAGATTCTCTAAGTATCCACCACCCATTTCGAAATTACGTTATTCATTTCAGTTCCACTGCTAAAAGACAAGTAAGACAGAATTTACACATATTCAACAAGTCTTCAAAACCAGCACATCACGCCTAAGCCCCTCTTTAAATACCATCCATGAACACTTTATTGTCGATAAAAGTTTCAGCCCTAGGCAATCTGAAATAACAAGTACTGTGATCCAAACCACTACAGGGCGCACTTATTCTTTTCTTAACCGTCACCAAGCTATCTATTACTCTAGGGGAGATTAAACCCTAGGCAGATTAGGCAAGTGTTTAGGGCGCAAGCAGTCAAGGAGCGCCTAAATATAAAGATTTTCATTATTTTTGGCTATTATTAGAACTTAACATTTTTTTTTACCTGAAGTCAATATTAATCGACCTTTTTGTTGATATTATTATAAAGTAACATAATTTTCACGCATACACATAAAAAGATATTATAATAATTTTGCAAGTAAAAAAATATACATATTTGTAAGCTCATACAATTTTGTTGGTATTGTTACCCATTCTCTAATGTACTCTAGATAACTCAAGTGTGTAATTTTTCTCGAAAAAGGTTCATGTATTTTTATAATGTCATTGGTGTAGCTAGTAGAGGGAAATATAATTGAAGGAAAGAATTATTTAATTCTTTGTTCCTAATGCTTTGAGTGAAATGCCTGTTTTTAATGGAGGAATCAGTTGGCTTGCTCCGGATACCACTCTTCACCAAACTATGGGAGCTACCTAAGAATTTTTATTGCTTTGCAAAAAAATGGTGCTTTGTTCAGTTTTGAGTCCCATCACCTACTTGATATTGGTAAATAAGACGAGTAACCAACCTTGTATAAAAAATTGTATTTGTTGGATTCCAAGCACCTCCTGTGATTAATTCTCTCCATCTATAGATTATTACTTGTCCTTATTTGATAATTTTATAGGATATTTTTATTCCTTTTGTATAACAATCTCTCTAAATTAGTGATTTATTATGATCCGTATGGAAATTTTAAAATGCGATAATGTATGTAGCTTTTGTTTATTTATTTGATGGGAGAAAATTATTAACTAAAATTGTAAAAAGGGTGTCCAATTCATTTACTGCCTACGGCACTCCAAACCTTTAATTCAACTCTGATTACTCTCAGATACAAAAGGCATAAGATGGACTATACAAAATGGCAGAACACAGGCGTTAGTACAGACTTGCTATTACCAACACTAGAGAATGCCTCGACTACCTTCCTGAATAGCAGTTCCAAAGAAATCAGCACAAGTCCCCGACCATACCCCTGACGAACATTGATCACTTGTTCACACATGCTCAAGAATGCAAGAGTAAGATTTCTCAAGTTTCCACGGTCTATAAAATTTTAAATATGCTTTTGGAAATAACCCGTGCATTGGTTTTTTAGATCGACATTTCCAATCACTGTAAATGATGATATGATGATAAACCACTCAGGGTAAAACAAAATGTCCGACCAAAAACCTAATGAACGGGTTATTTCCAGAAGCATATATCTAATGCATTTGTGGTTACCCATAGGGATTGTAGGGTATATGAGATGGGACCATTGAGCTTTTACCTTTCTCAAGGCTGGGGTGATTCATCCTGCAATTAGATGTAACTACCCAGCGAATAGCCTGGCCTCCGACAAGCACACTTCCCCTAGTCTTACTATCCATACTTTGAACTCGGGATTCCTAATAAGCACAATGTTACCGTTTGAGCGCTAAACCTCGCCAAACCAAAATCCAAAAACCATTTCATTTCATACCCTTCAAATGTCTATTAAGATTTGCAACATTCGCATCATCAAATGATCTCCAAAAACAATTGTTTCCAAAAACCAACAGGAACCATACCCTAGATTTCTCATGTTTTTTCTAATTTTGTAACCTGGGTTGTATCCTTTTTCTTTTATTTTCTAATTTCCTCATAAACTAGTCCAGACACATTTTGGAATCGAAATAGAATACAACATTCGAATTCAATTTAACATAAGTTATTATTGAGAAACGGTGCTCACAGGTTCGAAGTAGCTTTCTCCTCGAATTTGAATGAATAGAAGCACCAGCAAATGGACAGTAACGCACAGCATCGTGGAAGGGCTCAAACAAAAATCCCTCTGTAATGGAAATTGTATACGGAGAACCGAGAAACGAACATAAACGTTTAAAAATGCAATGTTTGTCGTGTACATTTTAAAATAGGAAAAATGAAATCGGAAAACTGCTTTATTATCCTGCCGCGCATATTAGATTTGGCTCTCCTACGAATCGTATTTTGCCACGTGTCGTAAGTACCATCTTATAGACTATAGCTTGAATGAAAATGGAAGTATTTCAATAAATACATAAATAAAATTATTGTAATTCGACAAGAGACTCTTCCCTTATTTCTTCCTTAAAATTGAGGCAACAAATTTTTTTTTTAAAAACGATTTGGGTGAGCTCTTCTAAGTGTGTGTTGTCCATTTGATGTCTAATATTTGTACTATTCCTATTTAAACATATCTTATCAAGTGGAGAATTGAAATGCATGTTGCCTTCACATCTAATGTTTGTAGTGATCGATTTGCAATTTCTATGCATATAGTTGTATCCATTAATTTCACATTAACTAAAGGTTTCTTGTGAAAGCAATGCTCTTAATTATATTAGTTTAACATGTATGGCTATTGTTGTCCAAAATAGCACCCCATGTTATTTTGTACAATTCATCTAAGTTTCAAACTTAGGTGGCTCCAGATTGAAGACCCATGGAATGAAAAGTCAAAGAGTTAATTTGTGCAGCGTGTGTGAAAAGCTTAGTGCTTTGCAGCATGAAAATACAATATTGCATGGACTTACTAAATATGGAATACTCCAGGGTTGGTTAATTCCACACAACAAAGAATGTAGTCTGCTTGGAGACACCGTGATACAAGAAAAAGTGTCGCAAGACACCCTACAGCAAAAAAGTAAACAAGTTTGAATGTGCCTAAGGCTAGAAGTCACGGAACAAGAATCATGTGTTATGTGGGTTCTCAAAGAACAAGGGACATTGTCGCAGGTCTTAAAGTCGTGAGGCGAAAAAGTGGAGCGCCGCGGCATGTGGAGAAGGAAAGTTAAATGTGGAATACATTGAAGTCATGGGTCATCGAAAGCAAAGAAATTCGTGGGACATGAAAAGTTGTTAAACAAAGGACAAAGTTACGAACCAAAGTAAAATCATCTAAAGTCCACAAGGTATGACAACAGTTGCCCATGTTTTAAACTAGACGTTCAACCACTTCACCAACCTATATTTGATTTTGAGCAGCATCGTCCTCCTGCACTCGTGATCTGATGGCGTGCGATTGGAGCGATGTCAGGTGCCCATACCTAACCTACAAAACCTATGATAATTGGTCCTTGGGGTTGGTGGGTGGTTGATTTCATTAATCGTTGGGTACGATCGGTCTCATATCCCTTCTTTCTCTACTTATATAAATGTAAGTGCTTAGGCACATAATGCGAGTTCAATTTCTACAAAGATATAGCTCTGCTTTTGAGTTCTAAAACTCTTGCTCACGACCTTTGTAACTCACCTATGGATATTTCTAGCCTCGACGTTGTGCATGTAAATGGTTGAGTTTTGATATTAATGCAAATGTGGCTTTGTTCCTTTGAATGATTTGCATATAATGTGAACATCTTTGTCATCTTGCACGCCTTCATTTTTCCAGTTATTCTCCTTCAAAGTTGTGTGCATATTTTAAATTTTCACTTGTGTGTTCACATTTGTGTCTTTTAGAGCCATAATCGATCCATTTCCCATTTTGGTGCATCTCCTCCCATTTTGTTTTCATTTTTCTCTCTCTCACCCTGCCCCCTGAGATTCTTAGTTTAGGAATTATATAGTGTTAGAGTAGAATTTGGTTAGTAGTTACAGCGAAACAAGGTGAGAGG
This sequence comes from Taxus chinensis, assembly GCA_019776745.2. Taxonomy (NCBI): domain Eukaryota; kingdom Viridiplantae; phylum Streptophyta; class Pinopsida; order Cupressales; family Taxaceae; genus Taxus; species Taxus chinensis. The sequence continues at coordinate 28,360,934 of CM034151.1, forward strand.
ATCCACTCCTTTCATCTGAGGGTGGACCTTGATTGAACCCACACCTTCAAGGTCCCTCATTGTTTCATTGAAATCTTGAATTCTTGATTCAACAGGGTGCGAATTTTAATGACAACAATTTTAGCATGCCCCATGGGACCAATTTGATGAGATTTACACCATTTCCACTAAGATTGTTGTGTATCTTAGCGGATTCCAGCCTTTAGAGGCACCTTTCTACATTCCTGGTGACTCCCAAGTTTAAATCTCTATTTTCATACAATCCAGATCCATTCGTTCATGAGAAGAATATAAATAAGGCAAAGTGTGTCTATAGGTGAACCTTTTGAATATTTGCAACTCTCACCAAGAAGGAAAAGAAGAGGAAGAGTCGAAAGATCAGTTTAGAGAGTTTGTTTAACTTCAAATAGAAGTCTTTCCACTCCTCCTGGTATACCCTTTTTTTCTCTCTTAGAAATTTAAGGTCATTCCTTTCATGACACATTAGAGAAATCTCCCCTTTGTAAGTTTTAATGACGATAGTCTCTTGGCTCTAAATGCCCAAAATGACATATCAGTGTCTTCTATGAAAAGCATTCATTTCTTCACCAGTGAAACCCTTACAAATCCTACACATCAAATCCATGATGTTGCAAATGTATGTTCAGTTCATCTTATTATTGACGGTGACGTTGAAGTTAGGCTTCTTAATTCTTCGCTAAAAGGAAAAGCACTTCAGTGGTATATGAGTTTGAGGCATGCTTCCATTCACACATGGGATGATCTTGGAACATCCCTTTGCTAGCAGTTTGATGAGAAAGAAGACAAAATATCTCTATTATAATAACTAATGACCATCAAGAGGGCCCCCACTGAACTCATGGTGGATTTTATCTTCATATTTTATAAAACATGCGACAAAATTCTAGTTCTTTTGAGACCAGCTCCACAAGGTGCTTTCCTTTATTTTTTAAGAGGTTTAAAATTTGATATAGTTATAATGATATAATCTATGGGTGTTATACAGTTACATGATGTATATCCAATAGCTATTAGGGCTAAGAATTGTTTAATTCAAGCTGGCAAGATAGCCCCGAGATTGCCTATGCCTATTTTTCTTAAATTGCCTCAAAATACATAACTTTCTTTTGCTTCGATTCTCGAGCCAAATGTTTCATCTTCGGCTGCCACTTCATATTCCTCCCAACAACAACATGATGATGATGACCTTAGTGTTCTTATTAGAAACGTGTTTAATGAAATTGTCTCTTTGAATAGGCAACAAGTTCAATCATCTAGAAATTACCCAAGTTTTAACTAGGGGCAATCTTCAGGACAAAATTTTTATCGAGGTTATCATCCGTAGAAAACCCAATATCCAAATCAGAGATATGGCCACAATCAGCAAATTAATAGATTACAAGGCCAAAACCCACATCGAAATCTTCAAATGGTTGTTCTTACACAACCGCTTTCTACTGCCAACTCCAGTAAAATGCTTGTTCCAGTGCAAAATAATGTAATAAAGGAAGTTGAATGGTGTTTTCCATGTAGTCAACCACATAATTAGAATCCTTGTGTAAATGGTGTGAGATTCCAGACCCTCATGGTGCAAAATTCTTTTGACCAACAGGACTCTTTTATGAAAATGACAAGTACTAGTGCAGAAGTAGCACAAGAAGCCACCCCCAAGCCTAACTTCATAATTTGATGACTTTTGTGAAGTTAAACAAGTTGCGGGAAACTTGAGCATGCCACAATTATATGTGGCGGATCACACAAGGTCAAAGAGGAGGTAGATTGAAATGGCTAATCCATTGTAAAGTCCCCATTTTAATGACAGACAACCCACGTACTTAGGTGGAAATATGAATTCATATAGTAATCCGTAGAATGTTGAAAACCCACAAATCATTACAAGTTTGCATAACAAAGAAACTCTGCCAACCAAAGAGATTTCACAGATGGATCAAACAAGAAAGGAGAATGTCGCACCTCTAATATATAAATCTGCAAGTATCCCCTTCAACATTGTCAAGCAGATGAACAAGATAAATCAGAATGTGACCATGTGGGAAGCCCTATCTATCCCTTCTCAAAGGGATCTTCTACAATAGGCCTTAAAGCAACTTCCCCAACCTAACCCGATTGTTAATAAAGTAGATTTTACAGTCCACATATGTCAACCAAAGGAGGAACAAGTAAATAAGGTTAAGAAGCCCCCTCCCTTTTACATGTCTCTAATTGTAGGCAAACATATAGTGCATAATTGTATGATTGACTCGGGTGCTAACACCTCTATAATGCCCAAGAAAATTGTTGATGTTTTAGACATTGAATATAATCCAATTTCTAAAGATGTCTTATAACTCGATGGCTCAATTGTAAACATATTAGGAGTGATCAAATATTTTGAGATTAGCCCTCCATGTTTGTCTAAGTTTGACCATAACTCAAGATGTCTCAGTAAATTGCCTTTCCTCTTTTGTTTGTCATTTGTTTATTAAAAGATTTTATTGTCGGAGTGGGTGGATATTTTTCTTCCAATTGGTCTCATATTAAGAGATTTCACCATTAGAGTTAAGCCAATCTCTTCTTATCATGTTGAGTCTTATGAACCTACTCCTCTCGAATCTAATTACATGATACATGAAGATCAAGAGCATGAATTAGTGTCAGTGCAACAACTTACTCCTCCTAGCTCAATACTTGACCCCTTGTTGAATGAATGAACTAGGAACATTATGAGTTTGATCCTTATGATACAATTGTGAAGACTGGTCAAGTCACCTACTATATTCATGAAGAAGAATTTACAGCCCCCATGTCGCACAAAGAGGAAGAAGATAATGCTTAAGAATTATGGAAGATGTTTTTTGATGGTTCAAGAAGCAAAAATGGAACTGGGGCAGGTGTAGTTCTCGTTTCTATAACAGACGAGAAATCATTATTTACTCATATGATATATTTTGCTTGTTCGAACAATGTGGCATAGTACGAAGCATTGATCCATGGATTACTTCTAGATGAAAAAAGATAGATTAAGTCCTTTCAGGTGTTTGGGGATACTGAATTGGTTATTCACTGAGTTAGAGTAAGGTGCACGACTAGAAATAAGCTTCTAAAGTTTATAGACACGAAGTTTGGGACCTATTGGAATTTTTTGATGCTATCAACTTGCAAATAGTGCCAAGGAAGCTAAACAAAGAAGTAGATCAGATGACGACCATTGGATCATAGTTTCCCTAACTGAAAACCTCATCCAAGGCAATGAGAATCATGTTAGGATGGTTGTGAGACCATTAATCATAGATAATGAATTCAGTTGGTAGATCTTTAATAGTGATGAACAAATTGTTTAGTTCATCCAGAATGAAGTTGAGTTCTCTTCAAAATTGCAATCTGATTTGCAAGATGGCTATGGTGATCAGATTATTTAGCTAGTGACAAACAAATTGCCTAAAGGGCTGGTCATTCTCGAAGATATCTTCAACCCTGGTGACGATTTATTTGGTGAAATAATTTGTCTCAGTGTATATTATTGGTTTTCACTAATGGTCATAGGGCTAAGCCCCTTATTCTTAGTTACGGGGAGACTCCCATTATTGAATGTAAACTAACTAAAACTATGGGGTGGCCATTAGGATGGGGATCACACAAGAATACTCCACTAAACCTGTGGAAAAGTGCTTGTACAATGTACATGTGAGAAATTAGTTTGGAGAGAGGTAAAGGGGGGTAGGGGAAATATAGAGAGATGGTCAATGTTATGAGTAGGCACTGGAAGATTCTCACCAATAGCAACCATAGTAGGTCCACATTCAATAGAAGAACATGATAATGTAAGTAACAACAAGACTAATAAATCAGAGACACAAAGTTCTATAGATCCATTAATCAAGGACACACAGTTCCTTCTTGGTTGTATGAGATTATAATGCTTGTAAAGTTGGAGGATAAAGAGAGAGTAGAAGAACATAGGCAATGAGATAAAGAAACGTAGCTTTTATTGTTTGTAGTAGTAGTGAAAACTAACAACTTACAATAGTCAACAATTGTCAACCACTTGGAATGGATAAACCACTCCAATTTATAGCTAACAAAAATGTTCTTTCATCTCCTCCCACAATAATACTCCACTAAACCTATGGCAAAGTGCTTCTACAATAGGCCTTGAAGCATCTTCCCCGACCTAAACCGATTGTTAAGAAAGGATATTCCACAATCCACATATGTCAACCAAAGGAGGAACAAATAAATAAGGTTAAGAAGCCCACACCCTTTTACATATCTCTAATTGTAGAAAAGCGCCTAGTGCATAATTACATGATTGACTTAGGTGTTAACACCTATGTAATGCCTAAGAAAATTGTTGATGTTTTTGGCATTGAATATAATCCAGCTTCTAAAGGTGTCATGTAACTCAATGGATCAACTGTAAACATATTAGGAGTTATCAAAGATATTGAGTTACCCCTCGATGTTTGTCCATGTTTGACCATAAATTAGATATCTCAGTTTTTGATTTACCTCCTTTGTTTGTCATTTGTCTATCAAGAGATTTTACTGCCAAAGCGGGTGGATATTTGTCTTCTAATTGGTCTCACATGCTCCTAAGAACTAGGTATGGTACACAATTCACCATTAGAGATGAGTCAATCTCTTCTTATCATGTCGAGTCTTCTAACTCTGCTTCTCTCCAATCTAATCGCATGATACATGAAGATCAAGAGCATCAATCAATGTCATTGCAACAACTTACCCCTCCTAGATTAATACCTAACCTCTTGTTAGATGAATGGGCTAAGGAACGTTATAAGTTTGATCCTTACGATACAATTGTGGAGATTGATTTAGGTACCTATTGTATTCATGAAGAATAATTTACAACCCCCATGCCACATAAAATGGAAGAAGATAATGCTTCAAGATTATGGAAGATTTGTTGTGACGGTTCAAGAAGCAAAAATGGAGCTGAGGCGGGTGTAGTTTTCATTTATCTAACATACAATAAATTATTCTTTTCTCATAGGCTACATTTTGCTTATTCAAATAATGTGGCAGATTATGTGGAATTGATCCATGAATTACTTATAGCAAAAAAAAGGCGTTACAAGTGTTTAGGGATACTAAAATAGTAATTCACCAAGTTAAGAGTAAGCTGCGAGACTAGAAATAAGCTTATAAGAACTTATAGACATAGAGTTTGGGACCTCTTGGAAATTTTTGATGTTATTAACCTACAAGTACTGCCAAGGAAGCTGAACAAAGAAGCAAATAAGATGACGACCTTTCAATCATAGTTTTTCCCAACTAAAAACCTCATCCAAGGCAATGAGTGTCATGTTAGGATGGTTGTGAGACCATCAATCCCAGATAATGAAGTCAGTTAGAAGATATTTGATATGGATTAATAAATTGTTCGATTCATCTAAAATGAAGTTGAGTTCTCTTCAAAATTGTAATCTAATTTGTAAGATGGTTATGGTGATCGGATTATTTAACCAATGAAAAATAAATTACCTAAAGAGGTGGTCATTGTCGAAGATATCTTCAGCCCCGGGGATGAATTTATTAGTGAAATAATTTGTCGCAGTGTAGATTATTGGTTTTCACCAATGGTCATGGGGCTAAGCCCATCCTTGGTTATGGGGAGGCTCCAATTATTGAATGTAAACTAATTAAAACTATGGGGTGGTCGTCAGGCTAGGGATCACGCAAGAATACTCCACTAAATATGTGGCAAAGAATTTTTATAGTTTACAAGGGAGAAATTAGTTTGGAGAGAGGTACAAGGGAGCAGAAGAAATAAGGAGAGAGGGTTAATGTTGTGAGTAGGCACCGACATATTCTCACTAATAATAACCATAGTAGGTCCACATTCAAAATAAGAACACAACAATGTAAGCAACAACAAAACTAATAAATCAGAGACACAAAGTTCAATACATCCATTAATCAAGGACATAAAGTTCCTTCTTGGTTGTACAAGATTACAATGCTTGCAAAGTTGGAGGGTGTAGACACAAAATCACACAATTTGAGTCATTATTTACTCTCGAGCACATACTACTGTTTACGTGATTCTTAATCAAGAAGAGTATTAATTAACCCACATCTTTTGCCATCTTTCGTTGTTTTCTATTACAACTTTCGGTCTTCCACCTTTATTGACCCAGTCTGTCTTTTCATACTTCAATTTTACCTTTTCTAGACTCGAGCGCCCAATCAAGACACCAGCGCCAGGTGCCCTTGTTCCCTCTGGGAACCCCTATCCTCTTTGCACTTTACTCTCACTTTTTGGGTCCTTTCTAGCACGTTGTCACTTACGCAAAAATGTGTGTATTTTTGTGAAATTTTCAAAATTTTGAATAAGTTCTCTCTTATGAGGTCATTGTTTGCCTTTGTGAAGTTTGGGAAAAGAAAGATGGTTCCAATAGTTAGTCCATTTTCTAAAATTTCTTGAGTTATAGGCCTTTTCTTTCTTTTATGTGTATTTCAAGTTTTTATGTCCCACATGTCCTGAGTTCTTGCGAGCTTCTTATTCGGGCCGCATTACCATCTTTTTCACAATTGGCTTGCTTTTTATATATTGCAGGTGTTTTAGTCTATTCGTGAACCAGCAGCCCTTGTGCCTCCCAACCACCAGTTTTTTGCATCTCCACATTCTCCGCACACATTTGAAACATGCAAGCTTTCTTTCAAAATTTCCTAAGTCCTCTTTATGTTGTGGACTTTTTGGGCCAACGGAGAACCTACGTCCTCATGTCCCATGGGCCTTCTATGCACCTTTCACCCGACTTACCCGCATTTCATTGAACATTGGTGTGTTGCAGGCTCTTCGGCCTTTCATGACCTAGATGTTTCGAGTGCGTCCTGATCCTCAGTTCTCCTCATAACCACCTTTTCCGCGTTGCATTGGTTTTCTTTGTGTTGTGGAGATGTCAAATCCTTGTATCCCTAATTTCCCACATGATTTTGGGCCTCCCATGCTTCATTCTTAAGCCATATCTACACTTTAAATGACAAGTTAACATCTTGTGTTGCAAGCACTCTTATTTTCCACAGTACATTAAATCCCTCCATTTAATGCATTCCATCAACCTTCTTCAAGCAGGCTAATATAAAATTAATGTAATTGATCGATTCCACCATTGTAAATCATAGTTCAGCTTGTTGTATCCGGTTCCCATGCCTCCCAAGTCATTTCTAACTGTAGCAAGAGCATTTCTTAGCCATTTTCAAAATTTCAAAGGGTGTCTTGCTCATGAAAAGGTCACCTATCGTTCTGTAATCAAAGTTAGCAGTTTCAAAGCCTTCTGTGCAAGCTTGAGGATATTTTTGTTTTGTGCCTTATGACATTGTTCTTCTCTCGAAATTGCTTTAAAGCTTCTTTTCTGTCCCTGAGCATTTGTTTTCCCCCCATTTGCTATCATGAAGTACCATTTTGCGGGTCATGAACACCTCTCCTCCCTTGCGACCTCCGTACCAAACATAGGGGAGAGTGATCTGTAACATATTGATTTCAATGATTTCTAGGCATGAATTAATAGTGATAACCCCTCTCATATGGCTCAAATTATCAAAGATTGTGGAATCGCTCATGCCGGAGGGTTTCCAGTCTTAGTCTAATGTGCAGATATTATATTGGCTTGTGGTTCTTGTTTTGATCTAGGCTCGAAGGAAATCAAAGACCCTCAAGGCTAAGTAATTGCCAAACTGGATGTTAGGTGCATCAATGACGCTTTTGGAATTCATATAGTAGAAGATTCAAATACTCTTGCTTTGGCTCAAGCTCAGTCTTTGTTTGATCAAGAAATGGAGAAATACAAACACATGGTGGCCAAGTCTTGGTTTAAAGTCCTAAAGAAAGGAGCCTCTAGGTTGCTTAAGACCATGTATAAAGTTGATTTTAAAGAAGAGCTTTCAGATATTATCACCTTCCTAGCCAGAATCACAAGTCTTAATTCAACTAATGAGTTCCACTTTTGGATGTGCCCTTACTTGGATATCATTTTTGAGGGAAAACAAAGTCTGAACCTAGGGGAAATCATTTGTGAAAACCTTAGAGAAGAAATGGCCAATGTGCAAAGAACCCAAGTCTTCCATATGTCCTCTTATCCTATGTATACCGTTGCAACATATAAAATATGGTTGGGCTTTCTCCAGTAAATGGTAAGAATAATGCTCTAGTGTATGAATACTATCCATAGTTGACTTTGGAGAACATCCAACATCACCTCAGGAGCGTCAATGATGCTTTCACCATGTAGATTGTCTGACTTCTAAAGGGCAACACAACTGAAAGGTTTTTTGCTGAGGCCAAACAATTGATTTCCATCTATGACAACTAATTCATCCAATTTAGAAGGTTCTCTTACATCAAGTTGGCAGGCTTTGAGGGAACACCTTACAAACTTCCATTGTTTTGCAGTGATAAGATAACTCTTGTGGAAATCTGTAGACAATTTGATATGCTGCATAAAACTTATAGAGATAAGAAGATAGATGACATCCAATTCCCAATCACATTGGGTAATTATACCTGCAAAACTACTCTTGATGCACAAAATGTTGAGATAACCATTGTTGCCTTCAATTTCTATTCTTTTCAGAAGAGATATTGCTTTGATCTCAACGGTTTCATTTCCAACAATTTTAGAATGTCTTTTTATCACTACCCTACCATGGAGAATTATTGGGTAGATTTCTTAGATGATTATGAGGAAAAAAGAAGGTACTATAGCAAACTCTCCTTGCAGCAAATTAGGGATTTTGGAGTCTATAAAGTACCCAAAGATATGGAGGATGATGATGAGGATTTGTAATCTCTTGAGTACATTAAGTCTAGTAGGCACACTCCTCTTACCACCATTGACAAGTTCAAAAAAGAGAAGGATGACTTACAAGAGATCATAACAAGCAACCTTATTCTCCCAAGAAGACAGAGATAATCCACGAAGTTGAGCAAATTATTGATCTTTCAAAAGAAGGGAAGAAAATAGAAGACCAAGAAGAAAGAAACTATGATGGAGGTAGCACTGAGAAAGAGAATGAAGTGGAGGCTGAATAAGAGAATGGAAAATCAGGGGCTGAAATAGTGAGCATCCTGGGGACTCTTGTCAAAGAGACACCTATATCTAGTGTTGAAACATCTATTATGTAAGTGTCTATTGCACAAACCCTTGGCTCCATGAGTATACTTGCCTTTGGTCCCCTTATCACCCCTCCTTCCAGTACCACCTTCACTTGGGCTCAACCTTTTGTTGAAAGGAAGAAAAGGAAAAATTCATCTCAAATTATTGCTCCCAAGTTTAATGTTGTGGTTGTATTGTTAGGCATAACTCCTGCTCCATCTTTCAAGAGGGCTAAGAATACCTCAAGGTTGGTGTTTGATTCAAAAGGCCAACAATTTTTGGAGATTGCCAAACCAAAGATAGAGAAGGATGAAAGAGATTTGACTATGGCTTATCTAGAGCTGACAAGGATCCCACTGGGTGAATCCACTCCTGAAAGTGAGGTTCATAACTTGAAAGAAATTGTGTCAAAGGTCATTGAAAGAGTTGAGAAAGGGAAGCAAACACAAGAGCAACTAGAAGAACGAGTGCAAACCTTTTCTAATTTCATCAAGTCTATATTGACAAGTGACAAGGCATTGGATCCAGCTCCTCTAACCTCAATGCCTCCTCCCACCGTCTTGAATGATGATGAAGTTCAAACTATCAAGGACATCCATAAGCATGTTGCTTATGGGAAAGAAACAAATGATATGGTTGATGGAATGTTTCTCTGTAGACTAAATTTCATCGAGGAAGCATCCAAAGCATATGACAACGTTTCTTTGATACAATAGAGGTTTGACTCAACTGTCACTAGCTTGGAGAAAGAACTCAAATTGTGCATTGAATGTATACAGGACCTCAGGATGACGAGTGACATGGACAATCGAGTCCTCACTACAAGTAATGTTTTTGATGATTCAAAGAGAAATCTCTCAAATAAATGGGTATACAGTTTGGAATGGAAGATGATAGTACTTGAGGAAGCAATTGATGAACTCAAGAACATGGCATAAAAAGGAGAAGCCTTCCGAGCTGCTATACTTGTTAAGTTCCAGGAAATTGAAGCTGATTAACCAGATCTAAAAACCAAAATATACAGAGAACACAAAATACAGGAGACAAAAACAAATATGATAAATAACTCAGGTCACTATTATTCAATAATCAGTGTTCTCTTATACAATAGCTTGATCCTAATATTTAGGAGTCAAAGTTTATCAGAGACAACTCACACACAAACCCACAAATCACTCTGGGTTATTTAGTAGACAATTAATAAACACTCACTAATAATAATAATATTTATTTTTCCTAACAATCACCCCCTTAGTGTGAACATGGGGAAGGCATCATCCTATACTGCATCTAACAATGACTGTGTGATTTTCCAAGGATTCACAAACCTGAGAAATGGTTTTTCCATGGTTACCATAAAACCAATGAAGGTTTGTCCATGGTTTACCTACAACCAATTGGTTTTGTTGGTTTACCAAAAACCATGTCATTTTATGCCAGTATTTATTCAACCCCCATCACATCTTGACTAATCCAGGTGATATAATCATGTACTTGTTTTAACAAGTTTTATTTGTAGAATGAAACACACAACTAAAAAATAAATATCACCAATACAATGCAACAATCTCTTTGTTGGTGACTAACAAGAGATGCAGTTTTCCTCCTCCTCCTTTGCCTCTAGCCTCCAAGTGTGATGCTACTTAGTTATAAAATGTATCTTTTAGGCTCACATTACAATTCTCTTGGGTGTCAATTTCAACCGATAATGCACCCCCTCACTATGGACGTCGCGTACAAGCGAAAGTGTGTCCAAACAAAAGTGAGGATTTTTTTTTAATTTGCCAAAAAATGGAAAAACAATATTTTTATCCAGTAGCAAAAAGAATAGGATCAATGCAAAGATCTTGAAAAACATACGTTTTCAAAAAAAAACATCACCTCAATGTGAGTTACAAGGTGAAAGATATAACACTTCCAAGTTTTAAGTCTGAAATCTTTTTGGACCCTTTCCAAAACTAGCAAAGTGTTTTTTTTTTCAGTATGTCCAAAAATGGCAAAAAATTAAAAAAAAACGCAGAGTTACGAAAACCGTGATACAATACAGAAGCCGATCGGAGTTACTAGAATGGCGATGCAATACACAGGTCGACCGATAGAATGCGCAGGAAGAAGGATGAGGCAATCCTCACCAACAACTATGCAATGAGCACGCAAAATGATTTAGTTCAGAGGTAGAATGCTCTAATACGCAGGATGATGCAATTAGTATATCCACCTTACTAGGCCATGGACATTGCGATGAGAAATTTTTATTCAAAGACTCTCATCCTGGAATCCCTACTCTGATACCAGATGAAGTTGATTAACCAGATCTAAAAACCAAAATATACAAAGAACAAAAAATACAGGAGACAAAAACAAATATGATAAATAACTCGGGTCACTATTATTCAATAATCAGTGTTCTCTTATACAATAACTTGATCCTAATATTTAGGAGTCAAAGCTTATCAGAGACAACTCGCACACAATCCCACAAATCACTCTGAGTTGTTTAGTAGACAACTAATAAACACTCACTAATGCTCACACTAATAATAATAATATCTATTTTTCCTAATAGAAATCCATTGTCAGTTCTTCAAGGAAAATTCCATAGAGAGAAATACAGTGCAGGATGCCAAAGAAAGATTTAGAGCACTCGTAAAAGAAGACTTATTCAAGTCTGACATTGTAACTAGAGAGAAGATGAAGGATATTTGTGAACTTCAAGTTGCAGTCTCTGAGGTAAACAAAGGTTTCTCACAAAATGCAAGCTTTGGAAAAGAGATGGCGGACTATTTGAACAGGTGGGAAAATGCAACTACAAACACCACTATTTCTCGAGGCATGGAGATCGTTGGAGCACTTGTGAAGTTCAGGAACCAAATTTTCAAAGTGAAGACTATGACAACTTCTTCCTCAAATGTTCCTTAATATAGTGCACTAAGGGAGGGGGAGAAATGGATATCCTTAAGTTACATTTGTACCCTATTATTCAGATGGCAAAACACCTCCTCACCAAGTTTAACAACCAGGAGCATTGGTCTCAGGTGAACAAAACATGGTTGCACATTGCTAAGAAGATGAAAAAAGGGGTCGTCTATGATCTGGCTAACTTCATTATTGAGACCATTAGTGCTGAGGTGCACCAGAGGGATAAGATAAGTTTTGTCGCGATCCTTCTATCAATTGTGTTTGTGGAGATTGGAGTGCCCGATGGTCCAAAAGACAAGATTTGGAAATACCCTAAAGAAAAGAAGTCCCTTGTTGAGAGATTTTCCAAGTATACATTTGATAGATCCATGAGCGGGCCTTACATGCAAATGACATAATTATGGTATGAGCACATGCGCACTACATTTGAAGAAGAATGGAGAATACCTACGGATCTTCCTTCGGTATTGGAAAAAATAGGTTCAATTTTTCGCTTACCAACATTTTTGCATAGGGCATTCTAGCGTGAAGGATGGGAGTGGATCCCTTTGGGTAAGCTCCCATATGCCTTCATTGTGTGCTATTTCCAGGCATCAATGCGTAAATTTTCAAATGTGTGAAGGTTGATCTTCAATGCAGAAAAGGTGGATTGTGACTATCATACACTCCGGAAGACATATGTCTACCCAGGTAAGTCTGCATATATTGAGAAGTTAATTTCAGATGATATTCATATCAATTCTATGAGCCTAGCAATTGGGAAGGCTAGAGCGGCTAAGGTGTATATCTACCTTAAGCCCAAATTGGAGAATGGGAAATATGTTGAGAATGAATTCAAGCTCCTTGAGTTGCTCAAGACAAAACATATTGTGGGCACATTGCAGGATGAAGAGGATACTTTGCCTCGTGATGAAGAAGTAGAAGAGGAGGAGCTAAGGGAAGCTAGTGGTGGATTAGAGTATGGTAGTGGGAGACAACCCACCATAGGAGAGAAAAGAGTGTGCAAGACAACCCCTCCATTACAAAAGGAAGATGAGGAAGTGGGAATGAGGACAACCACAAAAGAAATAGGTTCAGGAGAGGGTGCTAGGGACCAACAATATAGGAGAGGGTTGAGAAGAACCAAAACTCAAGGCGCGGGGCCATCATAGCCCCTAAGGAGGTCACCTAGGACTTCTCATATCAAAGCAGAGCCAAAAAAGAAGAAAAGGCACAGGTACATCCCTACTTATGATGATGATGGAAAAAATCAGAGGACAACGCACCAAAGACCCTGGTTAACACTAAGGATGTTGAGGAACCTTGGGATGAAGAATTCAAAGAGGATGCTGGAGGATTAGAGGAACACAAAGTGGGCGATAAAACTATTTATGCAGAGAAGAGTATAGATAAGGGCGAACCTTCAGGCATACCTCCTGCTACCCAAATAGGTGAAAAATCAGTTCTGGATACGAGCGTACACATTTCTAAAGGTAAGCACTTGGGAAAGGAGAAGGGTGAAGGAGTGTATGAAACTCCTACAGTTGGGTATGTCGATGACCCAACCAAAATTATACCCACTAGGTTCCAAAGTACTTTGGAGCCCAAGGACCTTTATGGCTGGGAGTTAATGGATGTAGAAATGGCGACCACATGCACACGCAAGCAATTATCACAGAGTATGTAGACTCATATAGATGAGCCTGATTTTGATTGTTAGGAAATAAGGGATAGAATATGCGGAACAATCCCACTCATAATCGTAATAATAGAAACTAATATTTAGAAAATATTACAGATCTGAAATAAAAGCGTAGAAAATAAAATAACACAATATGGAGACAATATTTAACGTGGTTCACCCAATTTGGTCTACGTCCACTCAGAATTACTTGCTCATATTTTATTACAAGCCACCTCTCTCTCAATACAATACCCAGATCTATTTGGAGCTATACTCAATAAACTCTCCTGAATTCACACTCGAACTCACACACACCTACAATAATATGTCTCCCCTATCAAAAGTACATTAATAGGCAACTGCTTAAGAAATTTTACAATACCGTGGGTACCAAAACCATGGGAAAAAATTGCCCCCATAAACCTATGGGTCAAAAATCCCACCCATATGAGAAGAGCACATTTCCCAAGATATTTGGCACATTTTTCAAGGTAAGAAAACTGTGGATAGGGTATAACACTTTTAGTGTACAGTTTTCAACGCTTCCACACATGAAAACAGGCTCCACAACATAACATTGACATATGTGAAGAATCGTGTGTCTCACGAAGAATGAAGAAAGTGTCGCATTCCTGCCATGTAATACTTAAACCGACTCAAATGTCAGATGAGCAAGTGAGCAATGCATTGGTTAAGGTATCTATAGAAGTTACGGGCATAAACATCGATAAAATGACATTCATTCGTGCTTTGTTAGAAGATAGAAAAGATAAGAATACAGAGATTAAGCGCTTGACAGAAGAAAAAGAGACACTTGAGGCGAAGGTGCATTCGGTACTAAGTATGTCAGAACAAATAGGCGATGAAATTCTAAAGGCAAGGTTGCATATGGAAGAGAATGTGGCACAAAGATTTCCATCTGTAATGCATTACTTTCCCACATTCATTCACATGGTGTTGGATGAGGGACCAATTTGGATGCCGAAACCAAAGGATGTTGTGGCATAGGTAGAAAAATCAAAGGCCACAATTGCATGCAAGATCATTAGGTATTAGTCTATATTACAGACATTGAACGATGAGTTGAAAAAAGTAGATTTGACATTAAACATGTGCGTAGATCCTGAAAACATAATCAGGACAAGAACCATAATGGAAGAAAATGCAGTCCCTATAGTGAAACAAAATGAGACACTTGGGTGTGAGGAGAGGCTCACTTTGGTAGAAGAGAAGCGTGATGCACTTGCGGCATCCCAAGACCCCCAAAAGGAAAAGATCAAAGAGATTAGGAAGCTCATAGCATGACGAATGGATGTAATGGACGGGATGGTTTAAAGCCTAACAAATGTTCTCAGATTATTGCATAATGAATGTGAGAACATGACTTTAGATGAAATGGAAGCAGTACTTGCAGACATCCCAGACAAAAATAATAAGGCACTGAGTGATTGGAACGATTTGGAAGTAGAGATAAAAAGTGAATATCCAAAGTTAATTCTACTTGTAGAAGGATAGAGTGCCCAAGTATTCTTTCATTCTTTGTGTACAATTATTATTTCATTCCTTATTGTTTATTCATGGCAAGATGAATCAGGGTTACCCATTTCTGGAGACGGAAATAAAGCAATTGTGGGGTAATGTTGGGTTGATGAACTACAACCTAAGTATTGAAGACACGGAAGGAAAGGCTGCATGGACATAGGGTGCAAAGATGCGTGCAGAAGTATAGTGAAATAGGGCATGCCCGAGTAAGCGTGATATCATGACTTAGTTGTTTTGTATGGTAAGGCTAAAGATAGATGGTGAGTGCGGGGAACACATCAACATGAAGAATTGGAGGTGAAGCAAGCCTATTTTGGGCAAGTGGAAGATTAGACGACATGCATAAGTTTTGAGCTATTAATACGATTAGATCTACAGTTTATATTATTAGATAATATATCATTAGTGAGCATGCATGCTTTTGTGTTTATCTTGTAAGGGTTGCATGGCTATTCTTAGCATGCAACCTATTTTGAGGATGCATAGGTGGTGAAGGGAAAGTTCCCACCCCTATATATGTATCATCTGCATATATTAGTAGTAACTTGTTTCTAATAGAGTTATGATGTTGGTTTATGAGCGCACATGACTTATGGTGACTTTGTTATGTATGTATTTAGCTTCTGTGTTTTATAGTAATTAATACAACGGATCTTTATGGTTGAATATTGGTTATTGACACATTTATGACTAATTCTTGTAAGGTAAACCTAATATTGATTATTGTATAAGTTATTTTTATATATGATTAGGATCTAGATGTGTATATGGATTATCATTGCATTGTTATTATGGATATGGAATATATCCATGTATGTGTTCATCATGCTAACTCCTTGACAAAGATTCCATAAAAGAGGGACCTAGTACCCTTGCGCACTTCGAGTGAGCGCTAAGTTGTGTCTGAGTGATGTGCAAGCACGCCTTGGGTTGTTTGGTAAAATAAAAGACTACAATCTAACATAGACATCATCAAAGCCATGAATCATACACATAAAACATGATAAATCACGACAAAACTCATATATATATATATATATATATATATATATATATATATATATATATATATATATATATCATAGGACATTAAGGGTCACGTCTGAAAGCAGATACATCATCAAAATCAGTAAACTGTACATGCGAGAGTCTCAAATATTGCCACTTAGGGTAGGTGCCTGAATCTATCTCTGGGCATCATCTCCTCCATCGTGGCCCGCATCTAGCCGTGGTTGTGCCACACTCGATGTACTCCCAGATGGCATCGATTGTCCTGCACCACATGTTCCCTATTGCTAAGCTAGATAAGCTGCATATCTATGTGTCCATGACAACCTAGATGTCACAATCCACTCATAGTATTGTGCCTCGACTGCTAATGCCTTATACTACTCTATGGGAGCAGTACCTGGTGGTGTCATTTGTCCAGCCCCCTGTGATGCCATTGGCACACCAGTCTTTGACTCTAGCCCTAGAATAGGTGCGAGGTCTCCAAATATAGCTCTATAGGCCTCTTGCTGCCTCTTGTACCTATCCCTCTGATGGATGGCCTAATCCCTCTTCTGACGAAGGACCACGACCTTTTATAGGGCCGCATCCCTCTCCTGTTACACTAAATCATGCCCTACAAGTAAATAAGATATCTCGGTAGTAGCCCCTCCATCATCACCCTCCTCACCCCTAGGTGCCACATCCTCTTCCTTAGCTATCACCTCCTCTTCCTCATCACCTCCCTCATCCCCCTCTGTTGTCATCTGGGATGCCCATGTAGTTGTCATCTAGTCTACAAATCCATCTCCAACTCCTACATCATCATCATCATTATCCAATGGTGCCCCGCCTCCTCTAATGGGTCTGCCATATCAAGACTAGGAAGGCCCCTCTCCGACTCATCTTGCCTATATCTAATATGCTCCCTAGGCACTGTCTATACTACTCTAAACTGACATCTGACCCTATTAAATTGTACAACCTCTATCATCTCGGGCCTTTGCCTCTACATCCATCTAGTCCACCTCATCCCAATCAACTCCCCATTTGCCCATGACCATGCAGGATAATCGTGGTATGGTTGTCACCTCACCTGGCCCACATCAAGCCCTGTCAATAAATATGTATACCATTCTTCTCCTCTCTTCTTCCTGTTGTCATGATCCTGATCGACTCACCATCTTAAGAACCCAACAACCAGCTCTATGTGATCCCATGTCATCCATGGGAGCCTTGGTAGCCTAATCATTGCTAAATGCTCATATGCCCAATAATGAAGTAAGAATACTACATCCATCCTTGTCCACCTCCTCTCTTCATACATGCACAACTCATGGTATACATGGGATAATAGGTTGTCCCAAAAGACAATATTGTCCTGTGATCAACAATATCTACAACCACACCCGCCAGCTTCCATGGGAATCTCACATCCCTAGAATTTGACAGTGCGTAACTATAAATGACCATCATCACCAGGAATATCAATGTGATCCTGGATACCCCACGCTCATATTGTGTCTCTATGTGAAATGGCCCAGATGTGAATGTGATCTGAGGGGCATTAGTTCCAAACAACCGTGTCCATACCCCCAATCTTCGATCAACTGTGATTAGATGAAACAACTCACCCTGTATCGATAGCCTCAAGATGCGGTATACATCCTCGAGAGTAATAGTCATCTCACCCATCCTGAACCAAAATGTGCATGTATGCATATCCCGCCTATTCACCAATGCAATCATCAGCCCTACATCTTGTGGAATCCACTGGTAATGTAAGAATCCACCCAATCCAACTGTAGCTAGTACCACTTCGCATATGTGGCATCCCCTTTGATATGATCAAACAAAGCTGACACCCTATCTCATATATATAAGGTCTTTTGGGCCTGCAAAAATCAATCAAAGATGCAAACATTAGTAACCCATCATCCAAATCTAAAACTCAATTTTTTTCTCATTCTAGCCCTGGTCAATGCCAACCCAAGTTGGGTTGATGCCTCCAAGTATGGGTCAATGCTCTAACAAGCCCGATTGACAGCGACAACCCTTGCGACGACCCCAAAATTTTGAAAAATGTAAACAAATTATTGAAAACATCAAAATGCTTAGAAAAAAGGTTAGGGCTTAGGCACTTACCATCATTCGGGCCCACTGACCCTTCTTCGATGCTCCACTGGCCTCCATCTTGCTCACAACATCAACTCTTCTTTTTCACTCTGAACTCTTGATCGTCACTTTGCACCGTGCAAATGACCCTAATTAGTCGACCCAAGGTTTATACAACCCACCAAACCTAGTCGTCGTCGACTCACATGGATCGTCATTGCTTCATCCTTGGTTGCCACCAACCTTGCCCAGTCATTGATCAATGCTCCTTTTTTATCCTTTTTTGATCAATCCTTCCTTTCAAATTATCCTTTCTTCCACTTTGTCCTTGTGTGGTTTTCATTCCACATATTTATTTGTCCCCATGGGCATTGTTATCTATCTCATTTTTCATTTTGTGCCATCTCACCTTTGTGGCCATCTTTGTGTTCCCTCTTGGGGCACTATTATTTTACCTCTTTTTCATCCCACCCTAGACGTATCTTTTTTATTCCTCCTCTACGAAGGACATCACATTCAATTTTTCCCACCCCCTATCCTTTTTGTCACGACCCTTGTCTCAACCATTTTTGCATTTGTTTGTGCTTAGTTGTTGTTTTCCTTTGACCCATTGGTCCCCTGGCTTGCACATCCAATTGAGAATATTTGCTTGGATTCCCTCTATTTTGCAGTGGTTTTTGCCGACTCACAGGTCCGTAGGACATTGTCGTTGTCTCCCTCGAGGCCATACTTTGTTCCCTACCGAAGTGATTCTAAAATAACTGCCATATTTTTATTTATTTATTTAGTTTTTGTTTATCCTTGTCTGTGATATCTTATCTTCCCATATTCATTTCTCATCCTTTTCATCCTTCTTCACATATCTCTTTCGAACTCGTGCTCGAATTCCTTTCATGTCATCGACTCCTAGTTTGAGGGGGAACACTTAATCAATCATATTTTCATCACTAATCTAAAATAAGAACAAGGGAATTTGGTAAACATGTGCAAAACGAAAGGCATGCCAAAATTGGTAATTTTCCCAAAATAGTAGGTTTGGAAAAAGTAACCTGCTAAAAATAAAAATGCATCATCGACATAAGAGGATGGAGTGTTTCAGAAGGTTTAGAAGGTTAGATTTGAGAAAAATAGGGGATGTTTCCCAAAATAGCAGGTCTCGGTCCTATTTGCTAAAAATAGAAAGTCTCTATTTTGAATGTGAAAAATTACAGATGGCTCTAGTTTCACTCATCTTTTCACTTGTTGAACTCTTCACAGGGTTATATGATGATCTTGTAGTTCAAATAGAGAAATGAAACCTTCATAAGGGTCTTAGGAGCATCTTCTTCATATTAGTTGTGCTTGAGAGCATGGTGAAGCATAACAGGGGAATGTCCAGATCATTGAGCGTCTGGATTCATCAGAGGAAGTCATCATGCCTATCATATTGGCTTGAAAACATCATCATCCGATCAAGATGAAATAGTTGAAGGGAGAAGGTTGAGATGACTGAGTTGAACTTGGTGAGTTGGATGAGCCGGTGAGCTGGGTAGTTTCTGGTTAAATAGTATATCAAACAACTTGGTTACAATGAGTTGAGCTGACTAAGTGAGTTGAGTTTAAGTGAGCTCATCGAGCCTACTGGATAATTGGGTAGATTGAGGTAAGTTAAGTTTGAGTTGGGCTGGTTGTGGTGGTGAGCTAGTCAAGAACTCATCCTTTTTCATGAAGATGCATATGCAAGTGAGTCAGGTCAAGATATCTGGGTGATCTAGTTGAATTGCAGTGAACCAAATGAGATTGGGTAAGCTTGATGACTTGGTTGGAGTGAACTCAACGAGCTCAATGAGATTAGTAATCTAAGGGAGTTTATCATTCAAGCATCAAGGGGATCATCATCAGAAATACCTGCGTTCATCTCGAGCTCGCATCAGGAGGGTCTCTTAACAATGTTTCTAAACAATAATTTCTCATCCTGAGGTGCATCATGCTTCAGATCAGCAAAATCTTCATCAAAGGGAGATTCTTCAACATACTAGTCAATACATATCCCTCCTTCTCTCCTCTCCTTTTCTTTTTATTCTTCGTTACACACAATCATTGTATTTTGTCCTATTCACTTAAGTGGCATATTTGTAATTTGTAAAAGTATTCTCTCAAAATTATAAGAGAGATACTTCTACCAGCAATCGAAAGGCCATAAGTAGGATATGAACATGAAGAGTCATGTGGGTGAGATGAAAGGTCAATTCAAAAAGTTATAAATTGGTATTGCTTCTCCATTCTAAAGGATCCAAAATTTTAGTTTTTGGTAACAATTGTGAATTGTTGTAGATTGATTGATGCTTTGTATTCATCACTACACAAGAAATGAAAGCTACATTCCTTCCATTCCCCTATTCCTATGTGTTCTTCTATTCTCTCTTTTATGTACTTTGTAAACATAATGATAAAAAAATAGTTGTGTATCTTTGATAAATGAATCTAAGCACTGTGTGTCTAGGTTTGATATTCTCACTAGATAACTTAATTGTTCCTTTCCTCTAAATTAAATGTCAAACTACTCTGATTATTGGGTGTGAATTCTGCTTGTGCCTACTCACAACAGTAACCTTCTTTGTCTAATTTCTCTCCTTCACCCCTCATCGCTGCAATTTCCTCCCTTGTACCCCATACAAAAATTTTGCCACAGGTTTGGGGAAGTGTTCCTATGTGATCCCTGACCTATTTGGCCAACCCATAATACTTAGATAGGGGTATATTGGTTTACATTAAATAATGGGAGTTGGCCCATTCAATTCAGAGGGATCGAGTCTCGTGAGTATTTATGGAAACACCTAATTCGCCATACCGACAAATTATTTCACCAATAGGTATCTAATAGATTACAACAATCAAAAATTTCTAACTGCTTGGAATGGAGAAGCCACTCCAATTTATAGATTACAACAATGTCCTGTCATCCCCCTACAAGAACACTCCACTAAACATGTGGCAAAGTGCTTGTACAGTGTATAAGGGAGAGATTAGTTTGGAGAGAGGTAAAAGGGAGTAGGAGAAATAAAGAGAGAGGGTTGTTGTTGTAAGTAGGTACCGGCATATTCTCACAAATAGTAACTAGATTAGGTCCACATTCAATACAAGAACACAATGATGTAAGAAACAACAAGACTAATAAATTAGAGACACAAAGTTAAATATATCCATTAATCAAGGACACAAAGTTCATTATTAGTTGTACAAGATTACGATGCTTGTAAAGTTGATGGGTAGAGAGAGAGTATAAGAACATACACAAGGAGACAAAAGAAATGTAGCTTTTATTACTTTTAGTAGTACTGAAATCTATCAACTTACAATAATCAACAATTGTCAACCACTTAGAAGTGAGAAGCCACTCTAATTGCCAGCAATTGACTTCCACAGGAGGAAGGGCTACCACATTAGGCTATAGGAAGGGTTGCACATAAGCAGTGAGAGTTATCACATACTCCTCCAACTACCCCATAATTTGTTTATACTCCTCATTCCTAGCAAGAAAGCGTGCCCCAGAATCCTTGAATAGGTGAGCATCTCCCTCATGCGTGGCTTGCCCCAAGGATATTTGGGTCAACTCATAATCATATTGAGTCATCTTTTCCTCTAGTTTTATAACTTTGGGCCAAGCTACCTCTACATAATGGGATCTAGATGCCCCATAAAAGAAAAGGGAGGCCATCTCTACTTTCTTCCCCACTTGGTCTTCATGGATTTTGAGATAGCCTCAAAATTAGGTTTTACAACTTATTGTACCATCCTTGAATCACTCCCAAGTAGCTCTTGAATCCATGGGAGAGTTTCTGCAAGAGTAGACACAACATCAAGCATGGGGGCACTTTCGGGTGCTTTGTAAGGATCACATTCTGCTCATGATGGGATGATTCTTCCGCTGAGAAGGATACACTTTGATGTCGATGAAGAATAGGAGACTGCAATGGATCAATTTCATCTGGCTCGAGAGGCTTAATGTGACCTTCAATGATCTTAACCTTCTTATAAAGCCTCATAGGATGAGAAACCTTCAGTGTCATCTTCTTCTATAATATTTCTCTTTGAATATTCTTTTGAGTGAGTGGAACCCATGGCTTTTTTAGACACCCTTAGAGAGGAAGTGTTAGACACTTTCCTAGATAGAGTCAAAAGACCCCCGGGCTCAATGAAAATAATCTCGACCTTTAGATTACCATTACAATGCTCTCCTTAATATCAGCTGATTCTCAGATATTCCATAGAGTCGAGGGAAGGGTGAAGATTGCACCACTTGGTATTGGGGATCAAACAAGTA
This sequence comes from Taxus chinensis, assembly GCA_019776745.2. Taxonomy (NCBI): domain Eukaryota; kingdom Viridiplantae; phylum Streptophyta; class Pinopsida; order Cupressales; family Taxaceae; genus Taxus; species Taxus chinensis. The sequence goes on from CM034151.1 coordinate 28,383,579, forward strand.
CGACCCATCATCTTTGATTCACTCCATGAACCAATCAAATTTGAAATATTTCATTTGGTCTACCATCATTTGCATGTAATCCCTTTTTTGGACTTCTAAATGATATGTGGAGTTCACCCAATGGTCCACAATTTGGGGCACATGGTATAATATTGAAAATTTGAAGGTATTTGAATTCATCTCGATATCGAAGTCAGATCTAGATGTGTAGGAGTAAATACTGAGGGCATTGAAGGATGCTTTGATGTTTGTCACATCTACGATATTCTTAAATGAATATATTCCTAAGGGTATGGGAAATGAAACACCTTTATTTTTGGCATTCTTACACTAGACACAAACATGATCGAACATTATCATTTTGTCACGCATGTACCTGCGTAGCCTATGAGGAGCAAGATCATAGCCTGCGACTCTGATGTAGGTGAAGGTAGGGAATTGGATGAAGTGTCTCCCATACTTTTCAATTAGTTCAAATGTTTGAGAAAATATCCTTCATTTCGAATTTCCCTCAAGGAGCCTGATAATGAACATGGTGAATGCATCATTTACCCTAGAATAATGGGAATTTTTCTCCTTATGAGTTAGTTTCAGATACTTCTTGTATACAGGTTATTTTTGAGGCACATGGGGAGCAGTAGATAATCCTCTGAAGGGTCTTATGAAGGAAAAGGCATACACCAAGTAAGAAGTCATGGTGAACTTCTTACTACTAGGAAACTACATCAGTTACCAATGGATGTTATCACTGATGATCTACTCTAATCCACCATTTCGTTTCCTTCTGTTGCCACTAGGATCAACTGAGACATCCAATCCTAAAATTATTTTGTTGTCTCCTTGCCTATTACTCTTGTAGACACCTAAAATATTTCCTCCAAATTCAACCAATTAATGACACTTCATTAATTCCCCATTCTTTGCTCCATTCTCAAATGCTTATTCATAACACTCTTTCAGACGTATTCCTCCTATAATCATCTAATTGGGCGAATATCTCTCTTATTAGCTAGACATTCCTCCTTTCGACCATTCAGAACATCCCTAGTTCTCTCTATATCATTTCTATTGGCTTCCTAGGCTATCTATCAATCACAAATGGCTAATCAAACTCCTCCCAACTCTCAATGAGTCTCTAATCACTCACTAATCATGCTTAACTAGCCTAACCCTAGCTTAACTAAGCCTAAAACATGTTTATCCTTATCTAATCTAAAAGTTTTTTTTGGCTTACCTTTAGTCCCACATGCATCCAAATTCCAAACTCTTCCAAACCAAAAACTATAAATACAAGGCTAAGCCTACCCATTCAACCTTACAACTTTACATAACTCAAAACCAAAACAAGCCTAATAAAGCTTAGATCTCATTTGTGATAGCTTTAAGCTATAAAACAATTGGATCTTGGCCATACTCCATTGTTAATAGCTCCTCCATCTTGCATCCATCCACTCCAAATATAGTTAGTAAGGGAAGATCTAAAGCTTGGCCATGTAGCCAACATGGATTCACTATTTTTAGGAGCAAACAACACACAAATATGATTGCTAGGATCTTAATAGGTTCATGTTTTATAGCTTTCAAAGAGTAGAGAGTAATATACATGTTAGTTTTTTACGTTTTTCTCAAATTTATAATGCTTGCATGTTTGTTTCCCTTGTTTATCTCTTATCTTATGGTCCATAGATGAGTTAGTTAAGCTTTGAGGTTTTCTAACATCCTTTCCATAGCTTTTCAACTTATACATGAACACAAATCTAATTAAAAGGACAATGGTATCTGAATAGGCCTCATAGAATTCACTCTGTGACAGGTTATTTGGGATCTGAGAGGGTTTTTTGCCTTGTTTGAGCCAGGACCCCACAACTAGGCCTTACAAATAGGAGTCACCCCGCCCATTATGCCGAAGAAAATTCCTTAGTTATGATGACCATGTTGCCGATAGTGTAAATCTATAAGCACTCATAAATTCCCTTTGGAGTGAGGATTGCAAGGATCGAGTTGTCATCTACTACGATTGTTCTAGTGTTAGGCTCGTAACGAGGCGTACATGTGAGGACAAGTTTTTGTGAATTCTATTTCATTCCCTTTTAGTATTTTAGTGTTTTTCTAATTAAAATACATAAAAATGGATGAAATAATGCAAAAGATGGATATTCTAATTTAATCAATGTGGGTTTTACCCCATATCTAGGGAAAGAGCATATGCTCAATAATCATTCAATCAACATAAATGTAATAATATGAGTTACATATTTATAGGACCTCTTTTATAACCACTCTTTTAGTTTTAGATAGGTTGTTCTAACTACCTATATTTGCTACTAACCTCTAACATCCGTAAAATATCTTACACCCTTTATTTTCTCAAACTACCCTATATTCACTCACTTTAATTCCTACGTGAGTTGTTTTCACAACTCACTTAAAACATTATTATATGCTTTACATATAGTAACACACACACAAATGTGTACCCATGTTAGGACTAATTCCTAACATTCCCCTCCACCCCTAACATTCCCCTCCACCCACCGCCCCCCAAGTGCTAACATGGGGTGAGGAACTGCAATATGGAGCTGCAACACACTGTTTTTGCTGTCATTCGGGTTGTTGCTTTCTGCTAGAAGTTCTTCTGGTGTGTATTTCCCCCCTTTAATGTGAAAAACCCTTGGATGTCGGTTGCAACTGATAATGCATCCAAAATTATTTACCTTACAATTTTTTCGAAAATAGCTACCCACTCCCTTTTTTGAAACAATATATATTTCCCTTTTACAAAGTATTACCTTAATAGGAAGAGATACCCCTTCATTGAAAAATGACTTCACAAGATTTCTTTCCTGGTCGAGTTACTAACCACTTAAAATATAAATACATAGAAATGCATACTTAAATTTGAAATTGCTCGGCTTTAGTTTAAAATAATAATAAAAAACTTTTTACTCAATTAGGGTTTCCTAAAGGATATAGCTGCATGCGGGTTTTCATGCATTGTGTGGAGCCTTGGGAGTTAGTACCCCGCCGTCAAGGTGGAGAATGCCACGAATTGGTTGATGCCGCCATATTGAGAGACCAGATCAGGAGAAGGATCATGCTGAATCCGGGGTAGATGAGATCGATGCCAAGGTTCTGATGACTAACTTGCAAAACAGATTAATCAGGAAAGAGAGTATTTCACATAGTCCAAAGATGAGACATGATTGAATTCGACCAAAATACTTGCTGCCACGAGTTCAGGCTCGAGGAAAATAGGAGTTTGTGATTGTTTAGAAATCCATGAGCTGAGTCAAATCACTACTCCAGATGATAGAGGTCATGACATCTAATGATGAGTTTCAAAGTTTCGAGCTCGATCCATGGTCCACCACTTGTTTGCAGAGCCGCGTTAAGATCCAATAAGAGACACTGTGATCCAGATGTATTAGATGCTTATTTTGAATGAATCGCCAGGAGTGATGCATCGAAACTTTGCTACACATGAGGATCAAAGTCAAAATCAAGATTTCATCCAAGTCATGAATGCAGATGTTTGAACGCCAATACCATTGTTCAATCTACATTTGGCAAGATAGGAAGAGAGGCTGTAAGAGCTAAAAATAGAACTCTTGATCGGGAGCGATATCGATATTGACAACTACACAGAGTCACAAATGGAATAGGAATAAGCCATAGTAAAGACTTTGCCACAACCGGCTCATATTTAAGAGGTTTGCCATACTAATGAGAGAGTGAAAGTTTTTGTTTCAAGAAATAAGATCAGAATAATGGTTGATTGAGTTGTTTTTTCTCACAGTTCACATCTTGCCGAGCTGTCAACGAATGCCATTGATATAATGGGATATAATTTGAAGTTCCATTGTTAAGCTAGGTTAAAGTAGCCATACTACCACATCCGATCAATATAAGTTATGGCCAAGTCAAATAAATTAATACATGTTAATGCGGACTGGGATCTAAACTAGATCAAGTAAAATCTCAGAATGCAGATTCAAATGTAAATCAGCCATCTAATGTGGAAGTTCATGAATGCTTCGAGTTCCCATCGTAAGGATTGAGTTGGAATACATGACCTGTAATGCAAATGCATGTCAATAGATCCTTGCTCGCTGAAAATGAGTGAATGGAGATTGAGCCCCGACCAGGGGTGAACCAATTTGCAAGGAGTTGGGGATAATCACTTGCTCATCCATAGGGATCAGAAGCGATATTATTTAGTGACTTCAGATTGGGGATTGAGCCAATATTTTCAATATAGTAATGCAAGAACATGGATAGTTTTATCACACAGTGGGAGATTGAAGAATACTGCCAACTATAAGGTGTATGACCAATGGGGTTGCACGTGGTCCTCATACTGTTTAACCCATTTGTCACAAATAATAACTAAATAGCGGTCTACTGAATTAAATGACATCTTGGACGTGGTCATGCACTAACATAGTCATTCTTATGTTTTGAACAAGACCTGAATGGATGACTAGAAAGGTTCCTTAGAGAGGTCTAAACACTACTCTGATACCAAATGTGGGTTTTACCCCATATGTCGAGGAGAGCATACAGCTCAAAAATCAATCAAACTCAACATAAATGTAATAATATGAGTTATAATTTTATAGGACCTCTCTTATAACCACTCTCTTAATTTTAGATAGGTTGTTCTAACAACCTATATTCTCAACTAACCTCTAACATCCCTAAAATATATCACACCCTTTATTTTCTCAACCTAACCTATATTCACTCATTTGAATTCCTACGTGAGTTGTTTTCAAAAATCATTAAAAAAATTATTCTATGTTTTACATATATTAACACACACACACAAATGTACCCATGTTAGGATTAATTCCTAAAAACTAACTTCCAAAATTAATTACAAAAATAATATTATTACTTTTCAAAATGAATATTGATCTAGAAAATATCAAACACACAAAGGACAATCATACTTAGTTGATTCTGTGTGGATATGGGAGATTTTAAGTGATCTAAGTGCATGAATAGGTTGATCTGGGACTAAAAATGCTTTGTTACAGAAACTGACACCTAAAACTAAACCTGGTCAAAACGGTACAACTAGGTTAAGAGGGTTTGTATGGTCCTCACCCTTTTGTATGGTCTTGGACCTTATTTTATTATGTGTCTACAACTTCTTGAGTGTTTCACCTACATCGAAATGAATGTTTGTTGTGTGTCAGTCTTCTTCTCTCACCTTCATAATGACTCTGTAAAATTTGATTGAACCCTATAACCCTTGTACTGAAAAAAAGATGTGAGCATCCTTCTGCATAGATTTACAAACCACAAAAAATAAAAGAAAAATGAAATAAAAATTGGAAAATAACTTCAATAAATTTTATGTCATAGGCCACTTCGAGGGGGCAATCTCCTTTAAGAAAACTCAATATAATAATATTCGCGGATACATTTCTTGGCCTAAGCACGCCTTACTATAATATTTATATCCTAGAATTTACCACTACCCATGCATGTGGGATAATACTTAATATCTTACGAGACGACATATAAATCATACACATATATCACATCTATTACATTACTAATGCAAGGAGAAATGTAAGACAAAGGTTCTTATCATCCTTTCCCCCTTAAAAAAGCTTTATCCTCGAAGTTGTAATTATGGGAATTGTTGTTGAATCTAGAGAAGGGGCTCCCAAGTTACATCTTCTTGTTACATGCCATGTGACTAGATTAAGACCTCGATGATAGAGTGGTTACAAAGTTGGTAAGAGCGCCTATGGAGAGTTGCGAAAGGCTCAAGAATTATGGATCCTTCATTGTCGAGCTCTAGTATTACTATTTATACCGTAATGTTTTGGCCCATAACTTTCTTGTAAAAAGAGACATGAAAGACACGATGAACTCATGAGCTGGGTGGAAGTTCAAGCTTGTATGTAGTGGTATTGATCTTTTGAAGAACTTTGCAGGGTCCATAAAACTTAGGGGAAATATTTTAATGCACTTTAAGTTTCAAGGAAGTCTATTTGTATGATTATAAGCATAAAAAACCATATCATTGGGCTGAAAGTTACACTCTGAGTAGTACTAATATGCTCATTGTTTCATACGGTTTTGCGCCATATGGAGATTGTCCCAAAGAGTGTGTAGAATTTGGTCCCATTGGGTGAGGACGGTGTCGACGACATGCACTAGAGAACTTCCAGGAGTGTAAGGGAGGAGATGTGGTGGCGGTTGGCCATAGACTAGTTCATATGGAGTCATTTTGGCAGAGGTGTGATATGAGGTGTTATACCACCATTCAACAAGAGGTAACGACTTGACCCATTGTTGTTGGTGCTCAGAAGTAAAACATTGAAGGAATGTTTCCAAACATTTGTTAACAATTTCAATTGGACCATCCATTTGTGGGTGATATCTTGAACTCATCCCCAATTGGGTACCTAACCTATTGAATAATCAGGACCAAAAATGGCTAGTGAAAGTGGCATCACATTCTGAGACAATGGATGTTGGGATATCGTGGAGGCGGAAGATTTGGTCAATGAATAGTTGGGTAATGGTTGAGGTCGTATATGGATGGGATAAGGAATAAAAATGGGCATACTTTAAGAGGTGGTCCACTACGACCAAGATTATTAATTTCCCCCATATTTAGGAATCCCTTTAATAATTTATATGGAAATATCAGGGCATATCCAGGTTGGAATGGATAATGGTTGTAACAAACCTGTGGTTGTCACTATTTCAACCTTATTGAATTGACATGTATCACATTTTGCCACGAACTATTCGATGCATGCCTTCATTCCCTGCCAAAATTAAAATTTGTATGAACCCGCTCATAGGTTATTAAAAAATATGAGTGAATGATAGATAGAGAAGCAGGGAGTTCAAGAAGAATTATGTGACGAAGATCAACTTTAGATGGTAACACCAAGCATCCTTTATACTGAAAATAGGTGTCATCCCAAGAGTAGTGCAGGGATGAGGTAGGATCAGATTCCAATTATTGGGTGAGGCATTGCAGAGTTGGATCTTTGTTCCACTCTTGTTAGACTTGTGGAATCTATTCAATTATGGGCACAAATACTGTGCATAGGGAGACTTGATCCTTGAAAGTGTGAAAAAGAGCTTCAGAAATCACAGTCTTTTCCTTTCTTATAGGTGATCTCATAGTAGTAACCCATAAGATTGGAGACCTAATTATGTTGAGCAAGATATGAGACATGTTTTTCAAGGAAGTACTTCAAACTGTGATGATTTGTCTTGATGTCAAAATGTCTTCCTAACAAGTATAGCCACCATTTTTGTACTACATAAAAATTTTGCATCAGCACCTTCTCATAGGTAGACATGAATAAATTCCTTCCCAAGAGAGCTTTGTTATTGAAGGCAAGCAAAAAATCTTCCTGGAGGAGAACAACACCAAGACCATTGCCACAATCATCACTTTTGATGATGAATGTCTTGGTGAAATTTGGCATGACTAAGATGTGTATTTCACATAGTTTGTTTTAAGGCCTACAATGCCTCTTTAGTCGCCTCATTCCATGCAAAAGCATACTTTTTCAACATGGGTGTCAATGTGGCTGCAATTTTACCATAATCCCAAACAAATTTTCATTAGGAGCATGTGAGACCCAAGAATTCACCAAGGCTCTGGAGTGTTTTGGGGAGTGTCCAAATTCACATAGCACTGATTTTATCTGGTTACAATCACACACCCTCAACAAAGACAATATGTCCTAGATATTCAACTTCAGTTTGGCCAAAGGAGAATTGGCGTGTTTAGAACACAACTAATTGTCTACGAGAAGTTATAATGCTCTGTCAATGTGTTGTAGATGCTCAGCCAAAGTTTGAATATAGATCAAGATATCATCAAAGAATACCAAAATGAAATGACAAAGGAAGGGCCAAAAAATCTTGTTCATCAAGACTTGGAATGTCAATGGGGAATTGGTAAACCCAAAGGGCAAGACAAAAAACTCATAGTGACTATTATGAGTGTGGAAGGCTATTTTCAAAATATATTCCTCATGAAGGCGAATCTAGTGGCACCTCAAGCGAAGATCTAATTTGAAGAAAAACTAAGCGCCATGAAGTTCATCTAGAAGCTCATTGGTAACTGGAATAGGGAGATTGTCCCTGATAGTGATCTTGTTGAGTTATATGAAATCAATACAAATATGCCACAAGTCATCCTTTTTGTAGACAAGTAAAATCGAGGAGGAATACAGTATGGTCCTAGGGTGATCGAATCCCACCTTGAGAAGTTCCTGAATGAGCTTTTAAATTTATGTCTTTTGTAAAAAAAGATACATGTAGGGATGAAAGTTGAGAGAAACACTTTCTGGGATGATATGCATATGATGATCTTATGGGCATTAATGTGGTGATCCATTAGGCTCAACAAAGATAGGAGCATGTTTTTCCAAAATGGCTTGTAAATCTATAGGGGTGCTGGAAGTAGTATGTGGAATCAACTGGATAGAAAATAAATAAGCAATGACCCCATGCAATCCTTTTTTCAGAAGCTTTTCCATATGAAGGGAATTAATAATACTATTGGAGCCTAGAGAAAGAACTTTTTAAGGTGTGTTTTCTCCCATTTTAAGAGAACTGCATCCATAGTTCAGAGAAATCCCATAGGATGGGTCTAAGTATGTGCAACCATTGAGCTTTCAAAACGACATCACATCCACCCAGAGGTAGGAAAAACCTATCGGAGTGAAGGTGATAATATCCCATTACAATACAAACATTACGACACTTTCCATTACAAGAAAATGTACCACTATTAGCAATGATAACTTCAAAGCTAGAACATGGGTAAACAAAGTAGCCTGCTTGTTAGGCCATCCTTGGATCAATAAAGATATGTGTGTTACTTGAATCAATTAAGATTATTAGAGGAATATTTTTGAAGCACCCTTTCCCTCACGATTTGAGGGGTGGTGACTCCTGCCAAGGCATGAAGTAATATCTCTAGTTGATAATCCCGAGGAGGGGTTTCATCCAATGGCGAATATTCTTCTTGAACTTCTTACGAATCTTTATAATTTTTTGATTCGGGAGGTGATTCAACATCTAGGAGGTACAATATTTGTTCCACGCATCGGTGCTCTCTACTGAATTTATCATCACAATTGTAGCATAAGCCTTTCTTTCTTTGAACGCTCACACATTTTTGCTTCAGTAAGACATTTGATTGGGCTAACTTTAGGGGAGGCACCATGGGAGCACATTGAGTGAATGGATTTTTGAACGAAGGGAAACTGGAAAGTCGATGTAGTGCTATGATTTTTTCCTCTGCCAATTTGGCCAAGCCCAATGCTTCTATCATGGAATTAGATTTAAACATTTTAATCCATTCAAATTAGATGAGATTTCATTGGATTCTTCTCATTTAATTTGCTTATGAGTTTAATTCAGCATACCAAAATCAATTGTAACTGCATTTATTGATTGCCGAGCTCACCACAGTCTACAGTTCATCTTCATCACATGCCAAAACCTCAAGATTGCCTCACAATGACTCGACATCGGCTCACTTTTTTTCTTCTAGCAAACGGTGATCTTCCTTGTGCAAGTCTTCCATGTGCATCCTACTGCTTTTTGTAGTACCAATGTTGTCTAAGATCTAATTCATTGTGTTCTACGCATATGGTAGTGCACTTTATTGAGGTATTTATTCTATCCTTTTTGCTATTCTATCTAAGTGCCTTGTGCATGTCATCTATACATTAGAATCTACACCATATTTGTCAAATTCATAGAGGGCAGACCATAGATTTAATATAGTTATTTTGTATCTGATAGCTAAAAAGCTGTAAAGGCCTTATTTGTTTGTATTTCTAGTCTTTGGAATGTTATAGGTGATTTTAGAATATTTTAATAGTCTTCATGAGTAAGAGTTAAAATATTGTCAAAATAAAAAAATGCCTCACAGACGCATTATCGTTGGAACATGACGTCTAATTTGTAAAATTGAGCTTCGTGTTCACATTCCGCTAAGCTATAATCATGAAATTGGAGGTTGGAGGTAATGGAGGAAGGAGGTCATTCAACGACCTCTCGTCAGTCACCAACAACGAGGCTACACAACATATGTGTTGGCATATATATAGTGTAAGTATATGCTTTTCAGTGTGGTTTTCAGTTTTATCAGTGTACTTCAGTTTGTTGTGTTCCTGTTGCTTTGTGTGGTGTTTTGTGGATACTAGAAAAGAGTTGTGATGGAGTGCAGATGACTGCCAGTGATCCTCTTACTAACATAATCCTCTAACTATTGTACTTTGTTCGAAGATGGTCCGTTTGTGAATGCATTCACTTACAATAGTGGCCATGTGCAATAAGATCTAACTAGCAAGATACGTTCAGTAATATGTACTTCGATACAATTTGCTTCTCATTGTTTGCATGTGGAAATTTCACATTGTGGGGAGGAACATGACACCAATGTTTCATTTGCATTCGGAGCCTACAATGTACAAAGTCAAGGGAAACTTCCAGTGGCAATGGAAGTTTCCTTTATTGTTTAAGATCAAGTGGCAATGATCAACAACAGTGGCTTTAATTAAGAGCATTGAGATTATTATAGGAAGTAATGTGAAATCTCTTTCCTTTATATGTTTTATTGTTCAGTTTTGTAATAAGTGAGTGGTTATTCCTATATAATTCCTTGATGTAAAAGCATAGTGGAAAAAAAAGCACCAGAGTAAGTCAGTTCATGGATTTTGAAAGGGTTTGTGGGAGGATCTAGAAAACCACACGAGGTGGATAGTTGATGGCACCTGTTCATGTCAAGGTTTGTGGTACACATGTTTAAAACCATGGAAGGAGAGAGCCTTTCTTTTTATCAAGATCGTGAGTCACATTGTAGAACATGTTTCACATGGGTGATTGTACCGCAGATGAGTGTGTGGATGTTTTCCCTATGTTTGCATTAAAGGGGAATGTTAGGAATATTAGTGCTTCATTAATATTGTAGAACTATAATTGTGAGTTGTTTACAATATTGTTATGTGTGAGTTTTGGTCGTTAAACCAAACTCATGTAAATAAATATATGAAGTATTGTTGAAACAACCTCCTCGAATATAGGAATTGTTTCTCCTATATATATGTATGAGTTTTTGAACGAATAATAATGAAGAATATGATTACTATAAATTGCTTATACCTTAGAACTTTTACTAGTTTTTTGGTACCTCTTGATTAGGATTGACGAATGGAGGGGCAATTTCCGAACTGGAATGGAAAAAATTGGAAATTTTCCAAAGAGGGACAAAGGAGCAGAAAAAAGAGAGGAATAATGTGGAAAAATTTCGAAGCAAATGAAGAAAAAATAAAGAAGTTATGGTAAAATTTGAAAAAAAAAAAACTAGGATTTTAAGCTAATAAAGTTGGAATTTGGATATGGGCCCTCAAGGAAAGAAACGTGCACAATGGAATTTCAGGTGTTACAAGAAATTTTGAGAGTCAATGGAACTATAAAATGAAAAATGTGGAAATTTTGTTTTTGATAATTCTAACGACCGCTTTGTTTTTATCAACAACCTACCTAGAAGTACACAGTTACTAACGATTCTCAATAGTGACTACTCTATTGTTTGACTGTTGAACTGTTATGTTGGAAATGGCCCCAGTTAGTTAGGCTACCTAAGGGTTTTAAGGATTCTATGTACCAATGTTGTTTGAAGGAGTGCCGCTCACTAGAAAATATATGGTCATAGATTTTACCCCTTAATTAATTAGGATGTGGCCATTACCACAGACAACTCTTGGTTTACCTCACTGGTGGAAACCAGTCAATCAAGATGGACGGGTTTCATTTTCGTCGAAAGGTCATCTTAATGGTCTAGGTACTTCGGGGTTTATGTGGTCTTGACAATAAGTATTAGGGATTATGCCCAAGTACTTCCCACAGTTATGTGGATGGGTATTTACCCTTATCCGAACTTGCAATAAATATGTAGGAAACAAATGTAAAGAAAATATCTTTGGAAATGGCATAGCTCCTGGGAAGCACCACTGAAAAAAAATCTCCAAAATATACCCGCAAGGCCAAGAAATTGTTATGATACCAGATGTTAGGATCCTTCTATATATATTTACAAACTATATAAAGTAAAATAACAATGAAATCAACTTTGGAAAATAACTTCAATAACTTTTATATCACAGGACACTTCAAGGGGGAAACCTCCTTTGAACAAACTCAATACAATAATATTCATGGATACATTTCTTGGTCTAAACAGTCCTTAATATAATAGTTCTATTCTAGAATTTAATGCTACCCATACATGTGGGATAATACTTAGTAGCTTACTGAATGACTTACAAAGCATACGCGTTTGTTGCATTTATCACATAAATAATGCAAGGAGAAAGGTAAAATGAAGGGTCTTAACAAAAGAGTCCCTACAAAACAAATTTAGATGGGTTGTGGGGACCTCTGTGCACTGCCAACAAGAGGGCTAAAATTGCACGTCATTATCCTAGCATGTGATATCTACCATAGTGCAATCAGACTTGAGAATCGTGCTTTGACAATGCTTCAATTTGAGTTTAAAACTTTCTCAAATACTTGGGAAGGGTCACTTTTCTTCCTTCTAAAAAGAATATGGAGACTCTTAAACATAAAAGGAGACTTCAGACTACTAGAGGGTGTTGCCCTAATGGATGTTTATGATTTATTTCATAGTTTGAGGAGCCTATAGTTCCTTTTGTGCTTGCTTTTACATGAAGAGTTCTTAAAGGGTTATGTTATCAAATGAGGTGTGATTTACTTGTTTATATATGCTTACAAATGTTGTTATGTCCTGAAAGTCTAACTAAAGGGGAATATTAGTCCATATGAAGACGATGGAACTGAAAGTTTCGGTACACAAGGTGTCGATCCAAAACTGTACAATAGGGACGACTTGTAGAGTTGTACAAATTGAATAAAAATGATGGTTTTGACTTTATGGGTCAAAGGATGGATGTTTCTGAATGTGTTTTATGCCATTAAACTTCAGAAGCTGACAATAAAGAGGTGTGTAAAGATAAACAAGTAATCAAAGAGCTATCAGGGTGTGATAAGGAAGAGTAAGGAGAGTGTATTTATACATGCAAGTTTGTAATGTCAAAATCAACAATGTTAAAGGATATATTGTCCAATTTTAGTGTCTACATTTCCCCCCCTTTAAATATGAAATGAAAATACAAGCTTAAAGGAAACGATACCTGAGTGTGTAGACACACTTTGTCTTTTCTAGCAATAATTTTGTTTTGTAGTATCCCATTATGTTGGTGTTGGCACACTCCAAAATGAAAGTTACAACATAGAGTGTAGTCAATGCATAAGATAGTAAACTGATCTTTAACTCAAAATGTAATGAAATGTGTAATAGAAATTCCAAAAGATATGCAAAACATGGAAGGACTACACTTGTTTATTTTATGGAGGGACTGTGCTCTTATTGTTGTGCCTTAGAGATTATGGATGTGTCAAACTTTGATGAAGAATTGGAGGTAATCATCCCCTAATTTGTGTCGAGAAGAGGTCGATACGTTATGTGTACCAACCCAACACACAAATTTTAAAGAGAAGAACAATGAAATAAATTGCATGAAGAAGTTAAATCTATGCGAGACTCTATGTTGGGGAAATCAAACACATGGGAAATCCTTATTTTATTGCTAAAATTTTAATACCCCATTTTTTCAAAATAATCATAAATATTCATATCATTACTTGCTTGCCATTGCATTCATATAGAGTCTAGCAGGGGCCACTAGGTATTTAATACATTATTTTAATTGTTTAACACTAAGTGGTTTCATGGCACTCTTTGAAATTGTCGACTATCATCATAAAATTATGACACACACACACACACACACACACACACACACACACACACACACACACACACACACACACACACACACACACACACACACATATACACACACACACATACACACACACACACATGTCACCTTGATTGTCATATTGATGGTGAACGATTAGCATGGAGATTAAATTTCATTTTACAATATCACTATTTGGGTTCCAGGCTTGCATTTTGATCTTTTAGTCTTTTTGTTCTAGAAATGATCATGAAATATTAATGATTGAAATTGGTGTTTTGAGATTCATTGGTATATCGTTTTCACTGCATGCTTCCACTCAGATATCTTGTCTGTACAAGATGAACGTTTTAGCAATGGTAAATGGGTTTCATTATTTCTAATGCTATGTTTTATGGCTTTGATTGATTTTATTGCCTTCATATATATTTTAGACCATATGAGGTGTATGTGGGCTCGAATGACATATAGGAGATGGTATAAAATTTTGGAAATTAAATAAATCAAATGGTTTTTGATTTAAAAGAAAAACTTTAATCAAGCCTCATATGCAAATATCGAGTTTCAAGGTGTGAATTGACAAGAAAATAGTGGGAAGAGTAGTGGTGGTGAGTTAATAGCATTCAATGTGTTTGCATGGACATTAGAAAATGTGATGGTGTTGGTTTTGGGGGTCATTTTGATTCTGCATTGTAAAATTTTCGAGCTTGGAGTTTTCGGTTCTATGCAAAGTGGTCTCGACTTTGAGCTTTCATACATGTCGACTAACAACGAGTATGAACTATTTTGCTTCGATAGTTGTTGTGTTCAGTTGAGTTAGCCTGTGGATAAAAAAATTAAAGTGGTATTGACATAAACTTATTGGGTATTTTGCCTGCAATTTTTAATCTTAACTAAATAAATACTTCACATACCCAGTTTATCTTTTCGAAATTTGCATGCAATAGAGTGGATATCCTCTACATATTGAAATAATGTTTCATTCGAGTTTTGTTGGTATTTTGAAAAACACATATGAATCTTTTTGGGTTTTCATTGTACACGTGATTGTGTGTTTAGCCTGTGAAAACTTGAGCTCATCTGAGTTGGGATTTACAGATTCAGTCGTAGTTTTTAGAGAAGGTGTGCATGGAAAGATAGGTATCACTACTTTTAAAATAATTATCATTTAATTATAGCCTTGTTTTCATTTTCAAAACTTGCATGACAATCTTTGAGCCTTCGCTATATAAAATGATGAAAATGGTTCGTTTAAGTTACAATGGCTTATATTATGGCATTCAACTTGGGTATTGATTTTATCATAAGATTATTCAATATGAAATGAATATAAATGTTTTTCAATTTTTGGGTGAAAGCGGATTTCTCTATTTGATTTAAAGGAGCAATTTTTTAGTTATCTTTGTTAATGAAAGTACTCAATGGTCGATTTATGAGGAAATATTGATAGAAGAGAGGGTTCAAAAGTTATGTATTTTCATTTCGAGGTGATTTGATAAAATTTTTTTAAAACCTTGTAGTCTGTAACAAAGACTCTTGATGCATGCATTCGTTTTGATCAAAATGGTGATAAGGTTTTTGGCCATATTTTTATATGATGCTTCGATGACAACTATGAAATGGAAATAACTGAGCATTTTGAATCAGTTGATTTCTCACCTGTGCATACATATTTTGAGGGTTTTATTGTTCCAAAGATTTATATTGTGAGAACTCAAAATGGTGAAAACACTTGTTAGTTTCATACAGTGATGGTATTATGATTTCTCACTAGATTGTTCGATAAAATTTGTGGAAAATGGTATCAATAAATTGGAATAAGATGGTTTTGCAAAAAATATAGAAGCATGGTTTTCTTTCCAGAAATCATATGTTATCTTTTTTCATTGACTGTCATTTGTGATTTTGATTAGTAACTCTAATATGGGAGGTTAAATGGGACTTGCATGCTAAAACTTGGTGATTACCTTTCCTTTTTAGCACTTCATCATGTCTGGATGGATGGTTGGGGTTATAGAAGGTCTAGGTCACATCACTCTTGGGGGAACAATATTTTCTAAGGTTAATCACAATGGTAGAGGGATTCACCTAGGGGTGGCCGAAGGAGAGCTAGTACGCTTTGAGGAGGTAGACCTTTTGTTAGACATGGCCCTACACACGTGTGTCTGTCCATTTTGATGTCAATGAACCTTGTCTTCACAAAGTTCTACAAAGTAATTGAATCTTATCCACACAATCAATCTTCTTGTAGATTTAATAATCCTCCTTTGCACAATCTTGAGCATGCACACGGTGAAAATAACCCAGCCTCCTCTAATAGGCTTGTTCAATCCGCTCCTTCTCATGTACCTCCACAACATACTTTACATGTTATTACTCCACCGCTCTTGCTTGAAAAGAATCAAACTCACCTTCTCATGACTCCCTGTAGACCTCTAAGCATAATAGGTCCTCTTCTACAGTGCCTAAGGTAACAAGTGTGGTAAAAATAGTGAAAATAGAAGTAGAGGCAGAATCTGATATCATCACTCGCACTATACTTTCTATGGAGCCATATGAATATGTCGAGATGGTCACTAAGGTGGGCACACCACTGCTGGATTTGACATGAGATGATTGATTATGATGTTTGTATTTGATAGACTTATTGGACATATTTGACACTTTGTATTTACTTCATACTTTGGATATTATACTTTGATATTTGAGACATATTTTGGATGACTAATGGTGATAGTATATTATATTTATGCATATAAATGGATGATTGTTGATATTTGATTTGTTGTTTCATGATGGTGATGTGTTATCCTTTGAAAGGATGAATGCTTTAAATGGTTGTGTTTCCATTTATTTTATGTATATAATACTTAGTGGGACCCTGTTTAAATTACTCATACCTCATTCAAGTGCATAAAGTGAAAAGTTTAAATATAACCCATGTCCTTAGTTTTAATTATATTTCATTATAAAAGTTTCACTTAAGCTATAAGTGAAGGATTATTATAAACTATAAGACATTCATTTAAAATTATTTAAATGATTCAATTGGTTATAACTGATTCTGTTTCAAGAGAATGTTATAAAAGGACTTAGAGGATTCAATTACAAATCAAGTATTGTAGCTATTTTGGAAAGTTATTTCATTCTGAAAGTATTTCTGTATAATCTTTTTCTGAGGCAAGTGATCTTATAGGTGTTATGACAATTGTTTTGAGGTTTGAGTATGAATTTTGAATGCAACAGGTATATCCAGATTTAATATTATTTTCTGATTATCTGATTTGATTATTCTAAATTTTATCTAACTGATTGCAGATTTTTTCTGTCATATCCAGAGCAAGCGTTGATGATATCTTCATTCCAATCTTGAAATAAATGTAATTTGTAGCCATGTTGGCTTTTATTTTTAATCATGACCTTGTTAAGACGTTGTTTTAGTGATCATTTAACTTCATTTCATTAATGCAAAATTTGTCATCTTCGTCATGTCTATATCAAATTTTCATCTTATCAATTGTGTAAATATGTTTATATGTTGATAGTTTATTTTTATTTCTCTTTGGTTTGTTGTTTGTTTTGTTTTCAAGATCATAATAATATTGGAAAGTAATTTCAAAGAAGAGATTATAAAATATCACTCAAGGTTTTCACCTTTTCAAGAGGTTACCTAATTGATAGGTTTCACTATGTTAGATAAAGGTTGATAACATTTTGATACAGAAAATCAGTTTTGATACATGAGTGATTATTTTCATATAAGGTCATTGAGTTTAAGGAAATTCTTTATTAATCTTATTAATCATTTGTGGTCTTGTTGCATATTTTTATTTCTTTTGGTTTTCTTTTCATTGATGTGTGTATATTCTCATTTCTGCTATAAATAGAAACTTCCCAGATCTTAGGTTGAATCATTATTTAACCTATGTTAAACTACCCACACTTAAGCCAATTCTTAAGTACAACTACGATTAAACTGGTTTGATTCCATCTTGACATTTTGCGTTAGGTGAAAGGGTTAGTTGGTTGTCGCTCTAATTTTCATCGACAAAAAATTTGGTGACTCTCCTAGGGAATTTTTTCTATTTCTTATTTTTAATTGGAATTCTTCTAACTGTCCACTTTTATCTTTTTCAAAAATCTGATTATAGAGTAGATTTATTCTAACTATCTACTCTTGAATTTCATCAATTACCATTAGAGGTGTTACACCTCTTGATTAGGTTGGTTTACTGATTGGAATTATTCAATTAGATTTTAATTCTGACATTAGAACAATTGTTTAGGATTATGCAGCCACAGTTGCACAGTTTACACAAGACTAGTGAGGTCCTTAACGATGAAGAGGCTATAGCCCTTGACATTCAAAGGCTCATAAGGTCTAATACCCAAACCCAATGTGACATTTTAAAGAAAAATAAACAAATCAAAGACAAGAGAGAAACAACTTTAAAATCTGAAAACAAGTCTAAAGTTTTACCTTTAGATATTGTGAATGATAAGAAGCTTCTAAAACATTTATGTTAGATTTACCTTTGACTTATATTTGTTGTAATTATGATTTCATTTACAATGGTTGATGAATTTAATAGAGAAAAAAGACAAAATGGAGAAGAAAGAGAAAGGGTGCCCAGTCCCAACCATAACTAAGATAAGATTCCTAGGTTTGAACAAAATACGGACAATTTCACTGATGATGAAACTTCAAATCACGAAGAAGATAATCTCAATCCATGGCTTAAGGTAAATCCAATTTATATTGGAAGAAACCCTCCCAAGTTACTATTTTTAAAATAAATTCAATTACCCGAGTTTTCTAGTGAATATGGCTCATCTTGGGAAGATCACCTTGATTCATTCAAATTAATATGTGTAACCATAGGGGTAACTAATGAGAGGGGGCTTCTTTGAGGATTTTCTCACAAACTCTTGAAGGTAGAACCTATAAATCCTTTATTAGTTTGCCTTCAAAGTCCCTTACTAGATGGTTAGATATAGAAGACTGGTTAAAGATTTTTTTGGAAAAGACAAAGATGAGTTTGAATTTATGAATGAACTTTCAAACATGAGACCATCTATCATTTTACCATATGTTTCACCAAGTTACGACAATATATACCTACTAATGTAAAACCTTCAAAGAATCTATCAAGGCTATATTATTGTAATGCTTTACCATCAAAATATAGGCTTATGTTAGAAGATAAAGAAATTTGAGACTTTGAAGAAACTCTGACTTTCTGTTTGCAGTATGAACAAAAGTTGAAGAGAATTGGTTTTAAAGATAGATCATCTTCTAATTCTTCTGCTAAAAATAAAGAAATTTTGAATGCTATTCAGAATTTAGGTAATGAGTTGGTCGCCGTTAAAAGACAATTAAATGATCAGCCTCATCCTCAAAAATTAGCTTTGCAGGGTCTAGTAAGGTAAAGAATGAACCTGGAAAAATCAAAACTGAACCTAAAGAGATGTATTGTGGAGTTTGCGAGTTAGACCACGACTTTGACACGTGTAAAGCTGTTGATAAAGTTAGGAAGTTTATCAAAGGAAAGAATATTTTAGACATGTGTAGTTTTGTTAACTCTGATGTAATTGCAGTGCAAACTTGGTCAAAAGACTATGCTAAGAATGATGGTCAAAAGGATAAAACAACTGATGATCCTAAAAGGGAAACATAAATTTGATCACCCTGACAAAGAAAAGTCACATGATAAACCAACTAAACCTATTTCAGATGATGTTCCATCCGATTTAAATAACGCTCAATATCATCCTTACAAAGGTAAAAATTTTACAAAGTCTTCTATGTTTCCTTCTGGGTATGATATTGTAGCTGACATGAAGGAATCTAGGATCAATCTGAATAGGTTTAAGAGCCTAGGACTGCTTGGTCAATTCAAAAAATTGGAAGCTATTCACAAAAATAGATATGAACCTAAACCATTAGTGGTTGTCCAAGAAGCTGCATATGAAAGTGAAACAAATAATGATGAATATCAAGTAATGAATCAGTCCAATTCTACACCTGATTACATTCCACCTTTCTATGTGACAGTTAAAATTCAGAATAAAATCATTCATAACTGCATATTAGATACATGTGCTTCAAAGAAAATTATGCCTAAGTCTATTGTTGATCAATTGGGTATTCCATATGAACATGACAACAAGAAACTGGCTGGTTTTGACTCTCGTCAAACCAAATGTTGTGGTAAATTTAGGGACATAGTAATTAAGATAGCTCAGGATGAAAGAGTTAGATTTATTGGAAATGTGCATATCTTAGACATACCTGCTAATTATGCTATGTTGCTTGAAATAGATTAGTCTCAAGCCACATGGGATTTTGTTGGGAAATATCATACTTGGAAACCAGTAGGAAATGCCATAACATTCATTCACAGAGAAGAATGGTAAGGAACACCAATCGAGGGAATTTTATCATCTGTTGATTTTATAGAAGCTGGTATGAGAACTTATGGTTTAAATTATTTAGACATCAATGATTTTGATGATGAAGACTATCAACATGCTAGATTATTACCCTCTGATGATGTTTGGCAAATGTGCTTTGATGGAGCTAGTTCTCAATTTTGAAATGGTGTTGGTTTAGTCATTAAGTCACCCACAGGAAGACATTTTAATTACACTTTTCAATTGGCATTTGAAGCAACAAATAACACAATTGAGTTTAAAGCCTTATGTTTAGGCTTGTAACAAGCTTTAAGTCTGAAAATTAAGAAGTTAGTTATTTTTGGAGATTTAAAACTGGTTATTAGATAAGTTAAGAAGATTTATAAAACTAAGCAGACTCGTCTCCACCGTTATAGTAAAAAAGTTTGGTCTTTCATTGAACAGTTTAAGACCTTTAACGTGAATCATATCTTTTACGAATTCAATTCTAGGGTTGATAAATTAGTTGTTTTTGCTTCAAATCTCAATTCCATTGATCAGATTGACTGCATCTTTAAAGAAGTTTATAGGCCTATGATACCCGATTTATAGTCTAATTGGTCTATTTTCTCATGTGATGAAAATATTCATACATTTTTGAAGGGAAAATATTTAGATTCAGATGATTATGTGCTAAATTGTGGTGATTAGTTGCATCTCTCAAGCAATAAAATGCCAGTTAGTTTGGTGAGTCTGGAATCTATGTTTTCTCCTCATGACTAGCCCAAAATATTTTCCTCTTTTGAATCTTCTAGAAGGATTATAGGTGAACCTATTTTTGTTAATTTGGGTACATAAGAAGAACCAAAATATGTCTATATTGGCGCTTTCTTAACTCTTAAAGAAAAAGAGGCCTACATTAAATTATTGAAAGAGTTCATTAACATTTTAGCTTGGTCATACAAAGATTTGAAAGGTTATGCTACTAGGATCATCAAACATGACATCCCTATTAAACCTAGAATCACACTTGTTCTTCAGAAGCCTAGAAGAGTGAGCACGTTATTGGAAGACACCATCAATAAGGCGCATGAGAAAATGTTAGATGGTGGTATCATTTACCTTGTAAGATATTCTGAGTGGGTTGCTAACATAGTGACAATACAAAAGAAAAAAGGAGACATCTGTCTTTGTGTTGATTTTAGAGATTTAAATAGTGCAAACAGGAAAGATAACTTTTGTTTTCCAAATATTGATCAAATCGTACAATAGGTCGTTGGATCAGAAATTATGTCCATCTTAGATTGATTTTTAGGTTATAACCAAATTTTTATGAATCTGTAAGATAGACATAAGAATACTTTACTACATGAAATGGTACTTTTGCTTTCAAATGTATGCCTTTTGGATTAATACATGTAGGTGCCACATTTCAAAGAGCAATGCATGTGGCTTTTGATCATTTGATTGGAGTCGTAATTCAGGTCTATTTAGATTATCTAACTGTGTATTCTAGGAAAAGGAAAAATCATTTGGATCACTTGCAAGAAATGTTCATTCACTGCTGCAAATATGATATTTCATTATATCCAAAAAATTGTTTTTGTGCTACTGAGGGTAAATTGTTGGGTCATATCATCGCACAAACTAATATTTCTATTGACCCAGAAAGAGTTAAGGTTATTAAATAATTACAACCTCCTAAAAATGAATTTGGTTTATGTTATTTTTTCAAGAAAATCAACTTTGTGTGTAAATTCATATATGATTTTTCTGATAAAGTTTCCCCATTATAGATTTTACTGAAAAATAATCATGGTTTCTCATGGGACTTTCATGTTGATTTTGTATTAGTTGATGTTAAAAATGCCATTGCTTATGCACTTGTCCTAGCTAAACCTGAATTGTCAAAACCTTTAATCTTATACTTAAATGTTATTGATAAAGCTAGGGGTGCTATCATAACTCAATACTTTGAGTCCAATAATGAAAAACCCATTACTTATTTATGTCAAACTTTAAAAGACGTTGAATTCAGGTATCTTTTGATTGAATTTTTTTTTTCATACTAGTTTCAGTCTTAGGAAAATACAAGTATTTGTTGATGGGAAATAAAATCATTGTTCATTCTAACGTTTCTGTTTTATCCTATTTGCTTAAATAGTCGGTGATTAATAGAAGATTGGCCAAGCGGATTTTCAAGATTCAACAATTTGACTTAGAATTGGAAATATGAAAAACTATCAAAGATAACGAGCTTTTTAAACACCTCGTTGAAAATGTTGATTCAAACATTAATGTGGTCATCCTAGGAGTTGATGATTTCTTGCATGTTGTACCTCATTTTCAAACCATGACAGGTAATGAGTTATCATCCAAATTTAATATGGGTTTCAACATGCATGAATGTGATTGTCTATTATTTCAAGATGATTGATATCATGACCTCATTTATTACTTTAAAAATCAATCATGTACTAAAAATTTAGAATAAAAAAAAGTAGAGCACTTAGTTTTCAAGCTCTTATGTTTGTGCTTTTAGAAAATCTGTTGTTTTTAAAAAATTGTGATGGTATACTTTTGAGATGTTTAACTCATGACCAAGGTGAACATGTGCTTAGGAGTTGTCATGAAGGTGTTTGTGGTGGACATTTTGTTGCCAAAATAACGGCTCATAAAATATTACTTACTGGTTACTATAGCCCTACTTTATTCAAATATCCATACAAATGGGTAAGGTCTTGTGCTCCTTGTCAAATGTTTGCTGGTCGTGAACGTTTACTAGTCATGCCTTTGAATCCAGTTATTCTGGAAAGATCTTTTTCAAAGTGGAGAATTGGTTTCATCTCAGATATTCACCCTCATTTTTCTGGTCATAGACACACCCTCACAACGATTGATTACTTTACAAAATGGGTTGAAGCAGTTCCTTTAAAAATCTTTATGGCTAGTGAAGTTGTCAATTTATTTGAAAATAAAAAAATTCACATTTTAGAGTACCTCACGACATTATATTTGATAATGGTTATCAATTCATTTTAGAGGAATACTTAATTTTTCTTAGTAAATATTCCATTATTTCAAGTCATGCATCAAAATACTACCCACAAGGTAATGTCTAGGTCAAATCTATGAACAAAAATTTGATCAACATCATGAAAAAGTTGGTTGACAACAAAAGGAATTGGCACCTTAAATTTTTTGAAGCCTTATGGGCTGGTAGAACCACTGTTAAGTCGGATACGAGATTTTCACATTTTATGCTTGCCTATTGTTTTGAAGCCACTATGCCTATTGAATTGCAAATATCATCAACACGTACTATTTTAAATTTTGGCATAGACGACTTAAAAGACTTATAGCTATGTTTAGATGAATTGTTGTCTTTAGATCAAATGAGGATCACCGCTTTGTAGAAGTTTGAAAAGGGTAAAGAAAATTTAAAAAGGTTGTTTGACAAAAAGATTAATACAATTTTTTTTAAGGTTGGAGACTTAGTTTTATGTTGGGATAAAGCAAGAAAGAACCCTGGGAAACATCACAAGTTTGATTCATTGTGGTTGGGTCCTTACCAAATTGCTTCGGTTTTTGGAAATAACACTTTTCATTTGAGAGAAATCGATGGTGATTGGTTGAAATTTACAACAAATGGAAAACATTTGAAACACTTTTATAATTGAGTCCCTTGACTATATTTTATGTATATATTTTGTTTGTTGTTTTGTTTTGTTCTTGCTTTGGTTTACTTTTCTTTTGGTTTGTTTTGTTTTGGTTTGCTTTCTTTGCTCTTATGTTTGTTTGTTTTTCCTGGTCTTACAAGTTGTCATGATCATTTCATATTCTAACATGCTACATTTGCAAAAAAAATGGATGGAGGTGAAGGTATTTATCAGACTTCTCAGTTGGTGAGATTAATTGAAGCTTTTAGTTGGATA
The DNA here is from genome assembly GCA_019776745.2 of Taxus chinensis. Lineage (NCBI taxonomy): Eukaryota > Viridiplantae > Streptophyta > Pinopsida > Cupressales > Taxaceae > Taxus > Taxus chinensis. Next base: position 28,407,757 of record CM034151.1, read on the forward strand.
ATTTATAGAATATATTTATCATATTTTTAGTAAATGATATTTTCTGATATATTTGTTGCAGAAGGCAAACTTAATTTTCAAAATAATGAAGGTTGACTCTGTATTTTGAGCTTGTCCATCCATCACTTCGCAATCTTTTGTACTCCCTTATTCACTCTTGATATGTCAGACTTTCATCCCTTTGATCTAAAATAATTACAAGGTCCATGCAGATCGACTCAAGAAACAATGAACCTGCATTGTACTCTTGAGCATGTTAAAATTTAATCATTTGATGCAACCTACCCACTTGTTTCAAGAAACTAGCCAACATGGTTGTCAGTGTTATTACTAAAATTTTAACACCCCCTTTTTCAAAATAATCATAACTTTTCATATCATTACTTGCTTTCCATTGCATTCATATAGAAACAAGAATGTTGGAATCATCCAACATAAGGTTTCTGGTGATATAAGTTTGCTAGCCATATTTGTATATGATGCTTCGATGACAACTATGAAATAGAACCAATAGAGCATTTCGAATCAGTTGATTTCTCACCTATGCATACATATTTTGATGGTTTTCTTGTTTCAAAGATTCATATTGTGAGAACTAAAAATGGTGTAGACACTTCTTAGTCTCATATAGTGATGGTATTCTAATTTTTCACTAAATTCAGAAAATTTGTGGAAAATGACATCCATAAACTAGAATAAGATGGTTCTGCAAAAAATATAGATGCATGCTTTTCTTTCCACAAATAATATGTTATATTTTTTCATTGAATGTCATTTGTGATTTTGATTAGTAACTCTTTTTTGGGAGGTTAAATGGGACTGCACGCTAAAATTTTGTGATTACCTTTCCTTTTTAGCACGTCATCATGTCTGGATGGGATGGTTGGGGTTCTGGAAGGTCTAGGTCACATCACTCTTGGGGGCACAATAGTTTCTGAGGTCAATCAAAATGGCAGAGGGGTTCACCTAGGGGTGGCCGAAGGGAAACTAGTACACTTCGAGGAGGTATACCTTTTATTAGACATGGCCCTACACGTGTGTTTGTCCATTTCGATGTTAATGAACCTTGTATTCACCAATTTATACAAGTAATTGAATCTTATCCACAGAATCAACCTTCTCGCAACATTAATAATCCTCCTTTACACAATCTTGAGTATGCACATGCTAAAAATAACCCAACCTCCTCTAATAGGCGTGTTCAATCCCCTCTTTCTCATGTACCTCCACAACATACCTTACCTATTACTACTTCATCACTCTTGCTTGAAAAGAACCAAACTTTGTCTTCTCATGACTCCCCGCATACCTTTAAGCATGATATATCCTCTTCCGCAGTGCATAAGGTGACAAGTGCGGTGAAAAGAGTGAAATTAGAAGTGGAGCAAGAAACTGGTATCATCACTCGCACTATACTTCCTATGGAGCCATATGAATATGTTGAGATGGTCACTAAGGCAGGAAAACCACATCTGGATTTAATAGGGGAGAAATTACTATGTTGCTTGGATCTGTTAAACTTGGATATATAAGTCACTTTGCATATAATTTGTATTTTGGATATCATACTTAAACATTTTGAGACAAGTTTTGGATGACATAATGGTGACAGTATTATATTATATATAAATGGATGGTTGTTGATATTTGATTTGTTGTTTCATGATAGTGATGTGTTTGTGTTTGAAATGATGAATGCTTTAAATGGTTATGTTTGCATTTATTTAATGCATATAATATTTAGTGGGTCCCTATTTAGATGACTCATACCTCATTCAAGTGAATAAAGTGAAAAGTTTAAATATAACTAGTGTCCTTAGTTTTAATTATATTTCATTATAAAAGTTTCACTTAAGTTATAATTAAAGGCTTATTATTATAAAATATAAAACATTCATTTAAACTTATTTAAACGAATTAATTAGTTGTAACCAATTATGTTCAAGAGAATGTTATAAAAGGACATGGAGGATTCAATTACAAAGGATGAAAAATCAAGTATTGTAGCTATTTTGGAAAGTTATTTCATTCTGAAATTATTTTTGTGCAATGTTTTTTTGAGGCAAGTGATCTTACAGGCGTTATGACATCATTATTTTGAGGTTTGAGTATTAATTTTGAATACATCAGGTATATCCAACTTGTTAAGATGTTTTAGTGATCATTGTACTTCAATGTCTATATCAATTTTTCATGTCATCAATCATGTAAATATGTTTATTTGTTGATACTTATTTTCTATTTCTCTTTGGTTTGTTGTTTGTTTTGTTTTAAAGATCATAATAATATTGGAAAGTAATTGTAAAGAAGATATTATAAAATATCACTCAAAGTTTTCATCTTTTCAAAAGGTAGCCTAATTGATAGGTTTCACTTTTTCAGATAAAGGTTGATAATATATATTTGATACAAAAAATCAGTTTGATATATGAGTGATTATTTGCATATAAAGTCATTGAGTTTAAGATAAATCTCTTTATTAATCTCATTAATCATTGTGTGATCTTGTTGCATCTTTAATGTGTTTTATTTTTCTTTTCATTGATGTATGTATATTCTCATTTCTGCCAGAAATAGAAACTTCCTCGATCTTAGGTTGAATCATTATTTAGCCTACGTTAAACTACCCACATTTAAACCAATTCTTAAGTTCAACTATGAGTCTGATTCCGTCTTGGAATTTTGCATTGAGCGGAGGGTTGATTGATTGTCTTTCTAATTTTCATCGACAACATGGTGTTCAGTCATCATCCGAGAAGGTGAAATATATTTCATCAGTACTATCTCTTTCCCCTTCCGAGGTAAATGGAATCCCCTCTTTGTCTTTTCCTGATAAGGTGTTGTTCAATGCCATTACAAAGTATGTGATAAGCCTTGTTATATTTTTTATTGGTTTCAGACAAAAAATAGATCAGGTCATGCAATGGACCAGAAGAAAACCGAGGGTCATGGGTTCCATGAAGGTCATTGATCTAGTCAGTGAAGATTTTTTATTCATTTTCGATTTAGAGTATGATCTTCTTGAAGTACTACAACCCCCCTTGGTTTTATGGAAAAACCATCATTAATCATTATAGGTGGAAACCAGGGGCCTTTTTGGATTCTCTGGTCCCTTGTTGGCTAGTATGGGTGTGCCTTCCTATCCTCCCCATAGAGTTTTGGGATCCTAAGGTTCTTTTGAGGATTACTAAGTCTTATGGTCACTTTCTATTCCTTGATCCTACTACCCTTGCTAGAAACAGAATGGTGTGTGCAAGATTTTGTGTCAGTGTGAGCTAAGGTAGATCCATCCCTCATTCTATTTGCCTTACTTCCTCAGTTGGCACCAAAGATCAGAAGATCATTTATGAAGTCTCTGCTGTGTTACACAAGGCCTCTCTCCTAAAATGGAAGATCAAAAGGCATTCAAGAAGAACCCATCACAAGGCAGGAGGATTCGCAGGTGGGGGACCCTATTTTTCCCAATCTGAATGAGAATAGAGTGTCTCCTTCTGGTTAAGGGAAAATGGTGAATACAAATTTTTTCTCTGGTCAAACATCCATTCAAGATGTCATTGTTATTGTAGGTAGTGTAGATCTAGGTGGATGGCATACAGACCCTATCAGTGAACAAAGAATCAACTCAGATATTGATCGTGGGGTAGGCTCTGAGATAGATCTTGATGCCGATGAGGATTCAAAAGTCTATTATAAAACTTTAGAAGAGGAGGAGGATACAAAGGAAGCAAACAAGGAGGATGTAGAGGAAAATGAAGAGAAAAACCTTGCTATGGATGGGATATTAAATGAAGATAAAGAAGCTTCAGGATCATGGCTGGTACCTGCAGGGAAGTTTGACACGAGGATAAGGGATATGAAGAAGGTCAATGTGGGGCTTGTGGATGGGGTGAATCCTTGGTTTTTTGACAACAATGTGCCTATTGCCTCAAACGGTAAATTTATTAGCACCACCTTAGGGGTGAGGGATGCCTCAGTTGGGGAAAATGAGCTCAAGAAATCATTTGAAGAAAAGCGTTGGAAGTGGGATGTTGAGCACTTCCCAAAAGGTGAGTTTGAAATTATTTTACCCATTAAAAAGTTGACCCGCACCTTGATTGACCCCGAATCTCTCAATATCCTAGACTTCTCAAAGGGTGAATGTTCTAGTGAATATGTCAATTTGACATTTGGTGATGGGGTAAGGGTGGAAATTGATAATGGATGTAACACAATGCAATCTAAAAGAGATAAACATAAACATTCCATTCCGATCTTAAATAGAATCACGAGGAGCAAAATCACAGGGTACCTTGATCTTGTGCTTCCTTGATTATCTTTCATTTGAAGATCTCTGTTTCTCCTCTATTTTTTGTTTTTTCTAGTTTCCTGTTGTTATGGAGTTGTAGTGGTTTTGCAGTGTTGTTTTCATACTTTGTTTTGGCAGGATGTTCACTACTTTTGTTCTTAACTATTATATTTTGATTTTAGGTCCTTTTACTCTGGGGTGTGGTCCCCACTTGTTAAAAAACCACTGATGTATCTTTGTAAATCTGATTTTTGAACCTTCTTGCTGCTAGAGTATGGTCCCTCCCAAAAACATCATTTACCAATAATAAAAAATATAACATCCAGTAGTAAATTACTAGTTACTACAACAAAACATTAATTACCTTGAGCACTAGATTGATTTCCTAACATTCCACCCTAGTGTGAACATGGGGAAAACTTGTCTTATACTTTCACTTGCTTATGATCTAGTGATTTTCAAAGGATAATCACAAACCCTACTAATGATTTTACAAATGGTTGACCAAAAACTGAAAAATGGTGGTTTTATAAATGGAGTACGACAAACCAAAAGATTATGGTTTTGCAAATGGTTTGCCAACAGCTAAGAGTGGTGGCTTTACAAGTGGTTTACCACAAAACAAAAATGATGGTTTTACAAGTGGATTAAGAACAACCACATCATGATGTGCCAAGTACTATTATCATCTCTCATCATAATCTCACTACAGGGAATAACATAGGAAAATATGCTCACACATTACATACTGAAAACTTGAAATAGAAAATCGATGTCATGTTGCCCCCTACAATGTGAAATTTCCACTTATTCGTGCAAAATAGGAACACTTGAATCTAAAAATTGCAACACAAGGTTTTTTGGTGATATAAATTTGTTAGCCATATTTGTATATGATGCTTCGATGACATTTATGAAATGGAAATGACAAAGCATTTTGAATCAGTTGATTTTTCACCCATGCATACGTATTTTGATAGTTTTCTTGTTTCATAGATTCATATTGTGAGAACTTAAAATGGTGCAGACACTTGTTAGTTTCATATAGTGATGGTATTCTGATTTGTCACTAGACTGTTTGATAAAATTTGTGGAAAATGACATCAATAAATTGGAATAAGATGGTTATGCAGAAATATAGATGCATGCATTTCTTTCCAGAAATCATATGTTATCTTTTTTCATTGACTATCATTTGTGATTTTGATTAGTAACTCTGTTATGGGAGGTTAAATGGGACTGCATGCTAAAACTTGGTGATTACCTTTCCTTTTTAGCACATCATCATGTATGGATGGGATGGTTGGGGTTCTAGAAGGTCTAGGTCACATCACTCTTGGGGGAACAATAGTTTCCGAGGTCAATCACAATGGCAGAAGGGTTCACCTAGGGGTGGCCGAAGGGGAACTAGTACGCTTCGAGGAGGTAGGCCTTTTGTTAGACATGGCCCTACATGCGTGTCTATCTATTTAAATGCTAATGAACCTTATCTTTACAAAGTTCTATAAGTAATTGAATCTTATCCATGTAATCAACCTTCTTACATCTTTAATAATCATCCTTTACACAATCTTGAGCATACACATGCTGGAAATAACGAGCCTCCTCTAATAGGTCTGTTGAATCCGCTCCTTCTCATGTACCTCCGCAACATACTTTACCTATTACTACTTAACCACTCTTGCTTGAAAAGAACCAAAATCAGCCTTCTCATGATTCCCCGTAGACCTCTAAGTGTGATAGGTCCTCTTCTGCAGTGTCTAAGGTGTCAAGTATGGTGAAAAGAGTGAAATTAGAAGTGGAGGAAGAATCTGGTATCATCACTCACACTATAATTTATGTGGATCCATATGAATATGTCGAGACGGTCACTAAGGTGGGCACACCTCTATTGGATTTGACACGGGTCGACTAATTATGTTGTTTAGATTTGATAAACTTGTTGGATATATAAGTCACTTTCTATATAATTCATATTTTGGATATCATACTTTAATATTTTGAGATAGGTTTTGGATCACATAATGGTGGCAATATTCTATTATATATAAATGGATGATTGTTGATATTTGATTTGCTATTTCATGATGGTGATGTGTTAGCCTTTGAAAGGATGAATGTTTTAAATGGTTTTGTTTGCATTTATTTAATGTATATAATACTTAGTGGGCCCCTATTTAGATGCCTCATACCTCATTCAAGTGCGTAAAGTGAAAAGTTTAAATATAACATGTGTCCTTAGTTTTAATTATATTTCTTTATTAAAGTTTCACTTAAGTTATAAGTGAAGGCTCATTATTATAAACTATAAAACATTAATTTAAAATTATTTAAATGAATTAATTGGTTGTAGTTGATTCTATTCAAGAGAATGTTATAAAAGGACATGGAGAATTCAATTACAAAAGATGAAAAATTAGGTATTGCAGCTATTTTGGAAATTTATTTCATTCTGAAATTATTTCTGTGTAATGTTTTTCTGAGGCAAGTGATCTTACATGCGTTATGACAACATTAGTTTGAGGTTTGAGTATGAATTTTGAATGCAACAAGTATATCCAAATTTAATATTATTTTTTTGATTATCTGATTGATTATTCTACATTTTATCTAACTGATTATAGATTTTGTCTGTCATATCTAGAGCAATCCTTGATGATACCTTCATTCCAATCTCAAAATAAATGTAATCTAAAGCCATGTTGGCTTTAGTTTTGAGTCATGACCCTGATAAGATTGTTGTTTTAGTGATCATTTTACTTCATTTCATTAATGCAAAATTTGTTCTCTTCATCATGTTTATATCAAATTTTCATCTCATTAATTGTGTAAATATGTTTATATGTTACCTATTTTCTATTTCTCTTTGGTTTGCTGGTTGTTTTGTTTTCACTATCATAATAATATTGAAAAGTAATTACAAAGAAGAGATTACTAAATATCACTCAAGGTTTTCACCTTTTCAAGAGGTTACGTAATTGATAGGTTTCACTCTGTCGGATAAAGGTTTATAATATATATTTTAGAGAAAACCAGTTTGATATATGAGTAATTATTTGCATATAAATCCATTAAGTTTAAGATAAATCTCTTTATTAATCTCATTAATCATTGTGTGATCTTGTTGCATCTTTATTGTGTTTTGTTTGTATTTTCATTGATATACGTATATTCTCATTCCTGCCAAAAATAAGAACTTCCTAGATCTTGTAGACACAAAATCACATGCTTTGAGTCATTATTTAGTCCCGGACTCATACTATTATTCATATGGTTCTTAAGTGAAAAGAGTACTAATTAACCCATGTGTTTGGCCATGCTGTCGTCTTTTTGATCTTACACATATACTTGCCTAGTCTATATTGTCATTCTACATTTTTCCTATTTCTGATAGGGGTGCCCATCCAAGACTGGGGCACCCCAGGAACCCTAGTCCCCTCTCGGGCGCCCTGATCCTCTCTGCACTTTACTTTCACCTTTTGGTGACTTTCTATCTGTTTTAGCTTTTTGTCTTTTTTATGGTCATCCTTTTCGGGATTAATTATGAAATTAGAACAAGAGAACCATATAAATATAAAGTTGTGTGACCATATTAAAAGACCAAACACTAAGCATCTACTATCACCATCTAGGGTTGCATCCATCAAAGGCATCTAAAGCAAAATTTGCATCCATCTAGGTCCATCACAAGGCACACATAGCTGGTTCAACTGCATCACATTTCATAGGAGGAGAGTCTATTGTTTCCATGCACACATTTACTGTTACGCCCTCATATATCTTACATTGGATGTATATAACTGAATTGTGGCTATCGTAACTTCTTATCATGATGTATTTCTTTCATATATGTTATAATATCATTAATGGGCCAACTTTGGTGATGGCCACAACATATGATAATATATATAGGGGTTAATATGTAGTAGTTGATCATCATATTGATCATTTGAGTCTTATTGTATGGTTTGAATGTTTCCCCCTTGAAGGGGCTAAGCGATTCTACTTGCATATTGAGATCATTTATCTGCAATATTATGTTCTTTCGTGTTCTATTATTTCTCATAATCGGATTTATATTCATTACAAGGGGTATTAGAGTCTGATCTCAGTCATTGTTGCGTTAAACCCTAATTGTGAAGGTTTGGCTATATCTCAAAATTGGTAGCGATTTTTTCTATAATTTATTTATTTTAGTGTGGTGAAATCTGTCAAGTAATATGCTCTCCAAATTTCAAGTATTTTTGGCTTGTTTTGTAAAAGTTATAGTGGTTTTATGTTTTTTCATAATTGGCTCCATAGGGTGCAATTTTTGGAATTTTTCCAAGTTTATTATATTTTTGGAAACCTTTCCAAAAATTAGCTAGGGTTTTTATTTTATGATTTCATATATTCAGCCAGTAAATGTTTGAAACCCCAAATCCTATAAATTCTCCTATTTTATCTACCCGAAGTCCCAAACCCTACATTGTGACTAGTAGATCTACCTGAGGCCAAGGGAAAGGTCAAACAACTCCAGGAATGACCCCAAATAAGTAAGATATGGATTTATAGTCTTCTGGTTTGGGAGTATCTGCGGTGGTCATCCAACTTTAGGAAAGGGTAAATAATATGGTGAATAAGGATGACCTTAATAATGAGCTTCTTCATCTGAAAGGTAGCCTTAGGGGTGATCTTCAGTTAGATTTTCATGCAATTAAGTAGGAGTTGTTTTCTATTTTTAGAAACACCACTCCCAATTCCACTAATATGACTTCCTCTAGCAATGCTCACACATGTCCAAACTACTCCAATCAAGGAGGCTCCTTTACTCATTCAGATGGATCTCCTCACTAATGGAGGGGCATTATTCCAAAAGTGGAAATGCGTAAATTTGATGGAAAGGATCCACTCAGAGAATTAATTTGATATCCATCAGATCCCAACAGGACAATGGTTCTGTGCTCAAGGTAGAAGATTGGTCTAAATGTCCATGGCAAGTTTAAGATAAATCTCTTTATTAATCTCATTAATCATTGTGTGATCTTGTTGCATCTTTATTGTGTTTTGTTTGTATTTTCATTGATATACGTATATTCTCATTCCTGCCAAAAATAAGAACTTCCTAGATCTTGTAGACACAAAATCACATGCTTTGAGTCATTATTTAGTCCCGGACTCATACTATTATTCATATGGTTCTTAAGTGAAAAGAGTACTAATTAACCCATGTGTTTGGCCATGCTGTCGTCTTTTTGATCTTACACATATACTTGCCTAGTCTATATTGTCATTCTACATTTTTCCTATTTCTGATAGGGGTGCCCATCCAAGACTGGGGCACCCCAGGAACCCTAGTCCCCTCTCGGGCGCCCTGATCCTCTCTGCACTTTACTTTCACCTTTTGGTGACTTTTCTATCCGTTTTAGCTTTTTGTCTTTTTTACGGTCATCCTTTTCGGGATTAATTATGAAATTAGAACAAGAGAACCATATAAATATAAAGTTGTGTGACCATATTAAAAGACCAAACACTAAGCATCTACTATCACCATCTAGGGTTGCATCCATCAAAGGCATCTAAAGCAAAATTTGCATCCATCTAGCTCCATCACAAGGCACACATAGCTGGTTCAACTGCATCACATTTCATAGGAGGAGAGTCTATTGTTTCCATGCACACATTTACTGTTACGCCCTCATATATCTTACATTGGATGTATATAACTGAATTGTGGCTATCGTAACTTCTTATCATGATGTATTTCTTTCATATATGTTATAATATCATTAATGGGCCAACTTTGGTGATGGCCACAACATATGATAATATATATAGGGGTTAATATGTAGTAGTTGATCATCATATTGATCATTTGAGTCTTATTGTATGGTTTGAATGTTTCCCCCTTGAAGGGGCTAAGCGATTCTACTTGCATATTGAGATCATTTTATCTGCAATATTATGTTCTTTCGTGTTCTATTATTTCTCATAATCGGATTTATATTCATTACAAGGGGTATTAGAGTCTGATCTCAGTCATTGTTGCGTTAAACCCTAATTGTGAAGGTTTGGCTATATCTCAAAATTGGTAGCGATTTTTTCTATAATTTATTTATTTTAGTGTGGTGAAATCTGTCAAGTAATATGCTCTCCAAATTTCAAGTATTTTTGACTTGTTTTGTAAAAGTTATAGTGGTTTTATGTTTTTTCATAATTCGGCTCCATAGGGTGCAATTTTTGGAATTTTTCCAAGTTTATTATATTTTTGGAAACCTTTCCAAAAATTAGCTAGGGTTTTTATTTTATGATTTCATATATTCAGCCAGTAAATGTTTGAAACCCCAAATCCTATAAATTCTCCTATTTTATCTACCCGAAGTCCCAAACCCTACATTGTGACTAGTAGATCTACCTGAGGCCAAGGGAAAGGTCAAACAACTCCAGGAATGACCCCAAATAAGTAAGATATGGATTTATAGTCTTCTGGTTTGGGAGTATCTGCGGTGGTCATCCAACTTTAGGAAAGGGTAAATAATATGGTGAATAAGGATGACCTTAATAATGAGCTTCTTCATCTGAAAGGTAGCCTTAGGGGTGATCTTCAGTTAGATTTTCATGCAATTAAGTAGGAGTTGTTTTCTATTTTTAGAAACACCACTCCCAATTCCACTAATATGACTTTCCTCTAGCAATGCTCACCACATGTCCAAACTACTCCAATCAAGGAGGCTCCTTTACTCATTCAGATGGATCTCCTCACTAATGGAGGGGCATTATTCCAAAAGTGGAAATGCGTAAATTTGATGGAAAGGATCCACTCAGAGAATTAATTTGATATCCATCAGATCCCAACAGGACAAAAGGTAATCGTGGCATCCCTATACCTAGAACCAGACCAATTTGTTTGACATTGTTGGTTATGTGCTCAAAGGTAGAAGAATGGTCTAAATGTCACATGGACAACTTTCACTAAAGAGCTTCAATTACACTATAGTTCTAGTGTTTCAAAGAATTACTTCAGGCAATTAGAAAAATTATGACAAATAGGTTCAATAAAGGAGTATGTCCATCAATTCCAAAATATTTCCTTACATGTGGAGGATATTACAGAAGAGTATCTGAATGACCTATTTCTTGGGGGTCATAAGGACCGCATTAAGCATGAGGTGCACATGTTTAAACCACTCAAGGTTTGTGATTCTATTATCATAGCGCATAGGGTAGAGGAAAAAATTATTTCTAGTAGAAGGCAGTCCTTCTCTAACATAAAAAATTATGGCATCTTGCCTCCATTGTACCCTCAGATCAGTTCAGATGACATCATCAACAAATTAAAAGAAAATTGAGCCAAGGGTTATCACTTTAACTGTGATAGAAAATATGGAACAAATCATAAATGTTTTGAAGAAAAAATGTTCTACATTCAAGAGACTCGGTGATGATGAAGAATATGAGGAAACATCAAGTGAGGAAGTGGAAAAATTAGAGGAAGAATATGAAGATCCCCAACCCACTATTTCATGCCATGCTCTATCAGGTATTAGTAATCCACAAACCCTTCAAGTTGTGGGTTATCTTAAGAATTGGAAGGTGACAATATTGATTGATTCAGGGAGTAAACATAATTTCATTAATCATAAGATGACATAAACACTAAATTATTTCATCTACCCAACACCTGAATTTCAAGTAATGATCACAGATGGTGGCACAATCCAATGTTCATGTAATTGCCATAAATTTAGACTTATGATTGGAAAATACACATTGGAATATATGATGTTTTCGATATTCCCATGGGCCGAGCTGCTATGGTCTTAGGTGTTCAGTGGCTCACAACTTTGGGCACCATAGAGATAAATTTATAGGAATTGTTTATGTGCTTTCATTCTGAGGGTAAACAGTTTGAATTTTGAGGACTACAAAAAAAAAGGTCCTCAGGTGGTGAGTTCTGAGTTCTCACCAAATGCATAAGATTCTTAAAAAGAGGTCTAAAGGTTTTGCAACATAATTGTTCTCCATTGAATTTCAACTGCCAACGATGGTAGTGCATCCTGATATTCAGAAGGTTATTGATCAATATGTAGTTGTATTCAAGGATCCTAGAGGATTTCCTCCTTAATGAGAGAAAAATCATGCCATTCAGTTGATTCCACCCCCAAAATCAAGTTTTATAGATACCCATATGTGCAAAAGAGTGAGATCGAGAAGATGGTGGAGGAAATGTTGGAAATGGGTATTATTTTTCACATTCAGAGTGCTTATTCTACTCCAGTGGTGATGGTGCACCTCAAGCATGGAAGATGGCGCATGTGTCTGGACTACCGAGAACTTAACAAGTAAACTATCAAAGATAAGTTTCCTATTCATGTCATTGATGATTTATTAGATGAGTTGCATGGTGCAATTTATTTTACAAAACTAGATCTGTGTTCTGGGTATTACCAAATTAGAGTAAAGAAATAATAAGTTCATAAGACAACCTTCAAAAATCAAGGGCTTTATGAATTCCTAGTGATGCCTTTTGGTCTTACCAATGCACCCACCACATTTAAGAGTTTGATGAATTCAATATTTAGACCATTCCTAATGAAGTTTGTCTTTGCATTTTTTGATGATATCCTCATCTACAACAAATTATGGGAGAAACATTTACAACATGTCAATACAGTCTTAGAAGTATTATAGAAACATCAACTATATGTCAAGCCTATGAAGTGTTCTTTTGGGGCACATGAAGTGGAATAATTGAGCTATATTGTTATTCATGAAGGTGTTAAGGTGGACCCTCACAAGATCCAGGGTATGACGGAATGGGAAGTCCCAAGAACCCTCAATAAATTACAAGGTTTCTTAGGTATCACAGGGTCTTATTGCAGATTTGTAAAAAACTATGGCAGTATAATAACACCACTTACAAAATTATTGAATAAATACTCCTTTCAGTGGACTGAGGAAGCTTCTCGGGCATTTGAAAAATTGAAGGTGACAATGTGCACCACTCTATTATTGGCAACTCTAGATTTCTCCAAGACCTTCATAGTTGAATGTGATGCTTCAGGAAATGGGATCAGAGTAGTACTCATGCAAGAAAGACATCCCATAACATTTGAGAGCCGATAGCTAAAAGGAAAGAATTTGTTGAAGCCCACCTATGAGAAGGAAATGATGGCAATATTACATGTATTCAAACAATGGAGACCATACTTGATGGGAATACACTTTAAGGTAAAAAATGATCATGATAGTTTGAAATACTTCTTGGAATAATGACTATCTTAAGAAGAACAACAAAAATGGGTCACCAATATGTTAGGGTATGAATTTAAGATTGTTTATAAGAAAGGGAAAGAAAATGTGGTTTCTCATGATCTATCTAGGAGGGATGAGTCCACAAAAACATTTTTATGTGCCATCTCTATACTAAAAGTAGATTGGGTAGATCAAACAAGGGAAGAATGACAAAAAGATGCAATAACACATACTCTCATTCAGAATCTCCAAGCATATCCATCCATGTCAGAACAATTTATATGGAAGGGGGATACATTGTGGTACATAGATAGGTTATATCTATGTAAGAACTCTATACTTAAACACCATGTTATTTCAGAGCTCCATTCTTCTCGATTAGGTGGCCATTTTGGGTTCTTGAAAAATTATCATAGAGTTAAGTAGGATTTATTTTGGGAGGGGTTAAAAGGAGATGTTCAAAAAGTTGTGGCAAAATGTTTGGTGTGTGAACAAAATAAGGGTGAGACCATTAAAACACTAAGTCTCCTCCAACCTTTGTCTATTCCTAGTGAGAGATGGGAAGAGGTATTGATGGATTTTATCACATGATTTCCTAAATCAGAAGGGAAAAACGTCATCATGGTCGTGGTGGATAGACTTACTAAGTATGCTCATTTTTGTGCCTTGACTCATCCTTTCATAGCTGGTACAGTTGCCATCGCATTTATGGACATAGTTTAAAAGCTCCATGATACGTCCAAAATTATAGTAAGTGATCATGATCCAATATTTACAAGTAAAATTTGGATTGATTTGTTCTCTTGTTTAGGTACCCAACTGGCCCAGAGTTCCTCTTATAATCCTCAATCAGATGGGAAAACTGAGGTGGTAAATAAATGTTTAGAGGGATAACTTCGATGTTTTACTTTAGATAAACAAGAACGTTGGGTGCAATGGTTTCCACTTGCAGAATGGTGGTACAATACTTCATTTCATACCTCCTCCAAAATGTCTCCATTTCTAGCACTTTACAGGTACCATCATCCATCACTCATATCTAGCTTGAAGGTCAAACCAAAGGTGAGAGCAATCGAAGATCACATTCAACACGAGGTACTCTCTAGTCTTAGAGAGAATTTGGTAAGGGCACAAAACTGCATGAAGCAATAGGCTAATCAACATCGTAGTGAGCGACACTTTCAAGAGAGTGACTTTGTTTTTGTACGGTTATAGCCTTATAAGCAGTTATCATTAAAACAACAGAAGAAGGATAACAAGCTTGATCCTAAATACTATGGTCCTTACCAAGTGTTGCAGAAAATTGGTAGTGTGGCATATAAGTTGGAGCTCCCTCCAGGAAGTAAAATACATCCGAACATCCATCTTTCCTACTTGAAGAAAGTTATTGGGTAGCACATTTCCACCCAATCAGTGCTTCCAGAATTGGATGAGGAAGGTAGGATCATATTGGAACCTGAAGGTATTCTTCAGACACACACTAAAAGACTAAGGACCAAAATCATTACCAAGTACCTGATCAAGTGGAAGAATATGAATATTGAGGATGCATCATGGGAGGATGGAGCATTTGTGTAATAGCATTCAGGACTTCTCAATAATGGGGAAAATATTTCTTTGACGGGGAGAGGCATGTTATGCCCTTAATCATATATTTTACATTGGAAGTATATAGTCGACTTGTGGCTATCACAACTTCTTATCATGATGTATCTCTTTCATATATGTTATATTATCATTAGTGGGTTGGCCTTGGTGATGGCCATAACATAGGAATAGTATATATAAGGGTTAGTAGATAGTAGTTGATCATCATATTGAGCATTTGAGTCTTATTGTATGGTTTGGAGGTTACCCCCTCGAAGTGGCTAAGCTATTCTACTTGCATATTGAGATCATTTATCTGCAATATTGTGTTCTTTGGTGTTCTATTATTACTTATAATATGATTTATGCAAGTAATTTCATTACATTTACTACATTCTATATCTAGTTATTTGCTTGTTACTTCACAAAGTGTGACTGACATAAGAGAAACCTAGGGCACGATTCACACACACACACCTAGAACTACATTGGGTCTGAGATTAGTATAATGCTCAGTTAGTAAGTCCACCATTGTGGTAGCTGAGGAAAGTCCAACCCCTTCATATGCATCTTTCTTTTTCTAGGGTTTTGATACTTTGTTTGGGGTATTGCAGGTGATTCTTCCATCTCTTATTCAAAACAACATCCGGTGTAGTTCAACGACATTAGTGCGATATGAACCGAACATAGGCAAACATCTAGCAACACTTGAGAAGAGGTTTTCAAGCCATTTCCGCAGACTAGTGTGCCCATGGGCACCCCTATACCTTTTTAGGTGCCCCAATCCAATTAGGTAGCTCAAATATGTGCTTTCCCAGGCCTCTATTCAATCATTTCCTCCTCCTGTTCACCGGGTCTACACTGTGACACAATCCTGCGACATCTGGGAACTAGCTAAGGACTTCTTAACCCTCTCTTGCACATTAGGGTTTCATATTTTCTAGCTTAGTTTTCTTATGTGTACTTTAATATTTTATTGTTCCATTTATTCATTCATTTTACTGCTCCTATATCATTTGATTACACTAGAATAAAATCTTATTTTAGTTCATCTTTTTAGTGAACCCGTACTCGATCTTCACTCTTCTAGGGTACTCATTCTTTATTTATCATCTAATAATCTTGTCCTTATCATCTAATAATCTTGTCCTCATGAATATCTCTATCCATGCCTATTTGAAGAATCATCTTGATTGTATTGATAGACTCAAATCATATTTGGCTACTACCTATATTCCTCCTCACATATCACCTGAATATGTATACCACAAGTTTACTTCAACCATATCTCTTAACGAGGATCAAATCACTTTCACATTAGATGAACTAAATTCTAAAACAATATTAGAACATGACCCCAATTGTATATTCAGGTTTGTATTAACAATATTGGGGTCAAACTCGCTTTAGTTGACAATGGATCTAGCCTTAACATTTGTAATGTCACCTTTCTGCATCACTTGGGTGTCTCAAAAATTTTCTTGTCTCCTTTATTAGTCTCTATTCATGGCTTTAACAACATTCCCAAGTGTGTCTTAGGAACTATTAGTCTACCTATCATTGGTTGTCCATGTATAATCACTATCCCATGTCATGTCATGCCAAATAACCTTAACTATAACATTCTTCTTGGGAGGCCATGGATCCATGCCATGCATGCGGTCCCTTCTACCTTACATACATAACTTAAATTGCACTATCAGGGAGTTTTTTATGATGTTATGGATGATCCATCCCATTTCGTGTATTGTAATGTTATCGAACAATCCAGTGATACCCCTAGTTCTTCCTATATGACTTTAGAATTTTCTAAATATGGGATGGGATATGAATACTTACGCTGCTATGGATTCTCCAATACCAACTCAAATACACTAGAACTTGGGATAATAACACTTTGGGATTTTCTCACGCAATCTAATAAATTTGGATTGGGATATCATCCACCACCCATCCCTCATTCAGAAGTTTATACTACCTTACACACCTCTTCACTTCCACTCATCCATCCAGAATTCATTAATGACAATGCTTCTACCATTTGGGATACTTTAGACATTTTTGTTACCGATGATGCTCTCTTAGAGCACATGGGGGTTTATGATCAATTTCCTTCTTTTCATTATAAAATGCGTTATCCACTCCCTCTTCAAAACACTGCTTGATTTGGAGAGCCCCGACGCACCTACCGATGACACTGATTCTGCCGACACTATTCCTAAAAATCCATACATCAAAGATTGGTCAACCTTCTTAATGAAGAAACCATACAATATAACCTCAAATTATGTGTGAACCCACACATTGTTTTGGTAGTTGCCTCTCTCATGCCTAATGAACAAAATACATTAAGAAAGTAGTACATGACTTCTCCGACATATTTTCACAGGACTATAGTGATATGTCTGGTATTGATCCATTTGTTGCGATGCATAATGTTGTCCTTAACCCCAGTACAAAGCCAGTCCAACATAAAATCCGCAAAATGCACCCTAAGGTGGCACTCTTATTCAAGGAAGAAATCCAAAAGCTACTCGACGCTGGCTTTATTCAAGCTGTCGACTATCCCGTATGGGTATCTAACATTGTACCAATAATGAAACTAGATGGTCATGTTTGTTGTTGCATTGAAATTTCATGATTTAAATAAAAATTATCCTAAGGATAGTTTTCCATTACCTCATATTGATGCTATTGTCGACTCTACCGCTGGATATGATATCCTTTCTTTCATGGACAATTATGCAGGCTATAATCAAATCAAAATCATCCCCGTTAATCAGGAGAAGACTTATTTTACCATACCTTGGGGAAAATTCTGTTACATTGTCATGCCCTTTGGCCTTAAGAATGTCGAGGCCACTTATTAATGGGAAATGACACATATATTCCATGATTATATTCACAAGATTATCAAATACTATGTTGATGACATCTTAGCTAAGTCCAGACATCGTTTAACCCATGTGCGAGACCTACATACATTGTTTAAACACTTACGTCAATACCGTGTCTTCTTAAATCCCAAGAAATGTGTTTTCGATGTCACAACTAGAAAACTACTTAGATATATCATCTCACAACATGGTATTAAAATCGACCCAAACAAGATTAAAGCCATTGTCAACATGCCTGCGCCTAAAAATTTACATCAATTATGATAACTACAAAGAAAATCCCAGGCTATCCGGAGATTCATTACACAACTTGCTGATAAAATTCAACCATTTACACAGATCATGAAGAAGGATACAAAATTTGTATGGGATGAGCAATTCCAACAAGCATTTGAGAACATAAAGACATATCTCCTACAACCACCTGTCTTAGTGCCTCCGCTAGCTGACCAACCTTTCCTATTATACATTTCTGCCACGTTTCATGCCTTACGGGCTCTACTGGCTCAAAACGATGATTATCAACGAGAAAGAGAAATTTACTACATTAGTCAAACATTTCTCTCTTATGAATACAACTATAGTTACATTGAAAAACTTTACCTTGGATTGGTCTTTGTCAATGATAAATTGTGTCATTATCTTCTTAACAATGAGGTACATATCATAACCAAAGTAGACCCCTTACGATACCTCTTGTCTCGCACACATCTATCAAGAAGTCTAGCTCGTTGGGTTATGCTTCTTACATAAATTTGATTTCAAGTTTATATCGCAAAAATAAATGAAAGGCCAAATCATCGCCGATCAATTAGAAGCCACCCCCCTTATTAATACATCTCCTATTTCTAAGTATTTCCGTGATGATTTCGATGCTTATGCTATTGATTCTAACACATGGACAATGTACTTTGATGGGTCTCATTTCCGCTCTGGCACAGGGGCCAACATAGTCTTCATTACTCCACAAGGTGATCCACTCTCCTTTGCATATCGATTGGGATTTTCATGTACCATCAACATTGTTGAATATGAGGCCCTCATCCCAAGCCTTCACACCACTCAAAAACTACTCATTTAAAACTTGTGCATTTATGGTGATTCTCAACTCGTCATAAACCACGTAAATGATACATATAACATGAAAGAGGAACACGTAATCCCATATAACACGCTTGTCAAATATCTTTTGGCTACATTTTAGTTTACACTATTTGAACTATTCCTCATAAGGATAATCGTCATGCGGATTACATGGCTAGTGCGTCATCTGTCATCCCATAAGATATTACTGATGAACAAGCTACATTCATCTTTACTCAATTACGACATCCTTCATATCTCCGCATTGCCTCTCGCATCTTGCGCCATAACATGCAGTCAAGATAATCATGAATGGTTCACATCCATTTACAATTACTTATATAAACAAACCATCCTGATAATCTCCAACCTCATGAAACGCGTCACTTGCGATGTGAGGCTACTCATTATGTTATTGTTGGAACTGAATTGTTTTCATGTACAATCGATGGTTGACTCTTACGTTTCCTGGCACTCACAGATATTCCCATTGTTATCTCGCAAATACATGACAACATGTGCGGTGGCCATTTTTTTGGAAAAGCTATGTCACAAAAGCTTTTTCACCAAGGATATTATTGGCCTACGATGGAAAAATATTGCATTGAATATGCCACTCATTGTGAGCAATGTCAAAATCAGGGAAACCTCCACTACACGCCAACATATAACTTGTAACCAATTACACCAACTTGGCCCTTTTCTCTGTGGGGACTGTACCTCTTCAGCATGATCAATCCCGAATTTGTTGAAGGACGAAAATACATGATTACCGGTACCGATTACTTTACTAAATGGGTCAAGGAAGCTCCCTTGTGCAATATTATTAGTACTGACATTTTTGGTTTCCTCACCATGCATATCATCACATGCTTTGGTGTTCCTTCCGCCATAATCATTGATAATGGATCTTCCTTTAAAAATAAGGACATTAAATTTTTTTTGTGCCAAATTCAAAATCAAAAAATCATTCTCCACACCTTATTATCTGCAAGGCAATGGTTAATCTGAAGCCACCAACAAAAAATTTGTGAAAATACTGTGCAAAACTATTGCTTCTAATGGAAATGATTAGCATAATTAGTTATTCTACACTCTCTGGGCCTATCGTACTAGTGTTTTCACACCCACTAATGCTACTCCATTTTCCTTGGTTTATGGTGTTGAGGTCTTCATCCCCCAAGAACTTGATATACCTTCATTGTGAGTTTCACATAGGCATTCTTAAAGATAATGAATATCGAAAAAACCACCTACACAAGCTAGAAATGTTGGATTTATGTCGCGTGTAATAACTTGAACACCTTCGGGCATATCAATCTCGCATTACGCACAAAAACAATCACAAAATCCATTCTTGAGAGTTCAACATTGACAACCTAGTCTTACAAGAAAATCAGAAAAATAAAAAATGCAAACTTTACTCTTAAAGGTAAATTTAAGCCAAATTGGCTTGGTCCTTACATCATCACTAAAAAACTTGGCAGTGGAGTTTATTGCCTCACAACTCTTTTGGGCAAGCCACAGAAAAACCCACTAAATGTAATGCATATAAAAAATACTACACCTAAAGCAACGCTCACAACCCGATGATACACTCTTGTGCATTGGTTCACACTTGACTATTAAGGGCGTATTACACACATGAACCACCTACACTGCATTATAGGCATTGTGCGTCTTCATACATTCTCATTTTACATCCTACCTTGTCCTACATATATAATACACATCCTACACATGACTCACACAACACACCATAGCCACTACATATTATGCATTTTCACACATCATATACATCATCTTACATTTTACATTCTACACCTTACATTTTACCTCTCGCATCTTACATCCACTATGCTACACATCTCAGGTTGTCTACGCATCTTGCATTGCATTCCATACACCCTATTACACACATAGTTCACATTTTGCATATTCTCATCTACGCACTACACTCACTACTTGGTGACACACTCTAGTGTCACGATCCATACTAGATTGTTGAGGGTGTACATCACAAATGGACCTCATCATGCTCACATGTTCATCATTCAATCTTCCTTTTTCCCATGTGACATTCCTAGGATTAGTGATATACACTTTAGGCTATAAGGTCACTTCTTCTAGCATCATCTCGTGATTAGATACATCATCACATTCACTTACATCATTTAGTGGTATATGTTTTAGGCTAAATCACCACTCCTTTCTACTCATCTTATCATGATATATGCTTAGGCTACAGAATCATGCACAGTTCATATCTATGTCACATATCATCACCACATACTCATCACAACGCACTACACACAACACATAGTTTGACCATTTCCCAATGATGCACTCTCGTTTATGGTTCATTCTTGACTACTGAGGGGGCATATTAAATGAACCTCATTGTATATAACTCCATTCACTCGGGGGAATGTGGCTTCTATCATCCACACTACATTCCATTCCATCTATCCATAACATACTGCATTTTATGGTTGCATTTACTCTTTCTTGCACTTTTTCTTACATGTTCACTTTACTACACATGTTAGATAGATCTCTTGTATGTCATTATCTTTACCATACACACATGCATGTTCACATCCTTTTCTAGTTGTGATCACAGATACAGATCTTCTACATGCAACACCGATGTTGGACACACTACCTTTTGGGGGCATCCACATACGCTACAGGTGTTATTGTTTCATTTTGTTCATAGCACACTACTTTGGTTTATACACATTTTGACATACTTGTTATTTTTTTACATGCTAATGGGTTCTTCAAGTACAAAATTTGTTATGCAGGGATATTTGCTTCTATAATTGTTTGTTATATTGTCTGATATTGTTTGTTATTATTTGCAAGATTTTCCCTTTATCTTGTGTGCACACTTGTTTGTTTGTGGTCACTGTGGCCTTGAGTTTATTGCGACACTGTGAGTGGTGTCACATGTTTGCAACCCACTTTTTGCAGCCTACATTGTCTTTTTGGGTGTTTACATTGTCTACTTATGTTCTATCTTACACATTTTTTGTTTGGCTTACACTTATTTTTTACATGCATGTTCGTACTAACACTTTTTTTCTAGCCACTTGTTTGTTTGTGCCTTGGTCTTTACCAAGCACATTCCCTTCCCCCTGCAGGGCACAATTTCAGTTCATGTGGTTGGTCCTCTTTTGGGGCCACATTCTCCTATCTGTGGCATCGCATGTGCCCCCAAAGAGGGGGGCATCATTTGGGTTTACACACTACACACCATAGTACAGGTACAGTTCAGTCTACAATTTTTTTCCATGACATAGTGGGTTATACAACGAGTGGATTCAAACTAGTCTACAAAATCCATACACAATGGATTTTACAAGGCAAATTTTCCTTAGCATTCTAGGGAGTAGTTACAGGTTGGAGGAACATTGGAATTTCCTCCCTACACTTCTTCGGCCAGTGGCATCGGATCACCCAAAAAACTAGGCAGTACAAAGATCTCTTCATACACTCTCAGGGAAGCAATTACAAGTTGGAGAATAACACAACTTTCTCCCTACAATTCTTCGGCCACAGTGGCGTGAGATCTCCCAAAAAACTTGCACTTCACTAACAGTTACAGGATATCCTTTCTACGCC
This sequence comes from Taxus chinensis, assembly GCA_019776745.2. Classification (NCBI taxonomy): domain Eukaryota; kingdom Viridiplantae; phylum Streptophyta; class Pinopsida; order Cupressales; family Taxaceae; genus Taxus; species Taxus chinensis. The sequence continues at coordinate 28,430,470 of CM034151.1, forward strand.
CTTTTGTCTCATCACGCATTAGGTGCACATGTTCCTTTTTCATTTTTGTACTTTGGTATTTTACACATGTTTCTTTACATATATACATGCATTTCTACACATATAAATGTGTATTTGACTACTTGGTTATCTTCTCTTTTGTAGGTTTGGTCATATGGGAAGCAAGCAGTCAACAACAAAAAAAACACATATGGTGGGTGCATTACACACACAATACTAACCATGCAGGTACACTACACACATTGGCATCTACACACATGCTTCCCCTTATGTTCACTCTCATAAATTTTACATCTTTATTCTCCATGCTCCATCCTTTTTTTCACTCCACGCTTTTTCTAGTCATTCAACACATTTGCTACATCACTCTAAATGGATTATTACGTATGCATCTCTATCTACTTTATATTACCGAGATTTCTGCTCATAAATATAAAGTGGGGGAAAATGTAAACACAAAATCACACACTTTGAGTCATTATTTAGTCCTGGCCTCATACCACTATTCATATGTTTCTTAAGTGAAAAGAGTAATAATTAACCCATGTCTTTGGCCAGTTTTGCATTGATTGTTGTCGTATTTTTGATCTTACACCTGTACTTGCCCAATATGTATTTTCATTCTTTGTTCTTCCTATTTCTAACTGGAGCACCCCAAGTGCCCTAGTCCCCTCTGGGGTGCCCTGATCTTCTTTGCACTTTATGTAGACACAAAATCATACACTTTAGACATTTATTTATCTCAGTTTCATACTACTATTTAGAAGGTTCTTGGGTGAAAAAAGTACTAATTAACCCCCATCCTTTGGCCATCTTGTTTATTTTATTTCGTAATTTGTGATCTATTACACCCATATGCTCAGCCATTTTATGATATCGTGAGTTATTTTAGCCTCAGCTGGGGCACCCATATTAGTACAGGGGCGCCCATGGATGCCTTGGTCCCACCAAGGTCGCCCCGGTCCTTTTTCTACTTTCCCACCACTTTTTGGGCATCTTCTAGCCGGTTTACATCTTTGTCTTTCTTGTGGTCAGTCATTCTGGGTTAATTACAAAATTAGATCAAGAGAACCCTATAAATATAATTTTATGAAACCATAAGGAGGGACCTAGAATCATTTACTATTATCACTCATCTAGAGTGCATCTATCTATTGCATTTGCATCCACATAGCTCCATCATCAAGGCACAAGCTAGGACATTTGCATTACACTTCATATGGGGAGGGATTCTATTCTATTCCATGCACACATTCTATTACATTTTCAACATTCAGTTATTGCTCGCTACTTCACAAAGTGTGACTGTTACAAGAGCACCTAGGGCACGACATGCACACACACCAGAACTACATCAGGGTCAAAAATGTAGTGCAATGCTAAGTTAGTAAGCCCATTGTTGTGGCAGTTGAGGTCAATCTAACCCATTCATTTGCATATTTCTTTTTATTTAGGGCTTTGACACTTATTTTGGGTCTTTTTGTAGGTCATCCTTCCTCTTGGAATATTTGGAGCATTCAGAGCAATACAAGAAAATTAATGTGACATGAAACTATTGTTTCAGATCATCTTCTAACCCTGTGAGTACTAGTTTTGGGCCTTTTTCCCATACCAAGGCACCTGTTTTGCTTACTAGAGCGCTCATGGGTGCCCCAGTCCTCCTCTAGGTGCCCCAATCCAGTTAGACTCTCCAGCTCCATCCTTTCCGACATTCCTGCACAATCGTTCTTGTCTTTTTGATTTTTTGTTCATTACTTCGACAAAGTCCTGCCAACATTTGTTATCACTTGAGTTCTTTCCTCATATCTCTTGCACATTAGGGTTAGCATTTCACTTTGCATAGTTTCTTAGATCATTAGCATACTGTTTCATTGCATTTATTTACTTTACTTCAGTTGTTCATAGCTTAGATTAGATTTTCATTTACTACATTAGTTTAGCCAATTTTAGTTAATAATTTTGGTGAACCCGAATCGATCATTCACACCTTTAGGATATTCCTTCTTCCATTTTCATTTTAGAGTTTATTCTTTGCTTGTCATGGTTCTCTCACATGAGGAGTTTACTGAAGCTCACCTTAAGGCTATCAACAATCACCTTGTTGAGCATCCCTAAGATCTAGATTTACTTCTACATGTTGCTTGTGAGGAAGCTACTAACTTGGATGAACTCACTGCTTCTGCAACCATATCCTCTTCTGTTGCCACTCAACTACCCGCTTCTACTCTTCCTCCTATTTCTACTATTCATGTTTTTGTTCCTACTCCTACCAATCATTTTACATTGCCCTTAGTTTATCGTGTACGACAAATATCATGTATTGGCAATCAAGGCCTAACTTCTCTTTATCATGACATTCAAACTCAAATTCGTAAGTTATAACAGGTCACTTCGCATGCATCGACGTCTTTAGATTCTATTTTGTTGTTGCATACTCCATTCACTCCTGCCATTTGAACTCATCCACTTCTTCCTAACTTCTCCTAAGCTTCCCATTTTCAATGGGCATGGTGACCGACATGAACATCTTAGGGCATTTCATGTTGCTTGTCTTGACTTCGTTGATGAACATCTCCTTTTAGCTAATCTCTTTCCTTGTAGTCTCCATGATTATGCGATGTGTTGGTTCTATGACTTATCTATTCACTCAATAACTTGATTCACACATATAGTTGAGCCATTTCTTACTCATTTCTCTATTAACATTTGCTCCAAGATCTCTTACACCCAGCTAACACAACTTAAACAAGCTCCAAATGAACATATAGCAAACTACGTTTTAAGATATAAGAACAACTTAGCAAAAATGACAAACATGCTTTCTGAATCTAAGCTTATGAACTTATTTATTCAAAGTCTATTGCCACCTCTACAAGAGAGTGTTCTCTTTGAGACCTCCCCGTCTTGCGATCAACTTTGTCATACTCTTAAGCTTCGTGAGACCAAAATCTTATCCATAGGAAAGCTTAAGTATCAAGAACAAGTTTCATCTTTCACTCATTTTCCTAATAATATGCCATTCAAACCCTCTACAACCAAACCAACCGACGCTAAAATCACTGTCAATGTTGTCATTCCTAATAAGGAGGCTTAGTCACAGCAACCTAGGCACATGTTTAGCAATTTTCCAAAGGCTCCGCACCTTATATTGAAACAAATTCTCGAAAGAAATCTTATTACTCTTCCTCCACCACTAGAGTTAGACCCATTGTGACCGAAAGGTAGGAACTAGGATAAGAACTTCCACTATGATTATCATAGGAACTAGGATGAGAACTTCCGTTGTGATTATCATCCATGTGTGGGACATTATACAAACAGATGCCGAAAACTCTGCACAATTATCCAAGATTTGATTGATAACAACAAATTATAATTCCAAAAGGCTACTAGCTCTGCCCTAACCAATGAAAAGGTTAAACTTAAGCTCTTTAACAATGACTCTCAACAACATGACAAGAAGACAACATATTCTTCTGCTAATCTTGTGTATCACGTGGTATCACTCCCTAGATCAGGAGCTCTTGATTTCTTCGTTGTTAATGCTAAAGATTTTACACCAGCCATTTATTTCTCCAATATTAATTATCATGCGAAATTTACATCTAATCATTTACACATCCATACGTCTATTGGTTTGACCTCCATCAATAATACTAAGGTTTACCCATCATGTCCCATGAGTGCATGCTCTATGTCACTTCTCAAGACTATTGGATATCCCCCATCACAAATTGAGTATCCTTTGGAAAAGCCCTTTGGTTTCGTTCAACTACATGTTACAGTTTGCCCTCTTACTATGATGGTACCTTTCCTTGTTGGGAATACAGTTGAGGGATGTGACATGCTCCTTGGTCTAAATTGAATTTTTCACTCACAATCCATCATTTCCATGAACCACTTGTGACTTAAATTCATTTACACCAATTAGGTCATTTCTATCGATGGTGTCCCTCCATCTACTCCATGGTTTTCATCTCCTTGCACAATAGCCATCACACCACCCACTTCTCCTAGTATAGCACATGTCATGTGGCCCAAAGCACAATCTACCCCTAGCTCACCTCCTCAAGCATTGACTACACGACAACATCGTTCCACTATTTGAACTTTCATCATGCGACTTTTCTATCTTAGTGACATACACGTTAGGCCAAATCGTCACCCATTTTATCATTTTGTAGTGGTATACACCTTAGGTTACATCACCACTCCCTCCTTTCATCTTGTAGTGACGTACACTATAGGCTACATCGTCACTCCTACTTTGTCATCATTTAGTTATATACGCTTAGGGATAAATCATCAATCCACATTTCATTTTGTCTTGGTATACATTTAGGCTATAGGATCCATGTACACATATCCCATGTGTTGCATATCATCATTACTTTACATATACACATTCATCACATCGCGCTAGACACAACACACTATTCGACCATTTCCCGATGACACACTCTCGTTTAGGGATCATTCTTGATTGTTAAGGGGGAAAACAAAATGAACCTAGCTGCATACAATTCCATCCACTTAGGGGGCACGCCACTCCTATCATTCCATTTTGCATTCCATTCCACCCATCCACATCATACTACATATTATGGTTTCTTTTATTCTTTCTTACTTTTGTTTGTTCATGGTCACTTTATTACACATGCTAGTTTTGATTACTTGTATGTCATTTATCGATATCATCCACACACGTGCATTCACATCTTTTTCTATTTGTGATCACAGATACAAGACTCTTACACGCAACATGGATGCTTTCCTTCTACCCTTCCTACACTAGTCGTTGGGGGCATCCACCTTCATCTCTCACAGGTGCTATTATTTCATCTTGTACTTAGCACTTTGCATTATTTGCTTATACACACTCTTGGCATACTAGTTATCTTTCTAACATGCTAATAAGTGCTTCATGTGCAACATTTGTTATGCAGACATATTGGTTTCCATACTTATTTGTTACATTTTCTGTTATTGTTTGTTATTGTTTGTGAGCCTTACCCTATGTTTGGTGTGCAAACTTGTTTGCTTGTCTATGGCCATGATGGCCTTGCGTGTCTTGCGACATCATGAGTGATGTCCCATGTTTACAGTCCACTTTTTGCATCTTACTTGTCTTATTGTGTGTTTTGCATTCCTACACTATTTTTGTAGCTTACACATTGTTTTCTATATAGATGCATGTTTACACTTGTCTTTGAATAGCTTTCTTGTTTATGCATGCCTTGGTTTTTACCAAGCACTTTCTAGGGTTACAACATACATATGGTAGGTCCTCTTTTGGGGAGACATGTCTCCTATCAGTGATGTCGCATGCACCCCCAATGAGGGGGGAATCATTTGGGGTTTCTAATAACACAACACATTTACACCGGTTTAGTTCAGTGCACTTTCCACCTTTGGCATTGTGGGTTACATACATTGAGTGGGTTCAGACCAATCTATGAACCGCATATACAATGAATTTTATAAGACATGTTGTCCTTAGTATTCTGGGAAGTAGTTACAGGCTTGGAGGTTATATTGGGTGTGCCTCTCTACAATACTTCGGCCAATGGCGTCAGATCACTCAAAAAACCAGGACAATATAGAGATCTCTACACACACAGTTCAAGGAAGTAGTTAGAGCTTGGAGGACACAAATCATTTCCTCCATGCACTTCTTTGTCTTATGGCACGAGAAAAAAATTGTAGTACAAGATATCCTTTTACACCATTTTAATTGACATGGATCAGGTGCACATGTTTCATTTACAATTTCCATTTACAATTTTTCATTAGCGTATTTTACATTTACACATGCATCTTTTAAATTGCATTTTTACACATACATACATATGTACATACATATTTGAATACTTGATCATTTTCTCCTTATAGGTCCAGCTGTATGAGAAACAAGTAGTCTAATCGGGGCAACAACAACAACAACACTCTACAACAACACACTTTACCAACCATGCAAGTACACACATTGGCAATTAAACACACGTTTCACCCTAGGTTCACTCTTATCACTTTTTCTTTGCACATTTTTCATCTTTAGTTTCCACACTCCTCCACCTTTTTGTCATTCCACGCTTTTGTCTAGTCCTTCAACATGCCTTCTTCATCACTCTACATCGACATCAGGTACACATCTCTATTTACTTTATGTTACTGAGCTTTTCATTCACCGACATAAAGTGGGGGAAAAATGTAGTTACAAAATCATGCACTTTAGACATTTATTTATCTCGGTCTCATACTACTATTTAGAAAGTTCTTGAGTGAAAAAAGTACTAATTAACCCCGTCCTTTGGCCATCTTGTTTATTTTATTTCATAATTTCTGACCTATTGCACCCATATGCCCAACCATTTTTTAACATCCTTCATTATTTTAGCCTCAATAGGGGCACCCAAATTATTATTGGGGCGTCCATGGGCGCCCTGGTCCCACCAGGGGCACCATGGTCCCTTTTATACTTTCCCACCACTTTTGGGCCTCTTTTAGCCGTTTGACATCTTTATCTTTCTTGTGGTTGGCCGTTCGGGGTTAATTTTGAAATTAAATCAAGAGAACCCTATAAATATAAAGTTATGAGACCATAATGAGGGACCTCGCATCATCTACTACTACCACTCATCTAGAGTTGCATCTATCTAGTGCATTTACATCCACATAGCTCCATAATCAAGGCACAAGTTAGGACATCTGCATTACACTTCATAGGGGAGGGATTCTATTCAATTTGTCCACATATTCTATTACATTTTCTACATTTAGTTATTGCTCACTACTTCACAAAGTACGACTACAACAGGAACACCTAGGGCATGACATGCACACACACACACACACCAGAACTACATCTGGATCTAAAATATAGTGCAACGCTTAGTTAGTAAGCCCATTGTTGTGGCAACTAAGGTCTCTCCGACCCATTCATGTACATCTTTCTTTTATTAGGATTTTGATACTTATTTTGGGTCTTTTTACAGGTCATCCTTCCTCTTGGAATATTTGGAGCATTCGGCGCAGTATAGGAAAATTAATGCGATAGGAATCTATTGTTTTATATCACCTTCCAACCCTATGAGTACTAATTCTGGGCCTTTTTCCCAGACCAAGGTGGCTGTTATGCTTACTAGGGCACCTGTGGGTGCCCTAGTTCTCCTCTAGGCACCCCAATCCAGTTAGATTCTCTAGCTTCGTCCTTTCCGGCATTCTTGCACAGTTGCTTTTGGTTTTCTGATTTTTTGTTCATTACTGCGACAAAGTCCCACCAACATATGTTATTAGCCGAGTTGTTTCCTCTTCTCTCTAGCACATTAGGGTTAACATTTCACTTTTCATAGTTGCTTAGATCATTAACATATTGTTTCATTACATTTATTTACTTTATTTCAGTTGTTCATTAGCATATTGTTTCATTGCATTTATTATCGTGAGCACTAGATTGATTTCCGAACATTCCCCTTAGTGTGAGCATGGGGAAAACTTGTCTTATACTTGCACCCGCTCATGATCTGGTGATTTTTAGAGGATAATCACAAAACGTAATGATGGTTTTTCAAATGGTTGACCACAAACAGAAAATGGTGGTTTTATAAGTGGAGTACCACAAACCAAAAGATGATGGTTTTGTAAATGGTTTACCAACAACTAAGAGCGGTGGTTTTACAAGTGGTTTACCACAAACCACAAATGATGGTTTTACTAGTGCATTACCAACAACCACATCATGATGTGCCAAGTAATATTATCATATCTCATCATAATTTCACTGCAAGGAATAACATAGAAAAATATGTTCACACATTACAAACTGAAAACTAGAAATAGAACATTGGTGTCATGTTCCCCCCAAAATGTGAATGTTCCACTTATTTGTGGAAAATATGAACACTGGAATCTAAAAACTATAACACACCACGCACAACTGGAAGAAAATACACAACTAAAACAAAATGTGTCACTAAATGATGCGGCCCCATTGTTGGCGACTGATGAGAGGTCATTGATTGACCTCCAACATATGTTTGCCTCACGCCTCTAGTTGATGTGTTGCTAACTCAACCAAATTCAATCATGAAGTTCAAATACAACTTGGACGTTGGATTACACCGAAAATGCATCCATAAGTCAATTTTTTTTATGTTAACAATATTTCAACTCTGACTCAATATGAAAACTTACAAAATAACTATTAACAAGACAATATCAAATCACCTATATTACTTTTTAAATCTTGACAATCAATGACGATGAACTATACAAAGTTAACAATAATGATAAAAATGCCTTATAATGAGACTCATTATACTAACAACACGACGACATATTATTAATGAGAAAACAACATCAAGAAAGAATAAAATAATTGACTATCTAATGACCCCAATATAAAATAACCCAATTACTCATTCACAAACTTTGATCCATTAACATGAGACAATGCTACATGATGAAACTAAGAAAACCCACTAATGATAGCAATATCGACTTATAATAATCATCAATGACTAAATTTGTTTTTTTATATATTAAAAAAAATTGGACTCACATTAAGATATAAACAAACCACACTAGTACTTTGATAATGCAGCCACCTAGAGAGATTGATAACATGCTTCATTGTTACAAAACAGTTGCATGTTATTTTGTTGGGGCAATAATGGTTGTAGCTTGTGACATTGGCTAGGCTTCCGCTTGTGATGCAAATACAAGCATTGACGCTCATCATTTTGTGTATGCAAGAAGTGTTACGAGATTCAACAATGGAAAAAATGGCCTAGTTTTAGAAAATAAAACAGACCTTTTATTTTGTGGAAACCATGTGCTTTTGGCAGCAATATCAAGGGTGACATTAGATGCCAATGAGTCGATGAGTTGGGCTGAAGAAAAATAAGCGCAAGGTATTCCAAACTTAGATTTCGTATAAATGTAGATGTAAAGAAACAAGCCTAAGATTGTAAGAAAAAACGTTAATGCATGAGCACGTAGATCAGACTACATATGGTGTAATTGTAGACAACACATAGAACATGGAATCTAGGTAGATGATAGGTGTATAATGACAGACCATTATACAAACTTGAAATCTCAAATTTTATAGATGGGCAACCATGATTTTGAAATGGAGTTACCCTCAATCACATATCAGAACCACAACATTTGATGTTAGATGATCAAATCATGAAGTTAGAGAATCTCATCTTGGATTGAAAAACTTTGATACCAAATGATGGTAAAACAACCGAGTTGAACATAATAAACACAATAATTGTATTTAATATAATACTATTATAATGGCTATTATATAGCCATAGAGGTAGTAAACTTGCATCCTAGTAAATAGGAACGAATACCCCAAAATAGTCAGGGGTAGCAAAATATATTGTTGTAACTATATAAAAATATAATATCCAATAATAAATTACTAATTACTATGGTAAAACATTAATTACCATGAGCACTAGATTAATTTCTTAACAGTTTTGAATCCTAACATAGTCACATTTCACCACTTCATGGCCTATTGGAGGCTCTAAGAATTGTTACATGAAATTTTCACATAGAGTTTTGAATCTTAAGACCTTAAAATCCTACAATAGGCCGTGTTGGAGTTTCCAAGTACACAAGTAAGGCCAAAATCCTGCGATGCAATATGGTGGAGAATCGAAATGCACATGTAATTTAAAACTCCGTGTAATATTTGGTAGACATTTTATGTGTGTGTGTGTGTGAAAAGGCAAAACCTTGTGGTGCACTGCAACAAAGAATTAACATGTGCATGTAACATAAAATCTTGCTCTGAATTTTGAATGGACAACCAGAGCCTACCACATGGCACAATAGAAAAAGGGGAAAAACAACTATTGTTGAAAATCAAAATTTCCCTTTTGTTTTTATGGTGTAATTTATATGTAGAGCTTTGCATCTTTGGCCTTATCTTTCGATTGGAGGCACTAAATAAAAAATACCAGATTCATTCAAATTCTCTTGAAGAATATTCATGGATAAAATTCGTTCTAGGTCATTATTAACTATGATTTGAATATGGTGGAAAAAAATAAATGCCAACAAATATTCTAGAATATGCTTATGGGTTATTTGGGTGGAAATTCTTAGCTCAATATCAATTCTAGAGATCCAAACCATTGTGGGAAAATATAGGAGTGGGAAATGTGAGGTATTCTAACATATTCCCTTCTCTCTTCTCCCTTCTATCTTCTCTTGATCTATAAAAACAATTTGATCTCATTCCAAATGATTCCTACCTACCGAATGCAAAGTCACTTTACTCTTTTAAGGACTTAGATTCCAAGTTTAGGGATCTTTATTTTGAGTTGCGTAATGTAATATATGCCTCTTCATGAATATTACATAATATTTTTACTGCAATATTTAATATAACTCTTAAATTATGGATCACATCTACCATTTCATTGTTGTGTTATTGTGCCTTTCTTGTCTATTATTATTTTTCATTTATTGTGTGTGTGGTATTTGCAATATTTTAATGCATTACATCAGAGAGAGATCCCCAACTCCTTTGGTGTATCGCCTTGTTTACTTTCTGCATTTCCTCCCCCCTTTTCCCCAAGCAAGTAGTATATTAAAGTATATTAATGATAACATTATATTAGTTTGGATAAGATCCAACTTTCTCTGGAGGTTTGCTTTAAAGAGCCAAGATCCCACACTTTGGAAGCATTTCCATTGTTGATGCTAAGAAACTAATCCCCATTTTATGCTCTTGGGTGCACATTATTAGAAGTCAACATGTCATATTGTTAATAGGATTGCTTGCTTATTCGGCCTACGTGGAAATTTTGGGTCAATTTAGTATGAAATGCATCAGAAGGTCACCTATAAATACAAACATACGCTAAGCTATTAGGGATATCTAGAAAATATCTAATAAGTTCATGAGAAATTATTGAAACTTTGTATTTCTGAGAGCACATCATCATAAAAACAAGTTAGAGATATGAAGTCATCTATATTGCTGCCCTATATTAAATGTTGAGTTAAAACTAAAGTAAAAATGCATGTTGGCAAGTGTCAAGGTTGAATCAAGGGTTTGTTTTACATTATATATTCTAAAACAAATTGTAATAGGTTGGGAAAAATTAGATATGACTTGATCCCTGCTCAAAGTAGTGGAATCTAGCACAATGCTCATCACATTAGGGGGTGTGGTGAGACAATACACCCTAGCCATGTTAACCCCATTTTAGGGCATTGAGTGAAAATATAGGGTTTTAGAGCAATATTAGATTCAAGCATAGTCATCGAAAAGTTTTAAATATCAAACTAAGGTTTAAAGTCACGAGAGAACCTACATAAAGCAAAAATACACAAAGGACAAGTTTGTAGCCCTTAGGATAGGCCTGATGATGGTACCGAAGGCATTTACAAACATGTCTAGTGTATATTTTCAGGTTTTGTAATTTGTTGAGAATTTTGAAAAAACTTTAATCCAAATATGCACGCCATCTCATGACTTTATCTCTAGATGGGCCCAACCGGACCTAGGACCTCAAACTGGACATACCACAACTACGTGCTCATAGGACCATCTATGACATAAGGTAATGGCCACAACACCACCTTCGTGGATTTCTAAAGTGGACATGTATAAATACCTATGTTAATGGTCCAGTATATTATGGCCCCAAGAATATTTCATGCCATCGTCCCCTATAGATTGGCTTATCCTCCACATCTGATATGAAATAGACACCCCTCTACTATCTACTATTACAAATGATGCCAATCACAATGTAATAGATTTCCGCAATCATGGAACCCTTATTATCACAATCAAACTCAAATGAATAGTGGGCTCTACAAGGCCTCATATGCCCAATCAAAACCTATGTGCCATGCACATTTAAAATGACACATTTTTTGGTAATACTTGTACCCTCTCCCCCACAAATGGAAGTAATAAGATATGATACACATCCTCTAGGGTCATAATCATCTCCCATGTTCGAAGAAAAAAACATAAATGTTTGAAATCAATCACCCACACAATACGGTGATCAAATACATATGTGGGGGACCCTACCCCAATCTAGATATATGTCATAAAATGAATTTGTCTAGTACATCCCATCCATCATCATCTACGACCAAACAAAGAAGGGTCTTCAAATGGTGAACATCATAGAAATCTCTCGTATGGACATCTCTTTGCAATCATAGACCAATTCAAACATATATTACATCATCTATCGTAAAAAATAACTATGCAATAATCATAATGACATATTGTATTTAAAAAAATTAAAACAATATACTAATATCATTCGTTGTTTTCTTTATTGGATCTCAATAATACATATATGGGTTAAAAACATACAATTTGGCTCCAGAAGTCAACAATGTACCATTCAACACTATATACCCTATAATTTTTAATTTGAGAAAATTAATGATTTTATTAAATTGCTCAAAAATCATTGTTATTTGTTAACTGACTTATGATTTTTTGGTACTAACCAACTTTCTAATTGTTTGTGCATGTATGACATCCACCACTAAGTTAAATTGCAATTGTAAACCCTATTTGGTACATGACATCTTATCTCTTTCAGAGCACAAATCACCATCAATGACGGTAATAATGAAATTATTATTTAAATGTTTGATCATACTATTTATTGTAAATGGGTCTTGTTATGACAAAAACGTAGCACCCTGGGATTTTCTCATTACAGACCCCTACTTTTTCCAACATGGGATGAACTCACAAGTGTGGGACTTGCAAAGTGAGATCAACCTCTCGAGAAGGCCAGTTCCTCTACTTAATCCTAATGCTAAAACCACTCCTACAACATAAAGAAAATCTAACTAATCCTAATCTAAACATTCCAAGGGATCGGGGACAGAAGGAGAGAGGGTAAGAAAGATGTAGAAAAGGGAAATAATAAGCTAAAAAGGGTTGTGATAGCACCAGAAATAGGGTGAATCTCTCTCCACAAGGGGAAGGAAAGGGAGAAAAACATGGGAGAGAGGGCAAACAAACGTGCCACAGATCAAGAAACATGCAACTTCTCCTTTCCCATGCAGTGACAAAACAACAAAAATGAAACCTACAAGCAAGAAATACACGCAACATGCAAAAAAATGAACATAGAGGAAAGAATGCAAATAAAATGAGACAGGGAAGACAAAATGTGCCACAAAAGAATTCTATTGCTTAAAATATGCACACCTTCATTAAATTCATGACAGAAGGTCTGAGTACTTTACAGGGACCAAATTTGAGGTCTAGAACTCATGGGAAGTCAGCCATCATTTTGGCATGGTGTCATTACAACAAAGAGTGTTCCCTCACAAATGAGTGAGTTTTACAATATATAGAGAAATGGCTTCAACCCACCGACAATATGTATTAATTCTCTGAAAAGAGGTATGTGCCACCTTACAAATGTGTTTCCCAATGGTACTTTTCCTGTCAAAGAGACATGGGTGTCATTCCTCACTAAAACTGGTTATTGATCTACCTTGTACTATGTTCAATCAACCTTGGTATCGGTTGGTAGCATCAAACTTTGGTGTCGACCTGTAGCTCCATACTCCTTCATTCATCCGGTAGCATTTTCCTACTGTCGACTGGTAGCATTATTCGTTACTACCAATCGGTAGCATTCATACTCATGCCAACACCTCTTCTTGACATACACCATCGAGATGTGTGATTTGTTCTTGCTATCAGCCAGTAGTAGTATTTCATGCTATCGGTTGATAACATCATTACGACACTACCTATGTAACTCGCCCTGCCATCACTTTGCTTGTTGGACCAACCCGTCACTGTGTCGTTACTACCAACCGGTAGCATCCTAATGTTTTATTGGCTGGCAACAACATTTCATGTTGTTGGTAGGTAGCATCCGTATTTTCTACTGGCCGGTAGCAACATTATTGCTACGATGCCTAAATTTTCCGCAACACTAACTTGACCCACCAACTCACAATATATTGCAAAAGTTCATTTTGATAAGTTATCCAAATTTGAAAGGGGGGAAAATTTGGGATAACAGTTTGGCAATCTCCTACTAGATGATGCAGACTAGTTTCTTTGAAGCATCCATTGGTCATGGACACAAGCCTAACATTGAAGCAACTGATCTTTTCCTTTGAAATTTTTTCTCTTGAATCCTAAAATACATATGTAGAGCTCTGAATAAAGCTTAGAAACTTGTCCAACTATCTAATTCCCCCATGAACCCGTTGTGCAATAGCAATAAAATCCCGTAAAACCATGTATAAAATTGAAAATCATACACGTTCCAAGTGGAAACATGCAGAGTGTGCACAAGCACTTATTTTGTTGAAAACAAACCTACCTACTCTACTCTAATAAGAGGTAAAGGGAGCTAAACAAAACCTGCAATAGACAGGGAAAAGTAATTTCCTTTCCTTACAAATCGTGGACATGTAATTAATTTGGCAATGAGCACGACCTTTAATGAGGGTGAAAAACTATATTGTAGTTGGTTTTCCACCCTTCTCCTCAAAGTATCAACAACAAACAAAATGAATACCTTTGTAAGTTTTTTTACATTTAGTTGGAGCTGTTGAAGCTGACCTTTGGTACTTTGATGATCATCCTCATGCTCTAAATTGAACATGACCGGTTGTAACTCTGTTTTTGGATCCAAATTAGCTAGATATCTTATTGAGCATGAAGCCTTCGGAACTGACAGACTGATCCTTGTGATCTACCAATTCTTTTGAATCTCGACCCCATATATGAGGTCATCTCGTAGACTTTCTACTTGAAGGTGAAGAGTGTTCACAAGCCTATCTAAACTCTCCTCTTCTTGCTTTACAGACAATCCTGCCTTCTGTGGATCCACCTTCTCCTCATAAAACAATAAGTTTGATAAATCAATCCTCTCCTCATTAACATGAATTTCCCTTTGAATGATTGCAACATCTAAATATTTTATTGGTGGATCACTGCAATCAGTCAAAATTTTGTGTTCCCTTTAGAGCTTCCCTTCGTGTTCTTGAAGATTAAATTGATCTTCATCTCTGACTTCATCCTCTGTTTGCTCCTTAGGGACGTCTCCCTTAGTATATTGCTCTACGAGAACAATAGGAAGTTCATCAATTACACTATTAGAATCATTCCATTTCTCGACATATGGTTATCTACAATAGAAGGCACTTCAACTGATTTTGTAAAGTGAGGGGAAGGTTTAGTTAACAAGGGTTAAGAAAATAGAGGAAAAGGTTGGCTTGTGGAGGAGATGGGGACTTAGAAGAAAAGAGGGTGGAGAAGCGAAGGTGAGAGGGAAGGGGTGAAGATGCAGAAGTGGAATCCTTGGGAGGAGCAGGCAAAAAGATAGGAGAGTGAAAATTAGGCTATAATGGTGTAGGTTGGGGAGGAGGAATGGGAGGGATGTGAGATGGTAGCGTAAGGTTGCCCCATTGATAGGGTTGCCTAACACTAGATTCATGAGCCTCCATTAACTCAGCCCACTTTGAAATTTGGGGCAACATCTCAATGATAAAATCCATCTTTTGTTACGGGCTAAACCACTTTGGCATAGGGCCAACCCATGGACAAGGGACCCTAAAACAATTATCAATGCCTTGATTGCACATGTAGCCTTGATCTGCACCATGTTCACCTCCATTCCTTAAATTTTCCTCTGAAGATTAGCATCTACCATGGAATTTCCATCATCACCTGCATAACCCTATTCTTGAAAAACATTTTTGTTAGAAGAATAACCATATGGATTAGTTGGGGCTGGGTATATGCATACTCTTTTTAATGGGGATCATAACACTAATTTGAAGGAGGATTTTGGGAATATGGGGATGGAGGTAATTGGTACTGCTGCTACAAATGAGAGTTCCAACGAGGGAATGAAGCCATGATTGCAAAACTTCATGAAAGAGGAAAATGAAAAGATGGAAAGAAAGGAAATGGATGGAAGAATGAAGGGAAAGGTATGTGTTGTCACTTACCTAAAATGTGTACAATTTTTTAGTTTTTTTGAAATTTTGGTTAAGTGACCCCCTTTGAATTTTTTGTTTGCCTTTGCGAAGTCTTGAGGATGGAAAACAATCTTAAAACTTAGCTATTTTGAGTATTTTTTAGTATTTTGGGGCTAAGTCCTTTGTTTTGCAGCAATTGTGGGTCCCAGAGGAATAAGTGGAACTTGTTCCCTTGGGGCCTGTATTCCCTGCGTTCGTAAACTTGCTACACTTGACTAGGTTACAATATATTGTGGGTTTTTGTGTTCTTCGGGGAACTGTTCTGGTTGCATCCCCATTCCATTCACTCGTCTTTTCCCCGCACTCCATTTCCTTCTCAAGCCGTGCATACCTCCTTTGTATTACGGGAATCTCGAGTATTTGGGAACTCCCGACCATGTTCCTCCCAAAATTTTGTTCTCTACATCCTTCTGTTTTCCACACTTGTCTTTGACCCACAAAGCTTTGTCTCAAAATTTTCTAAGTGTTGCTTTGATTTTCAGAGATGCAGACTTTTGGTGACCCCACGACCCTTGTGTTCCCAAGGGACTTGTGTTCTCCATAATTCTGCTTCACTCGCACAATAAAGCCTCCCTGCACATTGTGGAGAGTTCAGAGATATATGGGCCTCATGTCCCTTATTCCCATGGGCCTTTTATTCCCTGCATCTCTAACATATCTACAGTTTAAAAGGAAAAGAGGTAAAATTGCTCCATTAGTTATCTTGTTCTCCACAACACACCGAAGACTCATGATTAATCCTTTTAACCAAGTATATTTCAAACGAAAGTATAAGAAGGGGTAAAGGACCTCATTTTTTACCATCACATAATAGAGTTTTCAACTGAGCATTGTGCGTTTTTCGTTCCTATGCCCCAGAGCCCGTTTTTAGCCATAACTAGTAGCATCTTCCACTCAAATTCAAAATTCAAGTTATATTGTAATCCTGAGAGTAATACAATTTTCCATGTGACTAAAGTAGATCAGTTATGAGCCTTATGTGGGTATTGTGGCATCAAATTAATCCTTGTGCCCCACCGTGTGGTCTTCCTAAAATCTATTGGTGAGTTCCTCTTCTCCTGAGTGTCTATTTCCCTAGCCTACCACCATGAAGTTCTATTACGGAGGTTACGAGCACATTTCATCCCTCAAGACATCAGTACCTAATATCAGGGACAATGGCATTCGATAAATTGATCTAAATGGGTTTTGGGCTCATATTTATATAGAAAATCCCACCCCCATGGCTCAATGCATTAAAGAAAGTTGTCTTGCTCTTGCAACTAGTTTTCCCCTCTTAGTACAATGTGCAGATATTGTCTTAGCCTGTTCCTCTTGCTTCGACATAAATTCAAAGGAAATTAGGGATCCCCAAGGTTAGGTAATCACCAAATTGGATGTCAATTGCATAAATGTTGCTTTCAAAATCCCCATTATTGAAAATGCCAATGTCTTGACTAAGGCACAATCTCAGGGTATGTTTGAACAAGATAAGGAGAAGTAGAGAGCAATGATAGCCAAGTCATGGATCAAAACTCAAAAAATAGGAGCTTCAAAGTTGCCCAAGGTCATGTATAGGTCATATTTAAAGGATTTGTCTGACATTATCACTTTGTTGTCTAGATTGATGGGTCTCCCTACTACCAATGAATTTCAGTATTGGATGTGCGTGTACATAAATATCATCTGTGAAGGAAGGAAAATCATAAACTGGGGGGAGATAATCTGTGAGAATATCAGTGAAAAATTGGTCAATGTGTAGCATACCAAATCCTTCTACATTACTTCTTATCTCATGTACACATATGCAACATATAGGTTTTGGTTAGACTTTTCTCCAGTGGATGAAAAAAAGAATGAAGCATCATATGAATTTTATCCTCCACTAACTTTTGAAAACAACAAAATTCACTTCAGAAGAGTCAATGATGCCTTCACCATGTATATTGTTAGACTCTTAGAAGGAAATACAATTGAGAGGGTGTTTGCATAGGCTAAACAACTAATCTTAACATATGGAAGTTTATTTATTCAATTCAGAAGATTCTCATACATTAAATAAGTTGGATTTGAGGGTGCACCCAATAAACTCCCCATGTACTGTAAGGATAAGATAGTTTTAGTGGAGGTTTGCAGGCAATTGGACATGTTGCACAAGACCTATAGAGATAAAAATATTACATGTATTCAATTCCTAATTACCTTGGGTAATTATACTTACAGGATAACACTTAATGCCCAAAATATAGAAAGGGCCATTTCTACATTCAATTTTCATACTTTCCACAAAAGATCCTGCTTTGATCTTAAAGGTTTTATTTCTAATCATCTTAGAATGAGCTATTATCATTTGCCTGCCCTAGAAGATTATTGGGAAGACTGTTTAGATGAGTATGAGGTGAGAATAATATACTTTGGCTGACTTTTTCTACAATAGATTAGGGATTTCAAGATTTAAAAAGTGCCAAAAGACTTCCCAGATGACGATGAAGACCTATATTCTCTTGAATTTACCAAAACGATTCAACACACTCCTCTGCTCACTATCATCTGGTTTAAAAAAGAAAAGGATGATCTTGGGGAAATCATAAATCTAGTATTAGTAAGAACAAAAGTCTAGTTTGATAGGAAAATGAGAGCATACAAGGAAAGAGTTCAACCCTCTTCACAAGGATCCTCAACATCACAAAACGAGGTTGTTCTTTCAATTCTAGAAGCACAAGCCCACTCAACTACTTCTCCTTTACCTATTGAATCTTCAACCAAAGTATACTCCAAGAAAGAAAAAACTAAGAGGTTTGAGAAAACATAGAAGATAATTGAAAAAAAAGGAAAACAGTCTCTCTACCCATAAGCAACAGAGAAAGTATAGAGAGTTGAACAAATAATTTATCTTTCATAGAGGAAGAGGGAAAAGAGACAGAGGAACTCGAGGAAAGTAATTATGAGGGTGGTAGCATTGAAAAGGAAGAAGAAGAAAATAAATTGTAGGTTGTAGAGCTAGATTCTAGGGCATTGAGCATTCCCAAGCTCAAAACACCAACAAAGGAAGTGTCTTATTCAAGTACTGGAACACCTACTCTAGAGGTATTTGTAGCTCAAACTCTCAGTGCCTTGAATACACTTGCATTAGGTCCACTCTTTGTCCCCCCTTCCATTGACTCCTTCACATGGGTCTAACCCATGATTGGCAATAGGAAGAGGAAAACACCCTCTTAGGTCATTGTCCCAGAATTTGATGTTGTAGTTGCCCTCCTTGGCACCACTCTTGCTCCTCATAATAAGAAGGACAAAACTACCTCTAGATTGGTATCTTATTCAAAAGGTCAACAATATTTGGAGATAGCAAAACCAAGAGTGAAGAAAGATGAGAAGGATTTTACTATTGCTGACCTAGAGTTAACAAGAATCCCATTAGGTGAATCTACTCCTAAAGGATAAGTTCAAAAATTGAAAGAGACAGTCTCCAAGGTCATAGAGAGGGTGGAAAAAGGGAAACAAACGCAAGAGAAACTTGAAGAACAAGTACAAACGATTTTAGGTTTAATTAAATCTCTTCTTGCTAATGAGAAAGTGTTTGATCTTTCCCCTCTTACTTCAATGCCTCCTCCCACTGTCTTGTTTGATGAAGAGGTCCAAGCCATCAAGGATATCCATAAGCATGCTGCTTATGGGAAGGCTATTAAAGCATCAGTGGAAGGAATGTTACTATATGTCTTGAATTTCATAGAGGAAACATATAAGATATATGATAATATCTCCCTGACACAAAATCAATTTGACATAGCAATTACTGGGTCTGAAAAGGAATTCAAACTTTGGTTAGACTGTATTCAAGATCTCAAAATGATGAATGACATAGATGAAAAAGTTCTCCTTGCAAATCAAGTTTTTTATGATTCTAAAAGTAATATTTCTAAAAAATGGGTATTTGGGGTAGAATGGAAAATCAAGGTCCTTGAAGAAGCGGTCACTGAACTCAAAAGCATATCACAAAAGGGAGAGGCCTTCAAATTGGAAATTCTAGCAGACTTGCATGATCTTAGGTGTCACATGTTCAAAGATAATTTAACAGAGATATTTCCAGTTGATGAGATTAAAGCAAAGTTCATAAGATTGGTCAAGGAAGATCTCTTCAAAGTTGAAACTATGACTAAGGAGAAGATGGAAGAGATCATGGAATTGCATAATATGGCCATTGAAGCTACCAAAAGTTTGCTGTAAAATGGATGCATTGGAAAGGAAATGGAATATGCTCTAGGTAGCTGGATGAATGCTATGGAAAACACTGCAATTCCTAAGGGCATGGAAATTGTTGGAGCTTTAGTCAAGTTCAAAAATCAAATACTTAAAGTGAAGACTTCAGCTGGGCCATCCACAAATGCTCCTACTTCTAGTTCTTAGGCCTTTATTTCTAGTTGATGTATTTCAAAGTTAGATTTCCTCTTTTGAAAAATATGGAATTGTAAATAAAGTTGATTGAATGTAATTCATTTAATTAAGTCGAAACACTTAATTAAAATATATTTGAATTGGAGGAAGTTAGTTACAACCGCCCCTATGCCTATATAAGGTTTTTCTCTCATTGTAAAAGGGTTTGTTGTATTTTTGGTGCTTGGAATGTAATAGTGCAATTTTTTTATCAATATAGAAGAAGAAGAAGTTTCCTCTCTTATTTGTGTTCTTCCCATTTATGATCATTTCATTTATAAATGTGAATATGCCATATTAGAATTGCAGAAACTGTGTGTTCAATTCATCGTGTTATAGTGTGAATAAATTTGTGTCTTTGTATCTATGATTGATGAATTTTTTGATATACTGATTCATGTGTTCTTAAAGCTTCGTACATGCATAAGTAAGGTGTCATTTTGTAGTCTCTAAGCCCAAACATGTTGCCTTCTTCACTCCCTTTCTTTTATAATAGTGAGTAATCTTGTATGACCAAGGAGAATACTTGTGTTCTTGATAGGTGAAAGGTTGGACTTTATGTCTCCTCTTACCAGTCTTATTCATTCAAACTATTGTCCCTTCTAAAATCTCCTATACCTTCTCATCTCCTATACCGAGAATAATTTAAAATGGGAACATTATTTGCAAAAAAATCCTCATTTGAATGTTATTAGATTGCACATTTGTAAATAAGTAGATTTTATTTTCTTTTGGAGAACAAGGGAACCTCTCCCATAAAGTGGAGGGACTGTTGTCCCCTAAACTATTGCTTATATTGAGAGACAAAATTTCCAACTTTTTACCAATATGGGATGACCTCACAAGTGTGGGACTAGCAAAGTGAGATCAACCTCTAGAGAATGTCGGTTCCTCTACCTAATCCTAATGCTAGAACCAGTCCTGCAATAGAAAGCAAATCTAATTAATACTAATCTAAACATTCCAAGGGACCAATGTTAGAAGGAGAGAGGGTTAGAAAGATGCAGAAAAGGGAAATCCTAATCTAAAAGGGGCGGTGATAACACTAGAAAAAGGGTTAATCTCTCTCCATAAGGGGAAGAAAATGGAGAAAAATATGGGAGAGAGGGCAGAAAAACGTGCCACCGATCAAGAACCATGAAACTTTTCCTTTCCCATGCATTGACAACACAACAAAAATGAAACCTATAAGCAAGAAATATGCACAACATGTCAAAAAACAAATAGAGAGGCAAGAATGTAAATAAAATGAGCTAGGGAATACAAAATGTGCCACAAAACATATTTTATTTCTTAAAATATGCACAACTTCATTACATTCATGGAAAAAGATGCGAGTACATTGTAGGGACCAAATTCAAGGTCTGAAACTCATGGGAAGTCAAACACCATTTTTGCATGGTGTCATTAAAACAAAGAGTTTTCCCTCACAAATGAGAAAGTTTTATAATATATAGAGGAAGGGCTTCCACCCACAGACAATACACATTAATTCTCTTAAAAGAGGTATAGGCCACCTTACAGATTCATTTCCCAATGGTACTTTACCTACAAAAGAGACATGGGCACCATTCCTCATTAAAACCGGTTATTAAGATACTTTGTATTGCATTCCATCAACATTGGTGTCATTTGGTAGCATCACCTTTGGTGCCGATTGGTAGCTCCATACTCCTTCGTTCGGCCGGTAGCATTTTCGTGATGTCGACCGGTAGCACTATTCCTTGTTACCGGCCAGTAGCATCCATACTCCCATTGACACCTCTTCCCGACATACACCGTTAAGACCCGCCATTTGTTCCTGCTACTGGCGAGTGCCATCATTTCATGCTACCAGTCAGTAGCATCCATACGACACTAATTACATAACTTTCCTTGGCATCGCTTTGCTCTTCGGCCCAGCCTGTCACTATGTCCTTGCTATCGGTCGATAGCATCCTAACTTGCTACTTGTTGGTCATACTATTTCATAATGCTGGTAGGTGGCATCTGTAGTTGGTACCGACCAGTAGCAACATTGTTTCTCTGATGCCTGCATTTGCCACAACACTAACTCAACCCACCAACTCACAATATACCGCAAAAGTTCATTTTGACAAGTTATTCAAATTTGAAGGGGGGGGAATTTGGGATAACATGCCCCTTTTGGCATATAGTTACACATCTTAAACTACTTTATTGGTTGATTAATGCCTTAAACTTTTGTACTCCACATCTTGGGCACAATTCCTCCAATTTTCATGTTGTCTTTTATTCACCCTATTTTTGTACTGAAACATGATGACACTACATTCATACTCTATTTGGGTCTCATGACCCTCATTTTATGTATGTATATTTAAACACTCTAAGCCTACATGCTCACTACAATACTGTTTCACTCGGAAATGTTTCATTCCTTTTAGAAACAGATAAGGTTAGGGGCTAGGAGGAATACCTGTAGAATGTCGAGATGGTGTGCGCGTACCGTAGAGAAAGATCAGGCTGACTGCGAAGAACTCCTTTTGTCTTGGAAGGACTACCTGCAAATAAGAACACAAGACCACAAGATTTTAATTAGACAATAAATGAGGGAACTGCCTTGGGCCCAGGAAATATAAAACTTCCTTTCAAAGGTGGTCAGTTCCCCTGCTAATATGAATTAACACAAAGACTGTAAAATATCAATTAAGTTGTTTCGTTGAACTGGGTAGGGGAAAGGCTGGTTTTCTGGTTTTGATTAGAGGAACCGATGCCGGTACTGATAACCGATGCCGGTTACTGATAACCGATACCGGTGGGTTCTAGGATCTTCTTGGTAGTTATGGTGTTTGTAAGGCTGGTTTATGGATGATATTAGGAAATGAGATGATGAGAGGTAAAAGAATGACGGTTAGATGCAATGGCACGTTGGGTAGTGGATTCAGAGACGGATTTGGGAGGACTGTGATTCAAAGAGCATAAGAAATGTTATAACAGAGGACATGCAAGATGTGACTTACTGATTTTGACAAAGATGCAAGGTGATCTCCTTTGCTGTAAACACTTCTGGTTTCTTCACTCGTCTCTGCTCGGTCAAGTGAAGATCTGGACTCTGTTTCTCGCTCCCAATGATCTCTGTTGATTCAAAAATCCTTTCCTCTGATCCCAAAATGAAATTTCGGTCCGTTGTTTTGGTTTGGGGAGCCCATTTACAGGGAACCGATGGCAGTTGCGTAACCGACGGCGGTCGAGTAGGAACCGGCATCGGTAAGGAAAAAGTAGGCTATTTTTAGTAAAATAGCCCACCTTCCCTGCTTTTCTCCCGAGAGATCAGTTGCGGGCTTGGTCAAGTGACTAGAAGGTCGGTTTTTGGGTGCGAGAAAGGGGTCATTAGTTATGGGTGTAGGTGTAGACCAAGTTATGGGTCTTAATTAGGTTAGTTTTAGGGTTAGGGCTAGGTCATGATGAAGTGGCAAAGTGAGGTGGTAGGTAGGGTGATGTGGATTTATCAATTAGAAGGCAATTAATAAATAATTGTGTAAGGTTTAGGTGATGAGGTTATATTACGAGATGAGATGCGGGTCACAAAGGGTCGTAAGACATGAATTTGGTGTCTACATTAGCCCCTTATTGTCGTGTAGCTTGTTTTGTAAAGCTGCGCGGACAATAATATGAAGTGGTTTCTCCTGTTAAGGATATAGGTAATCCCCCTCAAATCTATCATAGGTTGAGTGAACGGGAAATCCGGGATAGGGTTGATAAAGGGTGAATGTTGTAGAGAGGATGGTAAGGTGGTGGGGTAGGTCCAAGGAAGCAGACGCATGTTGAAATGCAATAGTACGACTAGGGTACATGATTTGACGAGCAAACCAGCAATGTATAGGCAAAGGTCAATAGTTTATCCAAACAAGGGTGATATAATCCTGGTATCCAAGGCATAGGAAGTAGCTCCAGGGTATATAACAGGTAAGGTACAGGAACGTTTAGGCATGTTCGATAGTACCAAATGGTTGGTTTGGTTGAGATAAACGTCACGGTCTAGGTCTAGGCAAAGTTGGTCGACAGATCAAGTCAAGGACCCTAATCATGCTAAAACATGAACAGGTGAGCTCGATTGAACAAAAGGTACATGATGGATGGATAAATTAAAACATTGATTGTGGGTATGGTATTGAAGTGATACGGCCTTGGGTCGGGCCAAGTTGTTGGGTTATGGCCTTGGGTCAGGCCATAAGGGTAGAGTGAGGCCTTGGGTCGGGCCAAATTGTTAGGGCGAGGCCTTGGGTGGGGCCGGATAGGTAGGTTGAGGCCTTGGGTCGGGCCAAATGGTTAGGGTGAGGCCTTGGGTCGGGCCAAATAGGTAGGTTGAGGCCTTGGGTCGGGCCAAATAGATAGGTTGAGGCCTTGGGTCGGGCCAAATGGGTAGGTTGAGGCCTTGGGTCGGGCCAAATAGATAGGTTGAGGCCTTGGGTCGGGCCAAATGGGTGGGTTGAGGCCTTGGGTCGGGCCAAATGGGTGGGTTGAGGCCTTGTGTCGGGCCAAATAGATAGGTTGAGGCCTTGGGTCGGGCCAAATGGGTAGGTTGAGGCCTTGGGTCGGGCCAAATAGGTAGGTTGAGGCCTTGGGTCGGGCCAAATGGTTAGGGTGAGGCTTTGGGTCGGGCCAAATAAGTAGGTTGAGGCCTTGGGTTGGGCCAAATGGTAGGTTGAGGCCTTGGGTCGGGCCAAATGGGTAAACAAATGGTGTTCAGCAAAGGTGGATATAGGTGATATGTGGTTAAAAAGGGGCAAATGGTAAATAGGGGCAAAAAATATTGGGGGAAAGTTGGCAGAAAAACCGATGTCGATTCTACATGACCGATATCGGTCAAGGGACCGATACCGGTTCATTAGGGCAAAATGAAACCGATATCGGTTATGGGCGGAAAACCTATAAAAAGAAAAATACGGCTTGTCATTGTCACTTTGTTATTTTGAAAACCAAATTGACTTGTCTGACGTGGAGAGTTGAGATTGGAGGTTTATTGAGTGAGGTGGAGCTATTTTGCTGGAGGAGTGAGTTGTTTGGCGGGCCCGTGTGAGGAGGCGGCAGCGGTTGATTGGCCGGGGACCCAGCAGATCAGAATTGGAGCCATGGCACAGGCAGGATGAGCAGGAGGGGCTGGACCAGCTGGACCACCACCCACCCATCCCACCACGACGACGTGTCGTCGTACGGGTAGGCCTCGGAACTCCTCATTTTGTGCATTTTATTGGCATTATGTGTTTTTGGGATTTGGGTAGGAATATAATGTTTTGTAGAAAATAATGAATAAATGGAAATGATTTGAAAAAGGGAGAGGGTAGATAGGTGAAATAAGCCAAGGCGGCAGGGTGGGTAGGTTTTTAGGGTGTTTGGGTGGGTAGAGAGGTAGAAATAGGGAAAAAGAAGAAAGGGGTAGCCGCGTCGGGTTTGGCGCGGCAAATTTCTAGTGACCGATGCCAGTCACTAAGCGACCGACATCAGTCGCGAATTTTAAGGCAGGGTGGGTATGTGGGTTACCGATGCCGGTTGATCGTTGACCGGCGTCGGTGGGAGGGGGACCGGGGTTGGTTATGGGTGAGTGTGGGTTGGGTTGGGTTTGGGGTGTGTGGGGTGTGGTTGGTTTTAGGTGGAGTGGGTTTGGGGTTTTGGGTGGGTGTGGGTTGGGTTGGGTTTGTTTGGTTTTGGGGTTGGGTGGTAGAGAGTCGGGGTGTGGTCAGGGGGATAAAAGGGGGTTTAGAGGGTAAAGTAGATGTTGTGATAAAAAGTAGGTCTAAGGATGTGGGTTGGTTTTGCAGGCACGTCAGCAGTTGACGATGCGAGATAAGGATGCCCCCGCTGTTGTGCGGAGGCGGCCCCACATATCTGCGGCTCATTGGGCGATCATGCGCGAGGTGGGACTCGGTGAGTCCAAGAGGTATAGAGCGATAGAGAGAGATCACAGCCTGATGGTCGCCCTCATCGAGAGATGGGATCCGGCGACCAATGTGTTCCTCTCACCGACTGGGGGAGATGACTATCACGTTGGAGGATGTGTATCGCATCCTTCGACTACCTATCGAGGGAGAGAGGCAGTCTTCCAGGTAGATTCAGAGACTGCCATGGACAGCATATTTAGGTTTTTGGAGATGGCAGCCGCGCTACTTTACCTATCACAAGCGCGAGCATTGGGTATGGTGACAGTGTACCGTGCGCATCGACACAGAGACAACGGCTGGCTGTGCTTATGATGATTGGGATCACCTGCGTCGCCCTCCCTGACTCAGAGGGAGGCCGCTTTCCACGGGCATTGATGGGGGTGCTTCATGAGATGGTGGAGGAGCACACCTGTTATGCCTTGGGCACCAAGTATATCTGGTGCAAGTTATACAGAGAGCTCTGGGGTTATCGCCGATGAGGCGATTCGGTATCTGTTCGACATTTTTGCTGCATTGTTGGGCATATGAGCACATCATATGCATCAGGCCAGTAGGGTTACCCCAGCAGCCAGGGCCACAGGTTATATACAGATATGGCTTTCAGAGATGGTTGGGAGTCGTGGGGTAGCCACGAGCAGTGCTTGCGGGGAGAGACGTTACCTACTACAGGCATTTGTTAGAGGGCCTGATAGCAGTAGATATCGTATGGAGACCTTACAGAGGCCGTCACCCGCACAGAGGAGGCCAAGTACAGTTACGCTGGATCCAGTACACGTTCTGGATAGCAGGACGGAGGCCGGGAGAGTACGAGAGGATACCCCTAGAGAGGGTACGCCGGCAGATGGGGCTGCGACAGGACGAGCCACCTCCCTTCCCTCAGTACAGGAGGGATGATGTAGAGGCCCCCACTGCCTGCACACAGCCCATGGATCCAGATTGGGTTTGCAGAGAGGCCATCAGATGATGGCGTAGATGATGCTGGGTGCCCGGGAGCATACAGGGTTTGGTGGGCTGGTTAGAGAGCGGCGATGGGTAGCACAGCCCGCACAGCCAGACTTAGCAGCGGTGTACGGCAGAGAGAGATCAGCCAAGGGGCCAGGTGCATTTATTCCATACAAGGACAGTTTGGCTGCTGTCACATGCACAGATAAGGTGTCCATATGGGTAGCTAGCCCAGGCGCGGTACAACTGGCACATTCAGCGGTCCAACACCAGAAGCACCAGCCACCGTGTCAGGTAATAACAGGCACAGTAACCAAGCAGCAGCACAGCCATAGCCCCAGGCACGTACGATACACTGGCCAGCAGGCTGCCAAGCCACAACAGTCAAAACCACCACGGCACAGCCACAGGCACCACAGCACAGGCACAGGGGGTACTAGTATTAGGTGCCAGGGGACCAGCCCCAGCTCCTTCAGTGGCTCGAGGGCACTATATGGAGGTTAGAGCGGAGGCCTGATACTATCAGGATATTCTTGATAGTACCAAAGTTGAGTATCAGCCTTATGCAGCTCATAGAGCAGAGACCTCTCACAGCCAGAGATCTCAGGGAGGTGCATCCACAGCCGGCGTGTCCGTTATAGGCAGGAGGCGAGAGGTGCCACAAGGACCAGCATGGAGAGGTGCCGAGGGCGGTGGGGAGAGCTGAGGGATCCCTGTATTGTTTTTGTATATAGGCATGGGCACCGGTCTACGAACCGGTTGTGTTGATAGAGGCATGCGTGCCGTACATTTATTCATGTATGGATTCATTTATTCATTATATACCAGCCTACGAGCCGAGTACGGGTTGTACAGTTGATACCGGCCTGCGAGCTGAGTATATTTTTTTGATAGGCGGGACCGGCCTACGAGCCGAGTCGAGATTTTGGATAGTTATTGCGGCCTGCGTGTCGGCTTAGTTATATGATGAGATCACAGAGGCCCCGATGCAGGGCACATTGTATATTTGAAAATTTTGTATATATATATATAGAGATGATGTTTTGATCCACATACAGTGTTCAAAAAATGTGTTTAAGTATTTTGTCGATGGTTTGTGATATAGAATGTAGGATGAGTTTAGTTTACATGTTGATATATGGATGATGTTGATGTTTTTGTTTTTGCACGTATATATGGATGACATGTTATATGATGAAATGTTGCATGTTGTGGGCTGGTTTTGTGACATTGTTATATATGTATCTGATGAGTTGGATCCAAATGTGGTATAGATAGATAGTTTTTTGTTTGTGTAGATGTGTATCCTTAGTTGATGGTTTTTTTGTTTTTGTAAAATAGATGATGTTATGGACATTGTAATGATATGTGTGGTGGATGGAGAAATATGGATAATGGTGTTGTTATGCAGGAAAAAGAGGCGGGCGCGACAAAAAAATTAGGTAAGAAAATGAAGAAAAAGAACCATGTTGTCAAAAAGATAGGTCTATAACTGATATCGGTTAGGTATCTGACGGTCGGTAGATAGTAGACCGATATCGGTTACATAACCGATACCGGTTATTTAGGTATGAGCTTTTCTAAAAATAAAAAAGCTAGGGTGGCAACTTAAGTTCTAATTTTGAGAGCCATGCAAGAAGTTAAATACGCGAACGCGACGCTTTTTGACGACTGAGACAGGTAATTGCATGAGAAATTTGAGTGATTAGGAGTAAAGAGACAGGGAAAGTGATTGTGATCTGAGATTCAGAAGACAGAAAGGTAGGTTTGAAAAAGGTGGTGATAATGGCAGGACGAGGAGAAACCTCCAGCAGGCAGGGACAAGAGGGAAGACAAGGGCCACCTCAAGCTACTGCAACCCAAGAGGTAAACGTTTTGGTTATGATTTGACTTTTGCATGTGTTATGAATAAGAGATTAAGTGGGTAGATATGAAAAAGAAAACATGATAGCAAGGGTTATAAGTGTTACGGGGTAGGTAATCAGGGGTTTCAGGTATGTTTGTAGGTATAGAAAGGAATAGACGCTCAAATTATTGTTGTAGGTGGTTGTTTAGGCAAGGTGTATGAAAGTAACAGGGACCGATATCGGTTAGGGATAACCGGTATCGGTTACTCAACCGATACCGGTTAGCTGTAAACCGATACCGGTTGCTGTAGGAATTTCCAGAGTGTGAGAAAAACCCTGATGGATTGAATGGTTGTTTGTTGTTTTGATGTATGCAGGCTCAGGCAGGGTTGAGGATGAATGATAGCGTGCCAGCGCTGTTGTCACGAATCTGAGCAGATGTAACGCCAGCTGAATGGACATTGATAAATCGTTTAGGGGTTAAGTGGAATCCGCTATTATTCACAAATCACACGTAACCATGCTATGTTACAGGCATTGATTGAGAGATGGAATCTTGAGAAAAATACCTTCTATCTGCCAACAGGGGAGATGACAGTAACATTGGAAGATGTGTTCCGTATTTTGAGACTCCCTATTACAGGAGAACCAGTATATCAGGCACTACCTAGCGCGGCACGGGGAGCGATAACAACAGTATTTGGTCCATACGCACGAGATTTGACACAGCGAGGTTTATCATTTACGTATGGGGTAATGTATGCAGCACACCATGAGGAGACAAGGTTAGCAGTGATATTAATGATAGCGGTAGGGTATTATGCATTACCGAGGGCAGAAGGGGGAAGATTTCCAAAGGCATTGATGTGTGTTATCTGGGAGATGATAGAAAGGAACGTGACTTTTGCATGGGCACCTGCATATTTGGCGGAGCTATACAGGGGTTTATGGGCTTGTAGGTGAAATCACAGAACGACACTGGATTGTTCATACTTATTACACTGTTGGGCCTATGAGCACATTGTTTGTGTGCGACCAATAGGCCGATCCATCCAGGTAGGAGAGACCGGAGTACAGAGGTTGGGATTCAGACGTTGGGTCCAGACAGAACAAGAGGCAAGATCTCAGGCCGTGACGGGTGACATCGAGTATTATAGGTAGGTATGGGAGAGGGTGACAATTGCTGATATCTATTGGAGGCCTTACGGGAACTATATGGTAACAGAGAATATAGCTGAGGAGTTGAGGGGTGTAGAGCGATTGAGGTGGATCGCAGGGCACAGGCCAGGTGAGTATGAGAGGATTCCTATAGATCGCGTGCGGCGACAATTTGGATTTGTGCAGGATATACCCCAGGCTTATAGACCATATATGAGGATCGACGCCGAGGCAGCATTCTCACCTCCCTGGCCAACACCTCCAGAAGGGCCCGAGGAGATAGCAGCCGATCGCAGTGTAATGGATGCCGGAATGACAGAGGCCTATAGGTTATGGTGGGTAGCAGAGCTGCGAGGTGTACGCGATCGCCCTGACATAGCTGTGATTACAGCAGAGAGGGATCAGCTGTAGCATTTGGTTCAGCAGCTCCAAACGCAGGTGAATGAGACAAGAGGATTGTTAGCGGTTGCGGAGTCACGAGCAGCGAGACTAGAGGCTGGAGTCCTCCATGCGAGAGGGCGTATTCATATATTACAGGAGAGATTGGCAGATCAGTGGGCGGTACCAATAGCCGTGGTACCTTTGAGGACAGAGAGGCCTGGCGAGAGGGGTCGACGATCACGATCATCACCTAGTTCGGGATGAGGCGTGAGGGTCTAAATAAATGTTAGCAAGGTATAAGAATAAATAAGCGTACCGACCTGCGTGTCGATGATAGAGAAGATGTATTGGTTTAACATCTAAATAAAACAAGATATGTATGTTGATTTGAGTTATAATAATAAGAATGTTTGCGTTGTGATTTTGGTGTTTTGAAAAAGGATAAAAGAGGAATGTGATAAAATAGAAATACACAAAAATATTTATATTTACCACACATGATAAGTTCTAGTAGGGGATGGTCGAGCTAACCTTGGGAGACCCCATGTCTCCGAAGTGCTGCCTACATAGCCCATTGCACAAAGCAAGGAGGGGCCTCAGACCGATGTAGTTCTCCCTTAGGACCAGGGAGAGGTGAATTTAGGCAATTTGGTTGTGGTTAGGCAATTTGTCATTTGGTAAAAATTTGATGTTGGTAGGGTAATGTTGTTGGTGTTGGTAGGATAATGTTGTTGGTGTAGGTATAGGTGAAGCAAAAGTTAGCATACCCAAGTAGTAGGGAAGCGTGTCCTGATTAAGATCAACACACAATCCTAGATGCGAGGCAAAGCAAAAAAAGTGCTCTGTAGGTGAAAAGAGATAAACAAACCACACAATTTAGAACGAGCTTGAAGCCCTAGGTACCGTGCATAGACAAGAAGTCAATAGGTGAAAAGAGTTGTATGATCACAATATATCAGGTGTACGTTACGTCCCTTGAGTTGAAACAAATGGTGAGGTGAGGTGGATGATATAGCTGAGGTACAGAGAACTTGTTACAAAGTGAGTGTTCTGACGAAAGAGAACCTACCCTAAATAGACAAGTCCATGACCCAAAAAGTTCTTTTGAATGAGGCTTTTATTTGACTGAATATAGATTGATCGATGCGGGAAGTCTACAAGGGATATTGATTGTACTATTCTTGAGGTCTTCACAAAGCTGATCCATGCGAGAAGCTTCTGAGAAAAGGCTGACTGTGTATAGCTGTCCTTCGGGGGAGTAGTCTATTTATAGTAGCAGATATGATTTTAGTGCATAGCTGTCCTTCGGGGAGCAGTCTATTTATAGTAGCAGCAATAGTTCGGCATATAGTTGTCCTTCAAGGGAGCAGTCTATATTTAATTTAGATGACTAGATGTTCTTTTGGCGTGAAGCATCTAGTTTAGTAGGAAGTTTGACTCAAGAAAATCCCATAAGAATACGGCTTATTTTAATACTTTGAAGTCATGGACTAGACTAAAAAGGGGAAGGCATCATCAAGGGGAGGTGAGAAGTGATTTTGATTTTATTTTGAGATATAGAAAACAAAGTGTATGTAGCGGTAAATGAGCTCAAGGGACGAGCAGTAGGTAGATAAGAAGTGATATAACACTAGATTCAACAGTAGAATGGTCGAAGATGCAAGGCATTAAGGGGTTCAGGCTCAGGTTTACCGTTAAGCGAAGCTAAACGATAAGTGCCTGATCCATAGGTGTGAGTGATTATATAAGGCCCAATCCAATTGGGAGAAAATTTTCCACGTTTGCTCTTTTCTAGTTTGGTGACATGTTGATTCTCTTTGAGGACAAGATCACCAACCTTAAAGGTACGCTCATGAAGTCGCTTATCATAAGCACGCTTGATGCGTTTTTGATAGATTTGGAGGTGATCAAGAGCTGTAAGACGACGTTCGTCAAGAAGCTCCAATTGGGCTAACCGTTCTTGGCGGAAATCATCGTTGGTGAGAATATCCTGAAGGGATATTCTGAGGGAGGGTATTTGTATTTCGAGAGGCAAGACGGCCTCGGTACCATATACCAAAGAAAAAGGTGTAGCGTTAGTAGAGGTACGAATGCTAGTGCGATAAGCCCAAAGGGCATAGGGAATGTGATCGTGCCAATTTCTGCCGGATTCATTGACAACTTTCATGAGGATTTTGGTTAGGGTTTTATTAGAAGATTCAGCTTGACCATTGGCCTACCGGATAGTAAGGCGATGAGAAACTAAGTTTGATACCAAAGTTGTCACAAAGGTCTTGTAGCAACTTGTTTTTAAAAGATTTACCATTATCTGTTATTAGGCGATGAGGAATACCAAAACGACAGATAATGTGATGGTTAATGAATTCGACAATTTTTTCTTTTTTGATTGAAATGAGTGGAATGGCCTCCACCCATTTTGTGTAATATTCGGTTGCTGTGATTATCCAACGGTGACGTTGTGAAGAGGTCGGGTGAATCTCACCAATAAGGTCTAAACCCCATTGTGAGAAAGGCCAAAGATCTCGTGTGACCTGCAGCGGATGGCTAGGAGTATGTTTAAGGTTGGCATGTTGTTGACACATAACACAACGCTTAACATATTCGTAGCAGTCGTTATTGAGAGTAGGCCAATAATAACCTAGGCGAAGGATTCGTTTAGCCACGGCAAGGCCACTAAAATGTCCACCACAAATCCCATCATGGACTTGTTGGATGGTATAGGTGACCTCCGCGCCGGTTAGACAGCGAAGGAGGATGCCATCAAAGCCACGTTTATAGAGGAGTCCCCCCATGACAACATAATGAGAAACGCTTTTAAGAAAAGCACGTTTGCCGTTACTAGTAAGGTCAGGTGGGAGAACAGAGATTGTAAGGTAGTCATGAAATTGGTGGTACCAGGTATCCTGCGAATTAGTAGACACAGTATTTATCATACAAACTACCGGGGTTGAATAGGATGGTGCAAAAAGTTGTTGGACCACGACGAATAATTCAGAGTCAGTTGGTGCGGCGGGAATTTGCGAGGCTAAGCAAGCCATAGTATCTGCAAATTTGTTAGTGGAGCGGGGAATGGGTTTGGATAGAATAGTGAGTAAAGAAGGCTAGAAGTGAATCCACGTAGTGTTTGTACTTTTGAAGTTCCTCATTTTTGCATTGGTAGACGCCCATAACTTGATTGACTACCAATTGAGAGTCACCAAAAATATTGATAGATTTGATGCCTAAGTGTAATGCAACTTGGAGACCCAGAACAAGGGCCTCGTATTCCGCTGTATTATTAGTGCAGGGGAAATCAAGTCGGAATGAAAGAGGCATAGGTTCAGCGTCGAGAGGAATGAGAACAACGCTGGCTCCTCCGCCGCGCTGGCATTTAGATCCATCAAAGAAGAGGGTAATTTGATACAACTCTTCCCCGAGTGAAAGAGTGGCGATGAGTTCGTCGGGGAATGTAAAATTGGTAAATTGTTCCCCAGGTAAAGGGGCCTCCGCAAGTTGGTCTGCAAGAGTTTGTCCTTTGATTGACTTTTGTTGTATAAACTCAAGGTCGAGGTCAGCGAGAAGCATGAGCCATCGAGCGATGCGTTGGTTTAGATGTGGTTTGGCGTACATATAATGAATGGGGTCCGTGTTGGTGATGACAAAAGTTTTGTGATTCAGGAGGTAATGTCGGAGTTTGGTAGCTACGAATGATAGGGCTAGGCACAATTTTTCTACATGTGTATACCTAGTCTCGTAATCCATGAGGGTACGACTTATATAATAAATGGCCTGTTCTCGACGTGCCGAGTCCCGATGTGCGAGCATAGCTCCTATAGCATGGTCAGTGGCGGAAAGATAAAGGTAGAAAGGGCGGTCGTCCTGGGGTGGGATAAGCACGGGTGGCTGCAAGAGATAAGTTTTGAGAGCTTCGAAGGCTTGGTGACACTCCTCACTCCATTGAAAGGCAACGTCCTTTTTAAGAAGGTGATGAAAAGGGTGACATCGATCCGAGAGTTGGGAGATGAAACGCCGGATGGATTGAAGTTTACCCTGCAAACTACGCAATTGTTTGAGGTTTTTGGGTGGAGGCATTTCTAGGATAGCTTTTACTTTAGATGGATCGACCTCAATGCCACGCAAAGAGATGATAAAACCAAGAAGTTTCCCCTGAAAGGACACCAAAGACACATTTCTTTGGTTGAAGATGAACAGAATATTGCAACAGGCGATCGAAAATAATGGTTAAAACATCGAGATGTTCACTGCGATGTTTAGACTTGCCAAGAAGATCATCGACGTAATCTTCAAGGATAGTGTGCATAATGTCATGAAAAATGTAGGTCATAGCCCGCTGATAGGTAGCACCAGCATTCTTAAGGCCAAACGGCATGACACGATAACAGAAGGTTCCCCAAGGAGTTATGAAAGCGGTCTTATGTTGATCGGCGGGTGCGACCAAAATTTGATTGTATCCTGAAAAGCCATCCATGAGAGAAAGCATTTCATGGCCCGCAGTGAGATCAACAAGTTGATCAATACTTGGGAGGGGAAAGTCATCCTTAGGGAAAGCGAGGTTAAGATCCCGGAAATCCGTGCATATCCGAAGTCCCCCCGTCGCTTTAGTGACAGGTACGATGTTAGAAATCCATTGAGGATAGTCAATAGGCAAGATGAAGGAAACAGAAAGAAGTCGTTGAAGCTCTTCTTTGACCAAGAGGGCAATGCGTGGATGCATTTTTCTCAGTTTTTGTTTGACTGGTTTGGAATCGGGATTTAGGGTGATGTTATGGACGGCAATGGTAGGATCAATTCCTGGCATGTCCGCGTAGGACCAAGCGAAAGCTTGGTTGCGGGTACGGAGGAAGGTAGTAAAGGCAGCTTGTTCTGATGTGTTGAGGGATTGTCCGATCTTCACAATGTGAGGATCTTCCTCCGTGTGGATGTTGATTTCAATAGTAGACTCGTTCAACATGGTTTGAGTTTCAGATGGTAAGGCGCGTTGAAGATAGGAGTCGTCCGCCCCAAGGTAAATGAGGATGGAGTCGTCATCCTGGCACTCAACAACATTAATCGAAGGCGAATCCTCTTCGATCATGTCTGGATACAAAAGGGGAAGAGAAGATGGGTCCTCATTATCGTGTTGATAAGTGAGAGGACCTATGAAGATAGCATTTATGAAAAAAAAAAGTTAGGAGGGATAGATTCAGGGTCTATAGATTCTGTGGGTGATGATGGCAAAGTGGGTGATGATGGTTTGGTAGGGGTGACGTCGTCTTCTTCCAGAATACAGCTGACACGAGGTGTCTCCTGTGTAGGTGTTTCAGGAAAACTGAGACCACTGCGATCATTATGTTTGCGTGTGGTGATGGGGATGAGCGTATGTTGGCCTTGTTCATAAAGACCAAAACCAAAGCCTTTCCAAGCACAGCGAGTCAAGAAAGTGAGGGCGAAGCGACGATTTGTCAGGTATTAGAAATCAGATTGGAAGGGAACCACACCAAGAGGAGGTTCAGGGGTAATGGAAGATGCGTCAACACCCCCATATGTTAGGTTGGTGCGGCAATGGGGTGTTCCGTAAGAGATTACTTCCCCCCACGCGACGGTCGTAGGTGGGATGTGCATGTAATTGTCCATACTCCTGCGGGGGTAGGGAAAGAATGAACATTATATAGGCGGTACTCCCCCAGCGTAAGGTGCTGAAAAACATCTACTAAGGGGTCGGAGGTTGGGATGTTAGCTGCGGGAAGGGAAGTGGTTTTTGCGATGGTGGTTTCATCAGTTGAAGGCATAGATGCAGTTGAGGTGGATGGTTGAGGTACATTTGAAGAGGATGGTTGGGTTGAATGTATGGGTGTCTTGATTGGTATAAGCACATCGTTAGGGCGGTATAACATATTGCAGGTTTTAAAGGGGGGGAGGATCAGCTTTTACGGTGTAGGACTTCCCCTCGTACTCAAATTTTATGCATCTATGTAATGTTGAGGGAACGCATCCCATGGCCCGGATCCAAGGACGACCCAGCAATATATTATATTGGAACTCTCCCCTTTAAGTACATAGAAGAGTTTGGGTAAAGTACGCGGTCCTACCGAATGTTGAGGATCATGGTGCCTAAGGTAGAGGTAATAGCGTCATTGAATGACCGCAACATGATGGGGTTGGTACACATGCAACTAGAAGGGATATTCATTTGTTGGAAGGCTTTTGAAGAGATGATGTTTAGGCTGGCACCCCCCATCAATCATAACACGACGTACCCGGATATCCCGGACGTAATCGGAGATGAAAAGGGCAGGGTCAGGGTCTTCTGTACCAAAGTCAACAATTTCATCTTCCGAGAAACTTACAAGCAGCAGCTTGTTGTACAGAGACCTGAAGTGGTTGGAGCAGTGGGTTGTTTGGTGAGAGAAGCAACGTGATTGGGTCTTAGAATGGATGCAACAGGAAAGGTTTCATTGGGTAAAACCTCTATCCCTTTAAAGGATCTCAACGAGAGCTTGTCGATGAGATTCAGAAGTCTGAATGAGATCATACAGTGTCATTTTTCACTGGCGATTGATGAAGCTGTTTGATCATAGTTTGGTGGGTAACTCCATTAGAGACGGGATAGGCGGGTCCGCGAATAACCACTTTAGGTGGTGGTGCAATCGGGATGGTTGACAGGAGAAAGAGATGCCTGCAGGTGTGTTTTCTTTTGCTTTCCCATTGTTTTTCTGCCCTCGAGTAGCGACACTAATCATATTAATCTCATAGACTTGAAATGAGGAAGAAGGTTGGGATAAATCATGGTTTTCAAGAGGTGGGATTGTAATAATGATAGATCTTGGTGAGGCGGGGACAGATGGTAGAGGACGAGGGAATTGAAGCTAAAAGTCTCTCCCTTCGTAAGTTGTCTTTCTTAACCTTTCTATCTGAGAGAGGTGACTGACGAAGGATGGTATTTAAAGCTTTACATCCCTCCACATCATGTCCTGGTGTGCGGGTGATAGGCACAGATTTTAGACTCATCATAACTTATCGGTTCGACGGTTTAGACGGGTCATAAGGTCTAAGTGGGGGGTAGGGAAATGGTCGCATTTTCCACCAACATAGGCAAGAATTTTGGTGTAAGATCCTTTG
Source organism: Taxus chinensis (assembly GCA_019776745.2). Taxonomy (NCBI): domain Eukaryota; kingdom Viridiplantae; phylum Streptophyta; class Pinopsida; order Cupressales; family Taxaceae; genus Taxus; species Taxus chinensis. The sequence continues at coordinate 28,468,235 of CM034151.1, forward strand.
AGTGGGTCAAAATCGGAGGAGGATGAGGGTATTGGTTGTGCGGGTTTTGCGTAATGTTTAGGGCGTGGTTGGTTCGTATAGGTTTTGGTAATGTTTGGCGCGTGGTTGGTTCGTATGGGGTGGTGGTTTAGCCGAGGGGTGTTGACACGTGTTTTTCACTAAAACGTGGTTTCTTTGGCACAGAAGTTACATTCAGCTGGTTGGATGATGAGGCCAAAGATGATGTGGTATCAGAAAACAACCACGGGGAAAATAGGAGTGACCGAAAAGCAAATCTTTTGATGATGGAATTTGTTTAGGGTTGATAGGTGGACAAGATACGCGGAGTGACGGTGTTGCTATACCCTCCTAGGATCTCTGTATAGGTGCAGAAGGTGTAAGGTCGTTTTGAAGAAAACGCAGGAGGTATGATATATTGATGTAAGGTGGAGGGATGAGGTCCCAATATGGAAGGTGGGTGTGACGATGAGGGTTTTGATTGTGATAGAGAGGCACGGATTGAGTTTGTCTCCTAGGTGGGCGGGGGGTGGATTTATTTTTGGATAAATCAAGCCGCTTAGGTGGGTGTGTTAGACTGGGCCATTGGTGAGGTCCCAAGCGTAGGGGAAGATTTGGTTAAGTTGATAGAAGTAGACAGGGCATTTGGTAGAGGTGAGGGGGGTGAAGGTGAGAACATGGGCATTTTAAGCTTCTGTAAGCACTTCGGGTATATGGTGGAGGCATCAGGATCGGTCATTTGCATTTGAGTAGAATATGGCGTACTCAAACATTCCCATAGGGATTCGTCTATCTTCTGGAGAATGACAGTCTTCAGGTTTGAATTGTAAATTTGGTACGGAAGAAAGGTAGGTTGTGATTCCAGTCCACTGTGGGCGTGATACAGGGGGTAGATGAGGTACTGTATCAATAGATATTAAGAGGTCGACCGGTTGTTGAAAAGATTTAGGCGATGAAGGACTAATAGGCAGGAGGGCATGTTTGAGGGGTTCTGTCATGGTTAAAGAATTTTGTGATGTCGGTGTAAGAGATTTCTCTTCTAAGCATGTCAAAAGGAGTGGCGTTACCCTCCTCTTGTGCAGCAAGAGCGGTAGAGGGGAGACGTCTGGGAAATAGATAAATTAGATAACATCCGTTCGCAGTCTTGTAGGGATTGTGGTGTAAGCAGACTCATTGATGAGAAGAGAAGTCTGGGCAGTTAACTCTTTTATGGGTAAAGGAATGATTTCGCTTTGGCTTGATGGTGGTGAAGGAGGTTCGGACTCCTGTGTTAGTGAAGAGGCTTGATTCAAAATTTTCTCGATAGAGGCTTTTGGCTGGGGAGTCGAAGACTGCATGGATCTCATGAACACTCTCCTCGGTTAAGATATCCTGGGTTTACGTTACTGTTGGAAGAGTGATTCGGGAATGGTTTGTTAAATATTTTCAAATTTCGGTTGGCAGGGGCGTTAGGATTATCGAGGGCTATATCCCCTGCATCAACCATTTCCTGCACTATGTTTTTCAACATCTTGCAGTTTTCATGACTGTGTCCCTTCACGCGGTGGAAGTTACAGAAGTCATTTTCTTTGTACCAGGAAGGTATGGCGCGAGTGGAATCAAATCCGGAATGAGGTTTAACAGGAGGTAAGGTAATGGCTCCTGTTTTGAGCAGTTTTTCCAATATCACACCATATGTCTCCCCCAAGGGAGTGTAGTTGATGGGTTCCGCTTTATACTTATAAGTGGTTTTTGGCGGGGTATTGGACGGTGGTTGGGATTTGACCATCACCGCGTGGACAGCTCCTTTTGATTTAGAAGAAGTGGACGCTGGGTGAGGAGTGGTGGTATTTGGTTTATTGGTGGAATCTGGAGTTCGGAAAGTGGAGTTTTTGTTACGCAACCACAATTTCTCTTCCTCTAAGGCTCGAATTTCTAATTTTCGAGCCATAGTAAAGGCCTCGTCGAATGTACGGAAAGTTTGAATTTGGAGGGTAGGGGAGATGTGCTTAGCGCAGGCCCGCGTAAATAGTTCGATAAGTTCGGTTTGAGGCAAGGCATACGTAAGTTGGTTGATAAGGCCCCGCCATCGTCCAACGAAATCTGCGATAGATTCGTCTTCAAATTGTCGGATGGCATAGAGGTCGGTAATAGATACTTTCTTGGCAATGTTAATGGAGAAATGATCCAAGAAAGATTGGGCTAGTTGGTTAAAAGAGAAGATTGAGTGCTGGGTTAAAGCACTGTACCACTCCAAGGCAGGTCCTGATAAGGACATGGGAAAGGTGCGGAGTAACAAGGCATCATCATGGGCAATCAAATAACAAGCATGTCTAAATGATCGCAAGTGTTGTTGAGGATCCTCTTTACTATTAAAACGAGTAAATTTTGGCAACTCCCATTGAGGAGGATATGAATGAAGGGGGACAGAAGGGTGAATGGGCTCCCGACAAACTTGCTCGTATGTCAAGGCGCTACGACTTCCTGAAACAGAAGCCTCCAGGTTTTGCATTTTGTCCATCATTTGTTTAATTAGATCAGTAGTTGGATGAGATGATGGTGTGGTTGTGGTAAACGGAGGCAAATTGGACCAAGGACCACCGCTAGACACTGGTGGGGTTTAAGTGTTGATAAGGTGTGGAGGATGAATATGTTGAGGCGACCGAATAGGGATGTCCCATATAGGATGTTGAGGTCACTGGATACGTGTATGGGAATGAAAAGGTAGGCGGAGCTTGAGAAGGAAAGCTCGTGTGGATAGGTGGCAGAGAGCAAGTCATGAATGGAGCAGTCTGCAAGAGAGATGAGGTAGGGGCGGTCGGTGGTAATGATATGTGGGGTCCAAGATTAACAAAAGGAAAGCTAATCGGGGTCGTATGAACATCTGAAGCCGTCGGATTGGGAGACGGGGCTAGAGATGCAGGAAGCAAGGCGGTATTATCAGGCAGAGTGGGACCTAAATGAGCAGCTATACTAATAGGCATACCCACAAGGAGCTGACCATCAGGCGTACGGTCAGGGGTATGAGATAAATAGTATTGTACAGCGCTGGAATTAGCATCCAGAAACTTGGCAAAGTCCTTATCTCCCACAGGAATTTTAGGAACCTCGCTGGTATCCGTAGGATTCCCCACAGAATGTGAAGGGGGTGATTCAGGCAAAGAAACAGAGCAAGCATGTGAAACCATGGCGGCGGCTTGCTTTCGAGTGATAACAACCATGGACGAGAGTTCACCGTAGGGTTTCAATCTGTCAGGAACAGAAACAAAATCAGACTGGTAAAATTGGTAGGTTGCTGGTTTGTCAGGAATTGGAAAAGACAGTAACCGATATCGGTCTAGTAACCGATGTTGGTTATACTATAGCCGATGTCGTTCAGGTAACCGATGTCGGTGTAATAAGTCTGGGCTAACAAGATATAAAAAAAAAGGCTGCTAATTTGATTTTTAACAACGTTTAGTATACTTGTCCAGTTATTGATCACAGAAGACAGAGAATGAGAAAGAAAACAGAACCAGCAAGATGCACACGCAAATCCAGAGATTAACCCTAGGGTTAATTTTAATTATTGTGGGCTTATGCCTTTAGACGTAGAATGATGTCAGAATCCTAAACAAAAGACTTAGGGGAAATGTCAAGTTGTTTTGGCTTATAAGGTTACCTCAATCGGGCGGAGGAATACCGCGGAAAAAGGGGGGATGTTTGAGCTGTTGTGTTAATTGTGAAGTGATTTGGTATGTGTTGTGCAGTGAAAGTAAGATTAATTTCCTGTCAATACCGTGGATATCACCCCCACGTGTACGACTTGTTACTTAATCTACGTTCACTAGAATTGAAAAACAACAAGCAGGAATGCAATGCACGTGTTTTAAACCCAAATCGAAAATTATGTTTGATGAAGCAAGAGAGATGACTTTCACTAATGCGAAAACTAGGAAAGCAAGACAAATTCTTTACGAAATATATAACAAAAGCAGCAACAGCAAGTATGCTTCCTAAAATGAAAATAAGCAAGAGATACAGAAACCCAAGATGGGTCCCACCGGGCGTGCCAAAATGTTTCACTCGGAAATGTTTCGTTCCTTTTAGAAATAGATAAGGTTAGGGGCTAGGAGGAATACCTGTAGAATGTCGAGATGGTGTGCGCGTACCGTAGAGAAAGATCAGGCTGACTGCGAAGAACTCCTTTTTGTCTTGGAAGGACTACCTGCAAATAAGAACACAAGACCACAAGATTTTAATTAGACAATAAATGAGGGAACTGCCTTGGGCCCAGGAAATATAAAACTTCCTTTCGAAGGTGGTCAGTTCCCCTGCTAATATGAATTAACACAAAAAGTTGTTTCGTTGAACTGGGTAGGGGAAAGGCTGGTTTTCTGGTTTTGATCAGAGGAACCGATGTCGGTACTGATAACCGATGCCGGTTACTGATAACCGATACCGGTGGGTTCTAGGATCTTCTTGGTAGCTATGGTGTTTGTAAGGCTGGTTTATGGATGATATTAGGAAATGAGATGATGAGAGGTAAAAGAATGACGGTTAGATGCAATGGCACGTTGGGTAGTGGATTCAGAGACGGATTTGGGAGGACTGTGATTCAAAGAGCATAAGAAATGTTATAACAGAGGACATGCAAGATGTGACTTACTGATTTTGACAAAGATGCAAGGTGATCTCCTTTGCTGTAAACACTTCTGGTTTCTTCACTCATCTCTGCTTGGTCAAGTGAAGATCTGGACTCTGTTTCTCGCTCCCAATGATCTCTGTTGATTTAAAAATCCTTTCCTCTGATCCCAAAATGAAATTTCGGTCCGTTGTTTTGGTTTGGGGAGCCCATTTACAGGGAACCGATGGCGGTTGTGTAACCGATGGCGGTCGAGTAGGAACCGACATCGGTAAGGAAAAAGTAGGCTATTTTTAGTAAAATAGCCCACCTTCCCTGCTTTTCTCCCGAGAGATCAGTTGTGGGCTTGGTCAAGTGACTAGAAGGTCGGTTTTGGGTGCGAGAAAGGGGTCATTAGTTATGGGTGTAGGTGTAGACCAAGTTATGGGTCTTAATTAGGTTAGTTTTAGGGTTAGGGCTAGGTCATGATGAAGTGGCAAAGTGAGGTGGTAGGTAGGGTGATGTGGATTTATCAATTAGAAGGCAATTAATAAATAATTGTGTAAGGTTTAGGTGATGAGGTTATATTGTGAGATGAGATGCGGGTCACAAGGGGTCGTAAGACACGAATTTGGTGTCTACAAATACTTTTTCTAAGTCATTATTCATGACAAGTTCAATACGTATCTATTTTATTCTATCAAGACTTGATCTTCTTTCAATTACATAATATATTCTATTTTTGCAAACATATACTTTGATTCACAAACTTCTACGAATCTAATACTCCTTTATCATGATGTAGTCTTTATGGTACGCCTATTACGAAATCCATATTATTATGTCGAGCACTCAATAAAAGTTACAATCTATACTCTACACTTTATACTAACATACTCACTGTAGACAAAAGATATATGCACTTGAGTACATTTATAGGTCCTAAAGCATACTAATGTATACATTATTCCTAAGCAAGAAAAATAGTGGTTGACAAATCCTTTTGGCCTTTCTATTGCTTTATCTCTTACACTTTACTGGCTTTACACATCTTACAGTTCCACCAAAACTTGACTAATTTACATTTGAATGGCCTCAGACACTAACACCCAATTAGGACATAAGTGCCTAGGTGATCTTGTACATATATTTCTTCTTTTATACTTTTTTGGTTCCTTTTCTAGGTCACCTTTTAACACTTTAGGTCAGCCTTTTAGTTGTCAATTACAAAATTCAAACAAGGGAATCATATAATACTTGGTTACTTCTTCTAAATAAGGGGCCAAACTCTTTAGGCATTAGCTATCAACACCTAAGCTTGTAAAAAGGCACAAGGGCACTACAAAGAATATATCTAGCACATTCATATAAGGGACAAAGGTTGTATTCATCATCATACATTGAATAGGAGGGGAGTCTATTCTATTCCATCACACACATTTTGCATATTCAGGACAATCTAGATCTAGCCCGCTATCATTGTGCAAATTACACAAGGGAAACCTAGGGCATGAGACACAGATACACACACACAAAGAACTACATATACTTTTAGATGTAGTGAAACGTTATGGTGTACGTTCACTCTTCAGGTGACCATTGGGGTCAGTCTAACTCTACATTTTGCATCTTTTTTTATTATATTTAATGTGATTTGTGGACATGTGTAGGTGGTAATTTGTTTTACAGGTTACAGGTGCGATTAACGACCTAACAGTGAACACAAAGCGAAAAACAATGTATAAGAACAAAGATCTTATAACCCAAAAAATATCATATTCCGAGCATCTAAGAAGACACAAGCCCCATATCAGTCATTAGCACCTGGGGCACTCCTATCCTCCTGCAAGCGCTTTTGTCATGTATATTCCTATGGTTCCAAACCCTCATCAAGCCTTTGCAACATTGTTTCCATCTTGTTCCAATAGATACACAGTCCTGATCAATACCAGGTCACACAAAATCAACTAATTCATCATTCATTTCTCATTTGTTTATGGTGTTACATATTTGAATGCTTATTGCTTACGCGTTATTGTACTTAACTATCTGAATATCATTTGTTATAGTGAGTTCCTCTGAAATAAGATTTAATTCAAATTAGATTAAATCATTCGGTGAACCCCAACTCATGATCGATAACTTGGATCCTTATTTGAACACTAGACCTTAGTCTTGCATATTATCTCCATCTTTCTTATCACCATAGATACCCTTGAATCCTTCCATTTTCACCAACATGAGGGTTTTAGATAATGATCCATCCCTTTATATTCAATTTTTCATCCATAATATAGGGGTTAAATGAGCTTTAGTTGATAATGAATCTAGTCTTAACATTTGTAATATATCATTCCTTCATTAAATTGGCCTTTCTAAAGCCTCATTAACTCCTTCGTGTATTTGTATTCACATATTTGATGATATTCCTAGACGGGTCTTAGGTACAATCACACTTCCCATTACTGTTGGTCCATATAATTTGCTTTCCCCATGTCATGTCGTGCCTAATAATATCAATTATAATATTCTTCTCGGAAGACCTTAGATACATGTCATGCATAAGGTCCTTTCAAACCTCATGTGTGTCTTTAATTCTTATACCATGGTGTGGTATATGAGACCTTAGCAGACCCCTCCCCTATCACCTTTTGCGACACTATTTATCATTCACTTGAAGCCCCTACTTTTGCTACATGTCCTCCTAATTTCACAAAGTATGGTCATGGGTATTAGTATATGCTTCATTATAGTTTCACTGACACTAGCTTAGGAAAAGATGGAAAGGGAGTCACAAAGCCTCTTTCCATTCCCTCACAATCCAAACTCTGCATTGGATATCTCCCTTCACCTGCTCCTTTTATTCCTGCCACACCTTCTCCTGAGGTTTACACTACTTCACATACTCATAATCTTCTTTACCTTGAGCTTATTGGCGATCTCGCTTCTCCCACTTGGCTTGAATTGTATAGATTCCTTAATGATGATGCTCTATTAAAATACATGGGAGCTTACAACCATTCTCCCTTACCGTCACAAAAATTGTTTTCCATATGATCTCAATGCTACAACTTACTTTGGTGAATCCGATCCTCATAATACCAATACTGAAACTCCTGATACATTTCCACATCTGCCACCATGGCATGGTCTCTCTACCATCATCAAATAGATCTCCATCATTGGCACACTTGGGGGGCATTCAAATTTCCCCCCCACAGTTGCACATTCTAATCAACTGTTAATTATCCATACTCCTCACATGTACACCTATACCTTATTTTTGCATTGTACTTCAAGTCAATCTTTCTAACAACACTTTCTCTTATCTACACTATAAACACACCTTGTTACACCTATATATACTTATGGATTCCCTTTCCACTCCTATGCTACTCCATACACACTTTTATCCTCATGGTTACTTATGGATCCTTTTATTCATGATACACATACTACTTTATATATGTGGTATACATCATTTCATTCACTATACATACTATAGCTATTCTTGCTCACAATGATCACATCTATATGCCAACAAATCTTGATATACATACATGGGGGGAATCAAACTTCCCCTGTCCTTGTTTCTTATCCCATTACTTTTTCTTATCTATGTAACACAATGTTGCTACTACATACCTGTTTTCCAAAATAACTCACCTAATTATTTTGACAATTAACATCCTCATTTTGAATCTGAAATTTAAAACTCCAAGCTTCGCGCGCACTCTGTTGTTTTCCTTGGCACATTACTTGGTTGTAGTTCTTCCGTGTGACCTTGCATGCCCTTCCTTATCCATTATTATAGATTCTTATATTCTCCCTTCGCCCATAATTTTTGTGCACTCACCTTTTTTCCTGCAGTTCGCATACCCTTCGCGCGCACCTCTGACTTTGCCTTCCAATTTGGCTAAGTCCCCTGTGTGGTTTCTCCCCATGTGCCCTTTTCTTTTTCCATTGTGTGCTTCTCATTTGAATGGCGTGCTACGCTTCCATACTTGTATCCTTTTCAGATATATATCTTGTCTTCCCACTTTTGCGTGCACCCCTTTCGCATGCCCGTCTTTTGTATTTTCACGCCAAGTGCATTTTTCTGTGCCAAGTTATTGTGCCATGTGATAGTCTGTCAAAATTGAGTGTGCAATACACAACATATCAAGGAGCGCCAACTAAAAACCGGATCCTTACAACAAACCAATGCATGACACATGACAGAAATGACAAAACAAATGAACATTCAGGCGAATCCTTTACCCGATCAGAGCACGCTACGTTTCATTGCGTGTTCAGATTGTATTGTAGCCTTCGGATTGTCATAACTTTTGCTACAGATATTAGATCCATGCACTTTTGGCCTTGTTGGAAAGATGTTGACCTAGGCTACATGATGGATAATTCAAAATCAGATTTTGGAGGGATTTGGTAGGTGAGAATCATGAAAATGTGTTTCAGCCATTAATGCACATATATAGTTAGCTCAACCTCCCAAATTTGATTCGATTTTCCCTCCTTCCTTCTTCCACCAGGAAAATAGACATGAGGAAACAGATGTGATATCCTTGTAGGTTAATTTGTAGGTAGTTATTGCTCGTTATTGGTGGTTTAACTTTTGAATATGATTTCCCTTTTCTATCTCCTCCTCTTCTCTCCTTCTTATTCTGTAAATTACATAGCACTTCTCATTGTAAAAGGTTGTATTCCTTTAGTTTACAAGAGCATTATTTATGTATTTACTTGAATTTTGAGTTGCAAGTCTTTAAATCTGGCTCTTTTAATGTGGATACTCTCCTCGCCCACCATTGTAATCGACTGTTCATCTTTCAGAAGTAATAAAAGTTTATTTTGTGGCTATTTTTTACCCTAGCTCATTTTATTGTGTCTTCTTACCTTTCCCATTGTGTTGATTGTTTGTTGTGCATTCTTATGCCCCTTAAAGGTCCCTTTTCAATTGTGCTCCATGAAAATGGATTTATAAGCGTGTTTCAGATTGTGGTACGCATGTATGCCCTCTTTGCGCATATTTTATTTCATTTTCGCTCAAAGTTGATCGTGTTCATCCCCTTTTTTCTGTTGTTATCACCTCCCTTTAGTTTAGGTTTCCCTTTTCATGCATCTCCTTCTCACCCCGGTCCCTTGGAATTGTAGAGTACTGATAGGTAGCTTCATTTACCTTCCTAGGAGTAGTTTTAGCAGTAGAATTAGCTAGAGGAAACAAACTTCTCTAGAGCTCTGTCTCAAGCACACAAGGTCCCATAAATTAGAGACTGTCCCGTATTGCCTCAAAAACATAGTTCATCTAGAGATTGGATGGGTACAATTTTGAGCTCCAACAATACCCTACCTTTGTTACTCGATGACTTACTCTTGTTCTATGGTTCATACTAAATTATTGATGGCGCAATTCTAAAATGAACCTCACGTCATACACATGCAATGGAGGAAAACGTGGCTCCCCTTATCTACACATTGCAACACATCATCACATTCACACGACATCTACCTATCTTGGTTATCTTTAATCTTGTTAGTTGTATTATTTACATGTCGCACTTTGTTTCCTATGTTAGCTAGATTCTTAGTATGTCATTATCTTTTTCTATACATACATGCGTGTTCACGTGGTATCTTGAGGTGAAGACATGAACTTTTACAGATTATTAAACGATGCGTGATGCTTGACACCACTCTTTACTAGTCCCATCGAGGCTTTTGGGAACATATACCTTTACTAATTTCCTGCTCCACAATCACATGCCCTATTTTTATAATATTCACTACTTGTTACTATCACTTTACTTTTTGTTGATATATACACGTTTTGACATACTAGTTATCTTTCTAACATGTTAATGGGTGCCTCATGGGTGGTATTTGTCTTGTAGGATACTCTACAACCATGGTTATCTGTTACTAATGTTTGTCATTGTTTGTGGGCTATGTCCCATGTTATGCTTGCTCATTAGTTGCCTATGACCGCTTTGGCCCTGATTGTCTTGTGAAATTGTGAGATATGTCCCATGTACGAAACCCACTTTTCACGGTCCCTCTTGTCTTCATAGATACTTATTACATTGTATTCTATTACAGGCTAGCTCTTTTATACTAACACTTATTTCTAGCATATATTGTTTGCATTTTCCTTGGTTTCTACCATGCACATCTGCTACCCCTTATAGGTATCAATTCTATGATATGAATATCACTCTCTAGTCTTCTCATTTGGGCCACATCCTCCTACATTCGTCCTAGACACCACAAATGAGGGGGGAAACTATTGGGTGAATAAATCAACCTTTTAGAAGTACAGAGCTCTAGAACATAACAACACATTATGTGATTGGTAAAGGCACATAATTACAGAGTAGCCTATAATAAGATCTAGATCAAAAACTCATGGAAAACACTAGCACCCAGTATCAGACAAGAATGGTGGGCACTTTTATCCCACCTGGATGCTTGTGTTATGGGTAAAATCAGACAGTTTCTTAGCTCAGCAGAGTTTCCAATAGTTTATAGTACAGACCTGTAGTAACAGACACTTGGCTTCAGTTACAAAATTCAGTAATTCAACTACAATTCAGTTACAAAATTTAGTCATCTGGTTAGAATTTAGTTACAATATCGTTACACATCGGGATGTGTCAATCTGTAGTGACACTTATCATTGGAGAAGTGTCATGGAATGAGAGAAAATCATACCTCTCCCCAACACTCTTCTCTTGGCCTAAGATCACTCAAAAAAATCATCCTTAGTCCAAAACCTCACTCTTGGAATGGGATCGCCCAAAAACCTCAACCTTGGTGGCAAGATGCTTTCTTGGTTGGGAATTGATCACTCCCAACCTCATCCAACAACATCTCTAAGACAAACAAGAAAAATTTCTATCCTATACTATCTCATACATCAGGTGCACTCTGTTCTTAGATACTACTTTCTACTCCTTTTACATATTTATACATACATTACTCTAATTTTTCATATACGAGACTTTGACTACTCTCTCGCTCTTCTTTTATAGGTTCTTCCTTACAAGCAACAAGAAGAAACTCTCATTAAAAAAAACAAGCTCCAACAATACACTACCATGCATACGATTCACCCATAGGGTCTAACTCCCTTTCCTAGTTGTCACTCTTCACATTATGATCACTTCACACTTCACATGGCTATTTGTTTATTCGACATGCTATCAGCCACACTCCTCTCTAGATTAGAAGTTACACATCTTCTATCTACTTTATGATATTTAGTATTCACTCAATAACATAAAGTGGGGGAAAATATAGACACAAAATCTATGCACTTAGGTAAATTTATAGGTCCTAAAGCATACTAATGTATACATGATTCCTACGCAAGAAAACTAGTGGTTCACAACTCCTTTTGGCCTTTTTGTTGCTTTATCTCTTGCACTTTATTGGTTCTACACATCTTATAGTTTCATTAGCACTTGACTGGTTTACCTTTTTAGTGCCCAATTAAGACAGAAACACCCAAGCACCCCTTTCCCTATTGGGCGCTCTTGTCCCTCTCTTTCTTCTTTTTTACTCTTTTTCGTCCTTTTCACTTCTATTTCACCTTTTAACACTTTGGTTCGGCCTTTCAATTGTCAATTATGAAATTCAAATGGAATCATATATATACTTAGTTACTTATTATAGATAAGGGGCCAAACACTATAAGCATTATCTATAACCACTTAAGCTTGTACAAAGGCACAAGGGCACTACAAAGCATACCTCTAGCACCTTTATACAAGGGATAAGGGCTGCATTAATCTGCATACACTACATAAGAGGGGAGTCTATTCTATTCCATCACACACATTTTTCATAGTTGGGGAAATCTAGATCTAGCCTATTATCATCGTGTAACTTACATAAGGACAACCTAGGGCACGGGACACGAATACACACACAAAATGAACTAAATGAAGTCTAAGATATATTGCAACACTTGATTGTAAATTTACTCTTTGAGTGACCACTGAGGTCAGTCCAACTTCAAATTTTGCATCTATTTTTATTAGATTTGATGTGTTTTGTGGACACGTGCAGGTGATCATTTGTTTTGCATGTTAGAGGTGCGATAGATGACCTAACAGTGAAACTTGAGTGACAAAGAGTGAGTAACAATGAAGGTCTTCCGGCCTAGAAAAGACCATATTGTGAGCATCTGAGCATCTTAACAGACAGAGGTGCCCAGATCAGTCATTAGCGCTTGGGGCATTCCTATCCTCCTGTAAGAGCTTCTGTCATGTATATTGCTAGGGTTTTGAACCCTTATCAATCCTCTGCAATGCTATTTCTAGCATATTCAAGTAGACACATGGTCCTGATCAATCCTAGGTCGCACAAAATCAGCTAAGTCATCATTCCTCTCTCATTTGTTTAGGGTGTTACATCAAAGTAAGTTACTTTGAAATAAGATTTAACTCAAATTAGATTAAATAAATCATTATATTTGGTCACTAATTTTTCTATTGACACTCACATGCGATGAGATGTCAATCAAATTTCTATCAATCACAACTCTTTTTTTTAGCTTATTTTTTAGCTCTGATGACACACATTTAAAATTCTATCCAAAAGAAATCTTATTCTCAAGCATTCCATATAACTTTGTTGATGACACCAATTCAATTTTCAACCAACCGTTACTTTTGTATCAAGAAATTATATTTTTTATTCTTAGCACATTATTCAATGTTGATGACACAATTCAAGTTACTTTCACCTCAAAAGATTTTATTTTTTTATCACCCCTTTCATTGAAAATGGGGTAACTATATGGGTTGGTTATGAAAGGTCTGTTGGTTGGATATTTTGTCAAGACGAAATATGAGGTTCAACCAAAGTACATGGGATTGAATCCCTCCTCAAAGACAGGTGAGGCTGCCTGTTTATTACTAATCTAAAACACAGTAGAAATAATGCGAACAATATTCACACTAATCTAACCATTGGGGTTGGGATAGAATCCCGAAATCCATATTCATAATAGGCGAAGATATTGCTCTTTCGAAATGAAATGAATTGGAAAGGAAATTATTATTATGGAAGAAACACAATGGAAAGGAAATGAGAGGAACGTATTTTATTTTGAGTAAACACGGAGCACGAAATAATCATACAAACTTTGGATAACAAATGTAATGTTTGAAATAATTAGAACCATCAAGATGCTAAACAAAGAATAGCTTAAGATTATGAACATAAGAACAATATCTTAAGAAAGATACATCTCACAACATAAAGTAGCATCAGCTTCTATTCCTCAAATGATTAAAAGAAAACACAAAGTTTTTCTTCTTCACAATAGCTCTCAATATTCCAAAAATCTATCCTTTGGAATGCATAAGCATCCCTTATTTATAATAAAAAGAGTAGAGAGAAAATAGGATAAATCCTAGAAAATAGTCTTTTAACTAGAGTCCTATTTTGCTTGACTCTCACGCAGGAGACCAAGTCAAAATTTTACTTCCTATGTGACGAAACAGAAATAAAAAAGACATGTCAATTTCAAGATTGAAATGACATGTTGCATCGTGACTTATCTGAATCGTCGTCTTTCTCTTCTTCATCTTTCTCTGCTTCCAATAGAGCATGTTTATTTCAAAATTCTTGGAATTTCCGGATTATACCTCGCATCTCATTCTCATCAGGAGCAGTGGAATGATCACTCAAGAGTTCACATGTTTCATGAGTGTCACTGGCATTGCCGGGGAGCTTTCTCAACCTTTTGTTAAGTTTTCTCAGGGTCTCCAAAGTATGTTCAATCTTTACAAACCTGTCAATGATTTCCATACCAAATCCATGAGTTGGTTCATGCTGAATTGATTCTTGGATTTGTTTGAAAAGATCATCAACTGGTAGGATACCCGAATCTCCACTCAACACTTTTGCACAGATTTTCATCAGTTCTTCTTCTAGGTTGCTCTCTTGATTCTCTCAATTTTCTGCAATCTTCGTTGAGAATCTTTACCCTGAATCGGATGGCTTTGGTCAGCTGGAAATGCTTATCCGCATATGGGATGACGCCCTCTTCGACCAAGATGCATGATGGGATTTACTTCAGTACCTAGAAAGCTTCAAAAGTCAACTCCAAGTGCCCGATCTCTTGAGAGAAATTGTCATCCATCTTTTCCCCATCGCTCTGTATATTCTCCAAAGATTGATAGACTTCGACAGTGTCTTGGATTACTTCTTTCCCCTGTAGGAGCAGCCTTTGGGTCAATTCATCGACCACACTCCCTTTTTCATTAATCTTCTCAATTATGGGTACCGATGAGAAATCAAACCCAACAGGAACAGAGGAAGATGGTACAGACTCAAGGGGTTTTGAGAGCTTAAGTAATACTTCCGTCAATTGCTCCACCTTTATTTTAAGCTCATCCCTGCTGTCCTTTGTTTCCTTTAATTTCTGACATAGCACGTTCATAGCATCTCGTGCATCTTGTTGTGCTCCTTCTGCTGTCACCTCTCCTAGAGCAACCCTAGTTATCTGATAATCAGAGGCCACTATGTCCTCTTTGGTCTTGTCCGTCATGGGAGTGGCTATCTCTGCAAATTTATGTCCCGAAGCATCCACCAAAACCCTCAAAACTGTTTTGGGTTTCTTGGCTGACTTAGTAGTAGGAGCCTTGAGTGAACTAAAATCAAAGGTTGGTATGGGTACAACCACCTTCCTTTTCCTTGGAGTTTTCTCAAGTAACAATTGAGGCGTGCCAGAAGGAGTAGTCATTGTTGAAGAAGTTGGTATCATACTTTCAGGGGGAGGGGGATTCACTGGTGGAGTGGGATTCACTAGTGGAGTGGGAACAGTTATCAGTGTGGTAGTAGATTTGGTGAAAAGAGGCATAGGGGGGGGGCATATCTGTTGTTAATTTGGTCCCAGCATGTTTCTGAGTTCTGTATCCCGAATGTCATAATTACAATCAATGTAGGAAGGAGACTCCACCTTCCTAAATTTATACTTCATCCTCCCTAATTTTTTCATCTTTTCCTATGATGGACCAGGATCCGACATGAGGAATTCCGGAGAAGGGGCAAACTGATTGCTTTTGATTTAGACTCTTCGGGTTTGAAGACCTTCTTAGCAATCCCAGAGGTCTGAAACACTACAGAGAGTATCAGAGATTAGTGGGTGTTGAACACTCGGAAAGTCCTGACAGTCAGTTAAACCTGTCAAAAGGTATGAGATGTCCGCCACTCTAGAAAACCCGCAACACTGGAAGATGTCGAAGGGTTCAGAAAACCCGCACTATTGTTAGATGTCGGGAAGATAAGAAATCTGGCTATATTTGGAGGATGTCGGAAGGTTTGAAGTGTCCGACACCATAGAGGATGCCGAAAATTTTGGGATGTCCGACACCTTAGATTTCCTGAAACACTGCGGGTTTTGGAAACTGCAAAACACCCTATGAAACTTGAAAAGAGGGAAACGGGTTGTTGTGAGGTCAAAACATGCAAATTCCTCTCCATTGTTATGATTCTTGATACACATTTTTTTTATCGTCATTACAACGACATACTCCAAGGAATAACAAACTGAGCATTCCAAGGATGAACCCTAAAACACAAACTTGATTGGAAAATAACCTCAAAAAGGAATAAATAAATAAAAACCCCAAAACCCCAACAAAAAAGAAAGAGGAACTTAGAAGAATCATCACACAATTATCCCAAATATTTCATAAACAAAGAACAAAGGGAAATACCTTCAATCAGATTGAAAAAATGATAAAAAACGAGCAACGCAATCGAGCACGAAGGCAAGTCGGGTTTCGGGGTCGAAGATGCATGCACGAATATCCACGAGGTAAAAAGTACGTCTGGTAAAAATGATGTGGAAATCCGAGTATTTATAAAAAATCCGCATTCAATACACTTAAGTTGACACGTGTATCAACTACCCGACAACTTGGCATTAATGCCATGTCAGCATGTTTGGGATGTCCGAAAACCCGACACAAAGGATTTCATATTAATTCGAGTTTCGGGTTGCGGGAAGCAAGCGACATGAAGCATGATGCTTGATGGTTCCAAAAACCCGAAACAAAGGAGCGAGTTCGGTTTCAGAATTTGAAAAACATACGACATGAAGCATGTTCATAATGAGGCATGTTCTGATGCTTGGTGGTTCTGAAATCCCGATACAAAGGAGCGAGTCGGGTTTCGGGAATCGGAAAACATACGACATGAAGCATGTTCTGAATAAGGTATGTTCCGATGCTCGGGGAACCCGAATATCCGAAAGACTTACTTGATGCGGGTTTCGGGTTTCGGGGAACATACAACATGAAGCATCCAAAACTCATGTTGTATTGCTATGGAAACCCGAAAACCTAATTATCTCTCTGAAAGGGTGATCATGGGAAACCAACTCAAATTTTTTCTAGGGTTATCACTAAGTTTTGGTGTAAACACAAAAACGAGATAACAACTGGCTCTAGCTAGGGACATTCTTTGTGATAACAAAGGAAGAGAATTTTGAATCTCTGGCTTTATCCATTAGGCTACGGAGTCAGAAAAAGAAGAAAAACAAAACAAGGAAAGAAAGAAGACGAAAAGCAAACACACGACAAAAAACAAAGTATGTACAATGCAAGAGAGCATCTCGCATTAATGATGGAACAACTTCAGATTTTTGCCATTGAAAGGTAAGGGGAGCGACTCTCCATCAAGATATGATAGACAGAAACTATTTTCACCATTCAGCTGGTGAATCTTAAAAGGTCCCTTCCACAAAGAATCAAATTTTCTGTGCATTCCTTTCTACTCCCTTCTCTTATCCCAAAGCAACACCAGATCTCCAATTTGGAAATTACGTTGTCTTGATTTCTTGTCAAAAATTTTCTTTACTTTACTTTGATGATCCGCAATGTGATCAACCATCTTGCTTCATTCCTCTTCTAGCCTGGCTAGGTACATAACCCTTTTTTCAATAGAATCTTCAAAAGTCACATCTTCGACTGCTTTGGCCAATGTAAGGCTGGCAACTCTACTAAGATAGTAATCTCAGCATCAATCCCATATAGTACTTGGAAAGGGGACAATCCTATAGCTCGCTTTGGGGTAATCCGATCTGCCCACAACGCATCATACAATGCTTTGTCCCATGTCCTCTGGTTTTCATCTACTAGCTTTCTAATTATGGTAACCATGTTCTTGTTGCTGGACTTAGCTTGCCCATTGCCTTGAGGATAATAGTCAGATGAGTGAGCCAGGGTGATGACGAATCCATAAAAAAATTCTATCAACTCATGTGACGAGAAATTAGAGGCGTTATCAGCCACAATCTTGTGAGGCACGCCGAATTTAACAATTATATTTTCTTTAAGGAATTTACACACGGCTTCTAAGGTTGCCTGCTTGATTGGTGCAGCTTCCACCCACTTGGTAAAATAGTCTGTAGCAGTAAGTACGTAATTGTGTCTGGCACTGGAGGCAGGATTCAACATTCCAATGAAGTCAATTCCCCACTGGTGGAAGGGTTCTTCAATCACTACGGGCTTCAGGGGAAGAGCTGCTAGCTTAGGGTGACCAACGAAATGTTGACAAGCTTCACACTTGGACACCCATTCTGCTGAGTCCCGAATGAGAGTAGGCCAATAGTACATAGCTCGTAGGATCTTATAAGCTGTTACAGAGGATGAGAGATGTCCTCCGCATGCTAGATTATGGAAGGATTCTAGTAACTTTACCTATTGTGACTTATCAACACAGCGCAGGAATACACCATCAATACCTTTCTTATATATTCCGTTATCCCATAAGAGGTATCTTGCAGATCTTAACTTGACTGTCCTCTTCTCCTTTTGGCTTAAATGTGGGGGGCATTCACCATAAGTCAAAAAGAAAGCAATATCTGTGTACCATTCATCAATTGTACTCATGAAAAGCACCATGGGCAAATTAGAAGAGGTGTCTTCGGTCCTTTCGCATTCTATTTCAGCATGATTTTCCGTGATCAATTGGCACAGGCCCCTTCCTCGTACCAACTTGGTAGGTCTAATGTCCAAGTCATACTCCTGAACTTTAGCTATCCAATTACCTCGCTGACTACTTAGCTCTTGTTGAGTCAAAATGGATTTAATGGTGGTGTCAGGAACGAGAACGAGGGTATGAGAGCTCAGTACATAGTACCTGAAATGTTTCACTCCTCGTATCACTGCATAAGCATGCTTTTCAATTTGTGACATTTTTAGTTCATGTTCCTTCAATGGGCAGCTCATGAAAGCGATGGGAGATTTAATGCCCTCTCTATTCTCCTGCATCAGGATGGTTGACACTGTGTGCGTGGAGGCGTAGCTGTACATGATGAAATCTTTTTTGAAATCTGGACATACTAGGATAGGAGTGCAAGCAATTTCCCTTTTGACTTCATCAAATGAGAGCTTCCCTTCAGTACTGGATCGAAATGGAATTTTTCCTTTCATCATCCCAAGGGTATCCTTGGTTTTATCAGTGAAATCAGGTACGGACCTTCTTAGGAAATTGACCTTTGCGAAGAAGGAATGAACTCCAGTTTTACTTGTGGGTAGGGTAGGGCTTTGAAGTGCCTTCACCATTTCTGGGTTGATCTTGGTTCCTTCTCAAGTCACAATATGACCCAGCAACTTTCCTTCGGTCACTCCAAACATGGACTTCTTGGGATTTAATGAAATTTCGTGACGCCGGCATCTCAAGAGTACTTGTTCTAGATGATCATAATGATCACTCCGTTTTTTAGAGAAAACAGTCAAGTCATCCAAATATACCACTATGACTTTGCCCATCAGGTCTCTGAATGCCAAGTCCATAGCTCTCTGAAAAGTGGCTCCGGCGTTGATCAAGCCAAAAGGCATCCTCCTGTAAGCAAAGGTCCCCCATGGGGTTGTGAAGGTCGTCTTGTGTTGATCCTCTGCAGCTACCTCAACTTGATTATATCCTGAAAATCTATCGAGCATGGATAGCATTTCTGATCCAGTAACGGTCTATAACACCTGATCCATGATAGGTAAGGGATAGTTGTCTTTTAATGAAGACTGATTCAGGTTCCGGAAATCAACACAAATCCAGATTTCACCATTCTTCTTCCTGACAGGGACGATGTTAGCAACCCAGGTGGAATGATGGATTGGAAAAATTATCCTTACATCTAACATTTTCTGAATTTCTGCAAGAATAGTCTTGGGATTGTAATGTCTTTGCTTCTGCCTGTGAGGTTTTACATCAGGCTTCAAAGGAATACTGTGTTGTACATCTTTGGGCTTGAAGGATTTTAAATCTGCATAGGACCAGGCTAAGACATCCATGTATCTCTTTAAGAGTGAAGTGAATTTTGCTTTCTCCTCAGGGGAACAACATTTCCCAATATTCACCATCCGAGGTTGATCAGACGAACCTAGATTGACTTGATCTACTTCCGAGGAAGAAGCTCCTTCAACTTGTCTCTTGTTTTGAATGAAACGGTCATGCTTGTCAAACAAACCCTCCAGAGAAACCAACCCTTTGGGAATCTTGTTGCCTTTAAGCTAAATAAACTCGCCATCAACCTCTTGATATGGATCTGAAATAGATTCAGGAAAAGCTGATTCCGAACCTTCAAAGTATAGCTCACTAAAATTGTTAGTTTTTTCTAGAAAAGACAACACCTGTTGATCATCGTTGAGCACTTGCCAATGAGCCGCATTATTCGGAATACTGGGACGATACACAATCTCAATGGTGTATGTATCTTGTTTGAACTGGGGATGAGGGAGAAGGAGGGATGCAGACACGGCTAAAGAATCAGCCTTGTCGTTATAATCTCTCAAAACTGCTTTGATGGAGAATGCGTCAAAGCATTCTATATTATCCCAAACTTTGTTCCTGTAATGTCTCAGGCGATCATTTTTCACTTGATAGATCCCTTTGACCTGGTTGACAATCAGCTCTGCATCTCCTTGAACTTTGAGATTTCAAATTCCCTTTTGTCTGGCCATTTCTAATCCTAATAACAAAGCTTCATATTCAGCCATGTTATTAGTATTATCAAACTACAACTTGAAGGCAGAGGGAAAGATCTTGGAATCAGGAGATATAAGAACTACACCAGCACCTGATCCAGTGGTTGAACAACTACCATCGAATTCGAGGGTCCAAATGGCATTAGAATCTTCTTCCTTGACATCTACAGCTGGTACCTCTGATGTCATGAAGTAATTTCCAAAACTAGCGTCTTCGAAAAGGATTTGAGCCTTAGGGTCATCTGATTTAGTTACCAAATACTTTGCCTGAGGCTCAGGATGGAGAACATGATAAACCCCATTGACTGGAATTTTGGCCTTGGTCCAATCCATATTAATCTCTCCTCCGACGTCTTTACAAAAACCTCTACCCAAGAGGATACCGTAAGCTGCAGGAATGTCAGCAACTAGAATGGTCATTTTCACTCTCTTCTATGGGAAAGCAACGAATGCAAACTGTGCATCTTTGATTTGACGAATCAAGGGAACTTGCTTGGTTTCCATTTAGTAACACCGTCCATATGACTTTGTCAAAGTAAGCCCAAGGGCATGGGCTACTTTTGTGGGCATAACATTGTCGGAGGCCCTTGAGTCGATGATGCAATTGCTGAGTTTAAACCCGTTTATAAGCAAAGACAAATAAAACGGTTCAATCTTTCCTGAAGAAGAAGCAGAGGTCAGATTGTTCTGAGGTGGGGATTGAGTAGGATTTGGCAAAAGACCTTTTGAAGGTGGGGGAACAACAGCTTTGCTTCTAATGAATTTGGAAAAAATTTCAAACTGTTCAGGATTTGACTGAAGGTATTCTGCTTCTGACATTTGGATCTTGGTTCTTTTTGCATGGTCGATAATGTCAAAAGTAGTATAAGGAGTGATAGTAGGTTTGGTTCTAATCACATGAGCTTGAGCTGAGGTACTGACCTTGGGAGAAGGAGAATGAGGGGAAGTTGTTACCTTTTTGGTGACTTCTCTTTCAATTTACGCTGAGATAGGAGTACCTCTCTTAACTATGGCTATGGGAGCTTCCTTGTTCTTCTCCTTGGGGCTTTCAAGAGGTTTTCTTGGATTCTGAGATTGGGATCGAGTGAAGATAGAAAATGACTGACCATCAAGTGCACATTCATCTTCCTCATATTCCAAATACCCAATGCTGGAGTCGCCAGCTGAATCATCATAAGACTCATCAGCGTATCCTGAAGCTTCAAAAGCTTCGTAGGAATCCTGTTCTTCTGGTTCTTCCTCTTCTTCAACTATCTCTACTGCTGCATTAACGGGAGGAGCTTCGATTGTCAGCCTCAGTTGAGCAGGAGTTAACCACGGCCTGTCTCTTGCAGGCGCACCATTGGCGTTATTGAAATTCCGTCTAGGGATATCCCGATACGGAACATTGCTCACCTATTGGGACATCTGCTTTTTCAAAGCAATCAAATCATTAGCCATCTTTTGAATCATAGGGTCAGTGATACCTTGAGAGGAACCTTGATTTTTAGGCTTGGGTGCATCTTTCCTGATTCTTCCTGCCAGAATGAGATCATCCTCTATTTCAATAGCCGTTGACTGAGTGATAGCCAAATCACATCGGGGGGCTGAGCATTAATGAAGAAGCATTTCTGATTTTCTGGAGTAGGTACAGCTAGTTCCAGAATCTTTCTGATCAGCTTGTTGAACTTTGCCACGAAGTCCCGCATGGGTTCGTGAGATTCCTTTTTCATATGGGTAAGTTGTGCTAACAAAGCATGAGAATCTTCAGCCGGTTTGAATCGTGCTTCGAATCTGGTCCTCATGGTAGCCCAGTTTGTGATGCATGCATTTGGAAGGTGGTAAAACCACTCGGCTGCTGCACCTTGCAATGTTTCAACGAAGAGTCGAACAGAGACATCTTCGTGAGCTACTCCAAGGACACCGCATGCTACAAAGAAAGATGCAATGTGTTCATCAGGATGTTGCTTCCCATCACCATTGAACTTGGGAATGTTCTTACGTGATCCATGTGGTAACTCGTGCAATGGTGGAGTTAAAGAAAGAGGACCAATAGTTGTGCCCCAGGGCACAGGTTGTGCTGCCATCCTTCTGAAAAGAGTGCATATAGGGATCTGAGTGTCAGACAAGAACAACGCACGACAAGTTGCAGACACTTCTTGTTCTACAGGGATCTGGTTTCTCCGAATAGGTGAAGAACTTCTGGTTCGGTTAGAAATAACGCTATTGGGGGAAAGACTGAAATTATGCTGTTGCAGCAAATCAAAGAGTGGATCAATTTCACCTCGGGCTCGGCGGGACCGAGTGAAGATCTTTCCGGCCAGCTTGAACCATGAAAGAGATCTTGTTGAAAATAAGGCAAATACGGAGTCGCCAGACACCAAGAGGATAAGCTTTATACTATTAATCCGTATTCCCCAGCGGAGTCGCCAAAAACTGTTGGTTGGATATTTTGTCAAGACGAAATATGAGGTTCAACCACAGTACATGGGATTGAATCCCTCCTCAAAGACAGGTGAGGCTGCCTGTTTATTACTAATCTAAAACACAATAGAAATAATGCGTACAATATTCATACTAATCTAACCATTGGGGTTGGGATAGAATCCCAAAATCCATATTCATAATAGGCGAAGAGATTGCTCTTTCGAAATGAAATGAATCGGAAAAGAAATTATTATTATGGAAGAAACACAATGGAAAGGAAATGAGAGGAACGTATTTTATTCCGAGTAAACACAGAGCACAAAATAATCATATGAACTTTAGATAACAAATGTAATGTTTGAAATGATTAGAACCATCAAGATGCTAAACAAAGAATAGCTTAAGATTATGAACATAAGAACAATATCTTAAGAGAGATGAATCTCACAACACAAAGTTTTCAAAATAACATCAGCTTCTATTCCTCAAATGATTAAAATAAAACACAAAGTTTTTCTTCTTCACAGTAGTTCTCAATATTCTAAAAATATCCACCCTTTGGAATGCATAAGCATCCCTTATTTATAATAAAAAGAGTAGAGAGAAAATAGGATAAATCCTAGAAAAAGGTCTTTTAACAAGAGTCCTATTTCGCTTGACTCTCACGCAGGAGACCAAGTCAAAATTTACTTCCTATGTGACGAAACAGAAACAAAAAAGACATGTCAATTTCAAGATTGAAATGACATGTTGCATTGTGACTTAGTCTGAATCATCGTCTTTCTCTTCTTCATCTTTCTCTCCTTCCAACTGAGCCTGTTTGTTTCGAAATTCTTGGAATTTCCATTTTATACCTTGCATCTCATTCTCATCAGGCGCAGTGGAATGATCACTCAAGACTTCACATGTTTCATGAGTGTCACTGGCATTTCCAGGGAGCTTTCTCAACCTTTTTTTTAGTTTTCTCAGGGTCTCCAAAGAATGTTCAATCTTTACAAACCTGTCAATGATTTCCATACCAAATCCGTGAGTTGGTTCATGCTGAATTGATTCTTGGATTTGTTTGAAAAGATCATCAACTGGTAGGATACCTGAATCTCCACTCAACACTTTTGCACATATTTTCATCAGTTCTTCTTCTAGGTTGCTCTTTCCGTCAATTAATTGATCTCTTGATTCTCTCAATTTTCCGCAAGCTTCGTTGAGAATCTTTACCCTGAATCTGATGGCTTTGGTCAGCTGGAAATGCTTATCCGCATGTGGGATGACGCCCTCTTCGACCAAGATGCGTGATGGGATTTGCTTCAGTACCTGGAGAGCTTCGAAAGTCAACTCCAGGTGCCCGATCTCTTGAGAGAAATCATCATCCATCTTTTCCCCATCACTCTGTATATTCTCCAAAGATTGATAGAATTCTACAGTGTCTTGGATCACTTCTTTCCCCTGTAGGATCAGCCTTTGGGTCCATTCATTGACCACCCTCCCCTTTTCATTAATCTTTTCAATTATAGGTACCGATGAGAAATCAAACCCGATAGGAACAGAGGATGATGGTATGGACTCAAGGGGTTTTGAGAGCTTAAGTAATACTTCAGTCAACTGCTCCACCTTTTCTTTAAGCTCATCCCTGCTGTCCTTTGTTTCCTTTAATTTCTGACATAACACGTTCATAGCATCTCGTGCATCTTGTTGTGCTCCTTCTGCCGTCACCTCTCCTAGAGCAACCCTAGTTATCTGATAATCAAAGGCCACTATGTCCTCTTTGGTCTTGTCTGTCACGGGAGTGGCTATCTCTGCAAACTTATGTCCCGAAGCATCCACTAAAACCCTCGAAACTATTTTGGGTTTCTTGGCTGACTTAGCAGTAGGAGCCTTGAGTGAACTAAAATCAAAGGCTAGTATGGGTACAACCACCTTCCTTTTCCTTGGAGTTTGCTCAAGTAACCATTGAGGCATGCCAGAAGGAGTAGTCACTATTGTAGAATTTTGTATCATACTTTCAGGTGGAGATGGATTCACTGATGGAGTGGTATTCACTAATGGAGTGGGAACAGTTATCAGTGTGGTAGTAGATTCGGTGAAAAGAGGTGTAGGAGGGGGCATATCTGTAGTTAATTTGGTCCCAGCAGAGAGGGGTGAGAGTCTGGAGAAAATTCTGGCCATGACTAATGAAGTGGATGGGGAAAGAGGAGGTAAAAGTGGTTGTGAAGTAGGAAGCGCAAATCCTGATGCCAAAGCCTGGGATGCAAGAGATAAAGTTACTTCTGTTGGGCAGTCAACAAATGGTGAAATTAGGGGCTGACTCACCTCTCCTTCCAAAGAAATTTCCCCTATTTCCGGTGGTGTTGGTGATTCTGGCACGTTCAACGTTTCAATTGGAGTAGTAGTTGAAGGGGTTTCTTCTTCTCTTCTCTTCTTGACAAATTTGACCTTTATAGGTCTCTTGGAAGAGCTTTTGTCCTTTTCCTTTTTGGAGGGCCCCGCCTCCAAAGCAACCAAATTTGAAAAACTATCTTCTTTGAAACACATCCCCCAAGAGATGAGCCATGCTTTGGTGCGTGTGAGAATCGGGGCCGATCTATTGGTAATAGGGACTTTTTCACCGATAGACCAATCAATAGGTAGGAAAACATATTGATCTTCATTCAGTCCATCATAGGAAGGATCCAGGACACTTTCATTATCGCTAGTACCCTCTGGAATGTCAGCGAGTCCGAGTGTCTGAATCTCTGCCAGTGTCAACCTGCTATGATCTTTCCTTCGGACAACAACTTCATCACGTAAATCAATCCAAACGTTTTTTATGCTTGGTACGTGCAGGTGCAGAGTTCCATATTACTTGAGGACTCCTCGAAAGTCGAACCCATCTCTAGGCTTCATGTGCTTTTTCAACTTATCTTGAAGCTCGTGCACAACGTTCTTGGCTTTTATCACCGTTGAGCAGGTATACCTTCCAATAGAAATTGGGAAGGATACGGCGGCCTTGTGTTTACTCTGTTGGAACTTGTGAAAATCCAACAATTGCCTGACCAACTCCATCAAGATTAGTTTGTCTCCTGGATATCTGGGCAAATGGAAAGGATCACCCGAGTACATGACCACCCGAAGGTAAGTGAACTTCTTGAATTGTAAGAAGACACAACCCCATTTCGAAACTTCAGCCCATGCCTCATCAGAGACTCTTGTTTTCCTCAGTTCGGGGTTTAACCTACAGATGTTCTCGTAAAAGAAGGCATCATTTACCCCTTTTGAATTGGTCTTCTGACCCTTTTCTTATTAACTGAGGAAAATACCGATAAATATGCTCCACTGTCTTGTTCCCCTTTGTGTCCAATCCAGGGTACTTCCATATGTCGACTGCTGCATAGGTGACATACGAGGACATATAAAACTTCCCAGTAGACAAGACTGTTGTCATCTGAGAATCTATCTCGTTACTGATAAGGGTACCCCAATCAATCCCCTGTTGATTCTTCTTAATGATGATCATGAATTGGTACATCCATCCTTGGAAAACATTTGATTCGGGGAAACCAAAAACCCGGCTCAACAGAGTAATGATATCATTGATTTCCTGAATGAAATCACTTCTAGGAACAAGTCTTGGGAACCTGGAAACAACCGACTTGGATTTGATTAGAAACTTCTTATTCACGTGTTTGATACAGTCTTTCTGATCATAGTCCCAAAAATTTTGAGCTGACTTGAGATCTACGTCTCTGTACTCCTCAAAGTTAGGCAACTTGAGAAGGTCATCGAAGTAACCTCCGTCTAACTTGATTACGACCTCTCCCGCTTGATTTTTCACTGAGCGAGAAGGAAAGTCATAATTTGAAGCACAAGCTAAGATGAACTCAGGACACTAAGCAGACATGGGGAAACCTGCTGCAAGAGGGAGACCACTGCCAACTATTGATTTCATCCATGGGGTTTGGGAAGAACTCTTGACTCTATTCCAAAAGTCTTCCATATCTATGTTTCCGAGTTCTGTATCCCGGATGTCATAATTACAATCAATGTAGGAAGGAGACTCCACCTTCCTAAATTTATACTTCATCCTCCCTGATTTTTCCGTCTTTTCCTGTGATGGACCAGGATCCGACATGAGGAATTCCAAAGAAGGGGCGAACTGATTGCTTCTGATTTAGACCCTTTGGGTTTGAAGACCTACTTAGCAATCCCAGAGGTCCGAAACACTACAGAGAGTATCAGAGATTAGTGGGTGTTGAACACTCGGAAAGTCCTGACAGTCAGTTGAACCTGTCGGAAGGTATGAGATGTCTGCCACTCTGGAAAACCCGCAACACTGGAAGATGTCGAAGGGTTCAGAAAACCCGCACTATTGTTAGATGTCGGGAAGATAGGAAATCCCGCTATAGTTGGAGGATGCCGGAAGGTTTGAAGTGTCTGACACCATAGAGGATGCCAGAAATTTTGGGATGTCCGACACCTTAGATTTCCTAAAACACTGCGGGTTTTGGAAATTGCAAAACACCCTGCAAAACCCGAAAAGAGGGAATCAGGTTGTTGTTAGGTCAAAACATGCAAATTCCTCTACATTGTTATGATTTTTGATACACATTTTTTTTATTGTCATTACAACGGCATACTCCAAGGAATAACAAACGGAGCATTCTAAGGATGAACACTAAAACACAAACTTGATTGGAAAACAACCTCAAAAAGGAATAAATAAATAAAAACCCCAAAACCCCAACAAGAAAGAAATAGGAACTTAGAAGAATCATCACACAATTATCCCACAAATTTCATAAACAAAGAACAAAGGAAAATACCTTCAATCAGAATGAAAAATGATTAAAAAATGAGCAACGCAATTGAGCACGAAGGCGAGTCGGGTTTCGGGGTCAAAGACGCATGCACGAATATCCACGAGGTAAAAAGTACGTCTAGTAAAAATGACGTGGAAATCTGAGTATTTATAAAAAATCCGCATTTAATACACTTAAGTTGACACGTGTGTCAACTACCCGACAACTCGGCATTAATGCCATGTCAGCATGTTTGGGATGTCCAAAAACCTGACACAAAGGATTTCATATTAATTCGGGTTTCGGGTTGCGGGAAGCAAGCGACATGAAGCATGATGCTTGATGGTTATGAAAATTTGAAACAAAGGAGCGAGTCAGGTTTCGGGAATCAGAAAACATACGACATGAAGCATGTTTTGAATGAGGCATGTTCCGATGCTTGGTGGTTCCGAAATCCCGATACAAAGGAGCGAGTCGGGTTTCAGGAATCGGAAAACATACGACATGAAGCATGTTCTAAATAAGGTATGTTCCGATGCTTGGGGAACCCGAAAATCTGAAAGACTTACTTGATGCGGGTTTCGGGTTTCGGGGAACATACAACATGAAGCATCCAAAACTCATGTTGTATTGCTATGGAAACCCGAAAACTCGATTATCTCTCTGAAAGGGTGATCATGGGAAACCAGCTCAAAAAATTTCTAGGGTTATCACTAATTTTTGGTGTAAACACAAAAATGAGATAACAAGGTCATCCCCTCCCCTAGAAAAATCATTATACAAACTGAAGGATCAAACACTTAGATCTAGATACAAAGATGCACTAGACACTGAGGTTACTAAGTTGTGACTAGATATGCAAGGCCATCCTCATTCCTATACAAATTGATATAAAACCTCAAACGACCAAATGGTCAAATTAGACATAGAAATCCACTAAACAAAAGGAAACAAACAAATATGTCATAATGTTTATTACAAATATAGGGGCAAGAAGACCTATCAAAATATACAAGTTATCAATACCATTGTAACACTCGTAAAATGCATAATGATGATTGCTTATGGTCAGTTATTACAAAAAATTTGGGATCTAGATCCATCTGCAACAGCGTGGTCCCATAATATTGGAAGTGTTTATTTGGAGGCCAACTAAGATTCCTTGTGATAGTCTCTCTTCCCTTAGTAACGGGACACCTAGTTCCCTCAAACACAAATCAACCACTTGTTGGGGATTGATCACCCCCAACCCTATAAGAACCTCAAGTCAAAAATATCCATGTTTGCAAAAAATCCTTTCACATGTGTTACACCCTTTGACACTTATAACACTCTAATCCCTATCTCCAAGTTGGTTGCATCGATGTCCCACAATGTTTTCCACACTTTTGATACTTTATCGGCATACTTGACCTCCTATGTTTCAACACTATAGTAAAATTTATTCGCTAGCATAAAGGGGGAGCAAATGTAGACTCTAAAATTTGCAGAAAATCATTATTACATCATATTTTTGTAAGATTTATATATGTTGGTCTTGAATGATGAAACTGAATCTCAATGACACAAGTCCTTCTCGTTTCACTTTTTATATTGCTTGAATTGTCTTCTGATTTGGATTTCTAAATGTTTGGTTATGTTTTTATGTTTCATTATAGAGATCTCTGGCATGTTTCATTATTTATTTGTCATTTTTTAATGTTGGGTCAAAACCATACAGATTGGTCAAGACCATACTACAGTCTTCACCAAGATGTATGGTCCTGCCTCTTTTTTATGTTTTGGGTCCTTTTTACGCTGTTGATATCTTCTTCACCTTTTTATCTT
Organism: Taxus chinensis; assembly: GCA_019776745.2. Classification (NCBI taxonomy): domain Eukaryota; kingdom Viridiplantae; phylum Streptophyta; class Pinopsida; order Cupressales; family Taxaceae; genus Taxus; species Taxus chinensis. The sequence goes on from CM034151.1 coordinate 28,497,817, forward strand.
GTATAATTTATATATATGACGGGATTTACATGCCAATAAGATTCAAATTTCAAAGACTCTTATACATACAAGTTCATCTTAAGCTTTTATCATCTAACAAACACCTACCTATACACCAAATACAATGCCAAGAATTCAAGAGAACAATCAGACTGCATATCACAATGTAAGAGAGAATAAATCTATTTTTGACATCTACACACAATGGTTTCATAGGATTGTAGTCTTTATTTTACCAAGAAAAGCCCAAGGCCTGCTGGCACATCACTCAGGCAGACCTGAGAGCTCACCCAAAGTGCACAAGGGTATCAAGCCCCTCTTGTATGACAGCTTTGTCAAGAAGTTAGCATGATAGACACATATGTATAATCCAGATCCATAACAAGCATGCATAGATAATCCAAAAGTATATCTAGATCATAATCATATTAAAGAATGAACTAAACAAGAATCAAGACCAGATTTATTATGTAAGATCCATTCAAAGATGAGTCAATAACCAATCTCTAACCATATAGATCCATTGCATTAATCACTGTGAAACACAGAAGCCAAATACATACATAAGAGTATCATCATAGATCACGTGCGCCCATAAACCAACAACATGACTCTATTACTGAATTTTTTGATCCCTCAAACCGTGCAAATCAATACATATTTATAGGTAGTGGGGACTTTCCCTTCACCGCCTATGCACCCTTAAAATAGACTGCATGTTAAGAATATCCATACGTGCATTACAAGGAAACTAAAAGAGCATGCAAGCTTGTTAATAATAGATTATCTCCTAGTATAAGTTGTAGATCTAATCCTATTAATAGCCTAAGCTCTGCATGATGCTTCAGCTTCCTCCGTATGAGCTCTATCTCAAAATAGACTTTTCTTGAACTGTAAGTCTTCATATATTATTCTCATCCCCACAACCTTTCTTGGCCGCTACTCTAACTTTTCATCTTTCCATTTCTACTCATGGCAAAAAATGCAGCTAAGTATGAAATCCAATCTGTTAGGGTGTGAGCCTTCGTGCGTTGTCTACCTTACTTTTGCACATGCCTTTGCGCTTAACTCCGGTACGTCAAAACCTTTCATGCCGCTTATACTTAGTACCATACTCAGGGGTCCAACATTACCCCACACTAACTGGATTGTTACCCTCGGAAATTTTTCAATCACCAAGTATGAAAGGCTTTATGAAGACAAAAATAGAAGCCAAAAATGAGTATCATACCAAAAACCTTCAAGGCACCTGAAGGATCTTAGGGAACTCTATGTCCACTTCATCCTTCAGCATCTTCCACTCCTCCAACTCCTTCAACGCCTTCCCTGGTGTTGCCCCTACAATATTTGGTACTTGGTCTAGTGTTATCTCCTCAACTCTACTCTTTAGCTCATGTATGACCACCACTAGCTCTACGCAAGCTCCCTCAAAAACATCCATGTGTTCTAGTATGGAATTCTGGAATTCACCAATCCTAAACTCAAGCTTCTCATGATTCATCTTGATTTTTTCCTTCTGATGGTGGTCTCAACAATCAACTAAGTGCACTCAAGTTTGTTTGTGTGGACCTTCTCTTGTATGGCATTGAGGGCTACCTCCAAATCCACCATCATGGTATTAATAAATTGCTCACACTTTCTGCATCTGTTGAAGCCCATATCCACTAGTGTATTTACTTCCTTGAGTTGGGCGAGCAAGTCTTCCAACTCAGTGGTTCGAGCCTCAACTACTGTCTTCTTGTTCTCTTTTTCATTAACGAGCTTTATTAAAGATGGTCCCGGGCCGTTTTGAATATTAATCAATAGCATTCCCCCCAAGTCCTCAAGATACTCCATCTTGTCACCATAATTTGTTCGCGCCTGGCTCACCAAAGATGGACATTGCACCAAAATCTTCTTAACTTGTGTGTCGGCCCTATCATATGCTTCTTTTGTCTTGGATTGTTTTCCCTTCAACCCCTTGCACAATTTTTATATTTCTCTTTCCTTCTCCTTCTTATCAGTCACAAGTGTGTGAACAATGGTGCTTGAATCCATGTTTCTCTGGACCACTTCAGAAGATAACTTGTGCAACACATTACATGCATGTTCATCAGTCAGGTGGTTAGGGTCCACCACTTTATATGTCTCTCCATTTATTACTCTTCAAGTAGATAGTATTAATTGCATGTTCATTTACCTCAAACTTTGGCTCCTCAGAGTGATTGTGCAGGTTTCAGCTCAACATGTTCTTTGTTCTGGATACCCCTCCATCTTGGTCTAATAGATCCCAAACATGTAATTTCTCAGTTATTACTGTGCTTTAGAAGCGCTTGTGTAATAATTTCGTGGGTTCATCCAAGAAATCCATGTGTGGTGACCTTGGGGTCCACCATCGCCTCTGCACCTTCATCTTCGTTTGTTGCTTCTTTGGTGTTGGGGTGCTAGTCCCTGTCCCCAATCCTTTATCTTCCCTGATAACAAAGGTATCACCTTTTTCATCCACCCCATGCTCCGTAGACTGCACAAGTGTACTCCCCCTTGCCTGGCTCTTATCTTTCTCTTCCTTTATGGGTGGTTTATTCTTCTTGCGCACCAAAACCTCTGATTTTTCCTTAGCCCACTTCTCCCATTCTTCAAAATCTTGCTCCAATTCTTCACGTAAGGAAGCACCCACATTCTCCAAATCTTCTTCTTCTCCCATCTCTATCTCTGAACTAGAGACCACTTGTGCTTTTGTGTGTTTATTCTTTTCTAGCTCCGCACTACCTTGTTGAGAGGTCTCAACACCCCCACTGCTATTCATGCGAGTATAGAATTCTCTCTTACGAGAAGTGTTAATATTCCCCTCTTCTTCACCTCCTTTTTATTCCTCTTGTGCCTCTTCCCCCTGAACTACCTTGATGGGAGGCACTGGTTTTCCCCTTGGATGTAGAAAAGTGGAGTCTGTGACCTCCACTTCGACCCCTCCCTAAGTCTTTAGGCGTAGTTGTAAAAATACCCTGTGAATAAACCCTATAATTGTCACATTTATTAGCGGGTGTAGATCAAAAAATTATGGCTCTAGGACCTCCAAGTATGCGAGACTGGACTCATATCTATATGTGGTGTACAAAGTGTGTAGGTCAGAGTCAACCTTATTTGCATTATATGTCAATTTTTGTGCATCCTTAAGTCTATTGATGGAGCACTTCAAATACTTGTCTGTGAATGCGAACGGGAGTTTGCACCATGGCCCCATCTATCCTTTCACCATTTTAAACTTTGCAAGACTGAAGTGATCCATTACTGCAAACTTCACTTGGTCCCCAAAAGTTGTGGGTTATTCGCATGGAATGCGCTATTCATTCTCAAAATCCCCATGCGGTATTTCATACCATTTGTTGATCCTTGCCTTGTAGTTACTTGTGATAGAGCCATCACAAGTGAACCATGCAAATTGAACTACGGGTGATGGATCTACTGGTGGGTAGACCCGCATATTCTCGCTAGGCCCATCTAGAACACCTACCTCCCAGAACACGATCAATAAAAGGATGAAACCCCAAGTAATGTTTACTCGTTCCTCATTTTGTAGCTTCACCTCCTCTATAATATTGTCTGCAACATATTGAGCCAAATTGTAGTGTGCCCTTTTCGAGATTCTATAGGCCACGTATAAAAACCTCTTATTTATATTAGTCCAAAGTTCTGACATTCCCAATTTGTGACTCACAAGTCGAGAAGTGACCCTAAGTGTCAGATCATCCAAGTACGTGATGGTTTGTGCCCTACTTCTCTTCTCATAGCATAATTTCTTCGCAAGCTCTTTAATCTTCATCGTAGCACACAAGTATAGGGTCGTGTCTTCTCCTATATTCCTCAATCATGTAACATGTTCAATCAGTTGACCTGTGAGACACGTACTTCTTCCCGTGAAGTAGAAGAATTCTACGTGCACTCGTGACATCAGCCACTTAAACAAATATTCGGGTTTAGCAAAGAATGGAAGCTCCCATAATTACAAAACACCAGTTTTTGCTAAGTCCCTTTGCACATAGTCATCGATGAAAGGGTTTACAGCCTCACTCGTTCCTGGGAGGATTTTTATTAAGTCTGCCCTCATCTTTTTCTCATTCTCCTCAGTGCGATGGTTAAACTCACTAATTTTACACCGTGTGAGATTCGACTTCCAGATATCCACTTGCAGTACACCAGGAGGGTACTACATTTTGGAATATATTTCTTCTAAAGGCTCCTTCTCCTTCACCTGAGGTTTCTTTGTCTGTAACTTCCTCAGTGTCATTCCTTTATGACTGTGTGCCGTAGGTTTTCTGACCTTCAACTGTTCACTACCCAAGCCCCTCAACTTCTAACCACTTTGATTGTATACAACCCTCCAATGCTTTGCTGCTAACTCTAACTCATCTCTCTGCAAGGATATTTGCACAACTCCCAAGTACTTCTGGTTTACATAAATTTTGCATCACTCGAAAGCTCTTCGTCGTTCTTCAATCCGCTCGGTAGCACTTTGATTTCTTAGAAAGCAAGGTAGCCAAATGACTACCCTAACCCTCTTATGTATTCTTTATCACGGCCCACAACGGTCCAATTGTATTTCTAACCAATGCTTTTTAAGTCACTTTTCAACAAAGTCACTTTTCTGTTTTTGAAAACTTTCACGACTTCACCTTATGCAATACAATCATAACTTTCTGGTGCACTACTACTGCTTCTCAGCCACAAACCTCCCATGCATGCCTTCTTGCGCCAAAGTACAAAACCTCTACACCATGTCCCAAGTAGTTTCTCATGCCACTGCGTACCTCGTGTTACATTGCACAATCACTTTCCTTGCATGGTTTTCAATTATTGCATAGTTTTCTTTTTCTGTGCCACAATCCCAGAGGAAACCTTCAATCAAACCAACCTGTAATAAGAGGGTACCAACCATTTTCATCTTTGTACTTCAATCTACCCCACACTAAAAGTATGTGTGGTCCTCTGCACATGCACTCAATAGATAATAATCAGCTTCGCGCTTATGACAACAAAACACAGAAGTAAATTGACAAATCATAGAAATGTGAAAGGAAACGCATATAAAGAAAATGCATTAAAGGAAACCTAATCTAAATGGAAATATTGCTTTATTACAAACACTAAGAAGACTTATTTATAGTAGGGCTTTAGCCTACTCTCGTTGAAGTAACCAAACAACCAAGTACCATCCAACGTCTGTAACTAGCAAACACCTGAATAGAGAATGTAAGTCACTTCATAAGGTCCCAACCAATGCACTTGGAACTTTCCAGGATGGTGTAGAAACTTGGAATCATAAAGAAGGACCATTTGTCTGACCTAAAACTCCTTATTCTTAATATGCATGGCATGTCAGGCCTTCTACCTAGCTTTCTCTGTCTTTTGAATCTAACATGTTATGGCACGCTTTTCATCCAACTGCATCAGTTTTTCAATGCATTCTTCAAGTGCCTATTCATCATCCAGTCCACCTGCGTGCACAATATGCAGGGAAGGTAACATGAATTCTACTAGTAAAACAACCTTCACACCAAACACCAATTGAAAGGGTGTGGCCGTGTTCAACCTTTTATAAGTTGTTCTGTATGCCCAAAGTACAACAGAGACCTTATCATCCCAATCTTTTCTTCCAACCTCATAAATCTTAGTCAATGTATGTCCCAATATCTTGTTGAAAGCCTCATTAGTCCCATTGGCTTGTGGATGATAGGGTGTTGTTTTATGGTGTGCCACCATAAATTTTGCCCACAATATCCTGATAGTCTCATTAAGGAAATGAGTACCCCTATCACTTGTCAAACTCAATGAACATCCATACCTATTGATTACATTCTCCCACAAGCACCTCATTGTAGTAGTTTTCATGCAATCCTTTGTAGGCACCGCTTTTGCCCACCTTGTAAGATAATCTGTACAAGTTATAATGTAGCACGAACTAGTCCTGTGCACGGGTGGGGAAATAGGACCCATAAAGTCAATTTCCCACTTCTCAAAAGGTTCTACACTAGCAATTAGCCTCAACGACATTTCATCCCTATGCCTAGGCTTCCCAAGGAATTGATAATGGTCACAAACCTAACAATATTCTATACAATCCTTATAAACCGTTTCCCACCAAAATCCTGCTAATAAGATCTTGTGTGCAGTGGCATTAACTTGATAATGACCACTTGCAATCCCTCCATGAGATTCCTCCATAATAGCTTTGCACTCATGCTCAAGTACACATCGGCGCAAAACCTCATCCCAACCTAACTTGTATAAATCTCCACCAATTAACATGTAAGGCATGACACATATGACAAGTTGTTTCTTCTTTATACTCTTCATTCATTCAAGCGCCACACAAGTACGTAATAATACAACAATGTCTTCTAAGTCAAAGTGTGTATGGTTCATTTTGAACAGTTGTGCATCCAACATTGTGTCCTCAATTCTTTGTGCATTCTCACCGGAATTAATCCTTGATAGATGATCAGGTCCTGAGTTACTTTTACCTAGCTTTACCACTACTGTAAATTCAAATTCTTGGAGCAACATAATCCAACGAAATATGTACCCTTGTAAAACAATCTTGATAACAAAATATTTTAATGTCATGTGATCTGTACAAAATATAAAGGGCGTAGAGGTTAGTCTTTCCTTCAATGCCTCAAAAGATGTCTGTTGCACCTCATTTCAATAGAACTTCCCTTTACTCTTCAATAATTCTTCCAAGGGCGTGGAAATATTAGCATATCCCTTAATGAACTTTCTGTAATAACTTGTATGTCCTAAGAACACGCACACCTCGCTCTAATTAGTAGGCTCCTCTAAGCCCAAAATAACAACAATTTTAGAAGGATCTACCAATAGGCCTTATTTGCAAATAATATGTCCTAATAAAGTTCCAAAGGGCCTAGCAAAGATACAATTTGTTTAGTTGCCTACATCTATCAAACATGAGCCTCAAATTGTCATGGTGATCTTTCATTAGGCCATATACAGTCCAATCCTACAAATAAACTTGTAAGACCTTTTGTATAAAGTCTTCAAATTCCTGAACAATAATGCAAGAAAAGGCTGCAGGCGCATTCTTCAACCCAAAAGGCATAACTGTGTATGCAAAATTTCCCCACTCAGTGGTGAAAGTTGTATTTTTTTATCTTCAGGGGAAATCCACACTTGATGATTACCAGAGAATCCATCATTAAAGGAGTAGATTTCACACCATGTAATGCCTTCCAAGATTTATTTTGTAAAAGGCATGGGAAAAGGATCTATGACATAGGTAACATTCAACTCTCTGTAGTCCACATGTATCCTAATCCTTCCATCTTTCTTTATACGTATTACCATGGGGCTAACCCACTTTGATTCTTCAATGGGCTCAATGATCCCAGACTTCAACATTTTATCAATCTCTTCCTTAACTTTAATGTGCATATTAGGATTCATCCTGTAAGGCCTCTTCCTAACCGGGCGTGCACCTTCTTCTAACTTGATCATCATTTCACCCAAAGAGGGATGTGCTCCCTTCAACTCATGATAGCCTCTAGGGAATAAGTCCTGGAAGTCACACAATAACTTAGTTATCTTATAAATCTCTTGTTCAAACCAATAGTCACCAATAATGGCCTCCTTAGGTTCTTCTTATTTCCCAATGTTGACCTTCTTCATTTTCATGGGATTATGATAATCATGCACCTTCTCATCTGCATTATCCAAGACCTTGCATGTACCCTCAGTGTGGTCAACATCCATATTGTTTACTTCTTCATCATCAATCATATAAACCAACTTAACTTTTTCCTTTTCTAGGTAGACACGCACAAGCTGCTCCTCATCTGTCTCTTCTTCTTCAAATCACGCCTCTAAGTCCATTTCTCCAAATATTTCTAACAGGATTTCTTCAGCCTTTGCACTATCCCCCATTGTAAGGTACTTTATAATCTGGAACGCTTCATTCACTGGAGGTCTAGTAGAAAAATAATAAAAGGACTAAATCACACATAAAGTCATCTCATGTCAATTAAGTGTGGCTCTTATTAACTCTGCATGAACATACCATGCACGCACACAACCACTAAGAGTGGCGTAGAACTTATGTAACCATAGTGATGGCGGAAAGGCCTCCTGCCCCTCCGTCTAGAGTCTCTCACACTTCTGAACGTGATGCGAAGCAGAATCCTTCCCATGGTATTCACAAATTTGTGAGGGTACATTATTCCTTAGGAACCTAGTGGAGAAGGCAATTCTCACTTCTCACCATTCCAAAAGGTTATCCTTGTATGTGGTCCATGGGGGTGCATCCATACCACACACGGTATAAAATAGCATATTCCTCCTTTCTACTTGATCTTCCCATTGAGCTTCCATGGCGCGCAAAAATGCGTCGAGATTTCATTCACTAGTGTACCAAGGTACCTGATTATGACCCAAATGCCCAACCATGTGCGGTCTGATTACACGAGTTACTATGTTTTTGATCTCCCTCCCGACTATCTCATACGTTCCATGTACCCAGTTATCACATGCAACATTGTTTGTATCACTCATGGACTAAGTATCATCCCACAAAATAACACCTTCCTTGGATGGCTCAAGTGCCTTAAGATCCCTAACTGTACGCACATATATCCTGTGTAGATACTCTTCACTTAATGGTTCGACATAAGGTGCAGCCTTCCCACCTATCAAAGGAATAATCACCCATTCCTCCTTGTTCTCAAAACTGATATATCCCTTAATAAAGTGCAGATCAACATTGTTAGCATAATACCAAGGGCGCCCAAGTAAATATGGAAATCTATCTGCTTCTGCAAGCACAAAAACCTAAAATTCCCCAGTAAACTTGGCCCTTTATATAGTAATAGTGGCATCCTTCAGTACTCCAATGAGCATGGCCTTAGTCATGTTTGCCATAGACAACACATTTGAAGATGGGTGTAATAGTGGTCTTCCTATCTGATTCCATGCATCCAAAGTGAGTACATTAACTTCTGCACCTCTATCAATCAATATATTACTTAACAACCACCCATCCACAACTGGATTCAAAGTTATCTCTTTATCATAATCAAGACCGTGAGGAGGTAAGTTTGCATGCAGTATGTGTCTCTCACGCTCAACTCCAGTGCGAGGTAACTTCTCCCTTAACCATTCTTCTAACAAAGGAATGATGTTTTCTTGACTCAACATTTTACAAACCTCCTTTAAGTCATCAACATCTTTCTGAGGTAGGTCAATTACCTTATCCTGATCCAACTTCCGCAATTGTTCCTTCAAGCATTGTATCTCACCCTACAAGTTCCTAATCACCTCCATAGTTTCCGAATAAGCCACCTTTTGATGGGAAGGATCAAGATACTTTGCATGTAATATATCCTATTTTGTAATAAAAGGTTCTTATTCATAGTCTCACAAACGTGTGCAGCCTTGGCACATGTAGTCACTAGCACATGTATCAACTTAGGCTTAGGCGTCAACTGGCATCCACTGATTCTCTACATCACGCTGCACTCTAACCATTCCCATGCCTTAATCCTGTTTATGTTGTTTTCTCATATGCTCATACAAATCCGGACATTCCTCATAATTGTGATTCTTTCCACACCATGAGAAAGTAATATTCTGAGGGCATTTGCGCTTATAATGGTTAGGGGACCTGCATGTATAACAGGTTCCTTATGGGAATTCACTTCTTCCACCGTCGTGTCCTCGGCCTCTGAATCCTCCACGATAACCTCTACCTTGACCACCTCCATTAGAGTGTCTTTCATTATAATTTTGGCTATGATGTTCACCTTGTTCCTTTGAATTATTTGCAACATTGGTCTGACATACACCAATCTTAATGGCATCATGATTCTGATCAATCAACGTGTAATTCTCTGTATCATGGGTGGTAGGCTTGTAAATATTACAATAACAAGAAACATTATTCCTAATCACGCACTACAACAGGGGGTATCTACTTCAATCATGGTCCAAGTGACAGATCTCACAATCTAGTAACATAACACACACCAACTTACGAGGGCAGTTATCCTTGGTATGTCCTTCTACCTCGCAATCCATGCACCAAATGCCACTACGTGTCTCGTGAGCTGAATTGGATGATAGTTTTTCCATTTGTTTCGCTATAGCTGCAATTTTTGCCTCTAAGAATGGGCTAACTCCAGTGTCTACACTACCAACTGCCTCTGCACGCAGAGTTACTTCTAATGCCTTGCGAAAGTTTGTAAATGTCTTATGTGAGAGCGCCCTTTTGAAAGGCACGATCAAGCCTCCAACAAACCACTGAGCATGTTGGCTAGCGTGAATATCATAAGATAACTTTGATAACAAGGTTTTGAACCGAGCATCATATTCCCTTAAACTCTCAGTCATTCCTTGTTTAATGTCCTTCAGTGTGTTGATGCTTTTCTGCTCAAACTCAAGTATATGGAACTCAGCTAAGAAAGCATCCCATAGCGCAGTATAGTCTACATAAGTTTGGTTCAGATCATACTTACAGTACCAACTATGTGTGTGCCCTTGCAAAGTAGTTGCAAACTAACTTGCCTTACACTTAGGGGTTGTGATCCCTTTAACGCGCTATAGTATCTCACACATATGCATGTGCTTAGTCGCATCTTCAATACCTATGTACTCTGGTAAGCAAAGAGACATATTGTAATAAACTTGTTGGGGTTGGTTCAGACTGTGCCCAAAAAATCCAAAACCTGTATTACCTCCAATATTCTCTCCACCTCTAGATCCACTAGAACCCAAACCACCTGAGCCTCCCCCTGTAGTGGGCGTTAGACCAGAGGATGCGCTACTTTGTGTTCCAACAATTGTACTAAATTGAATTCCTATGTTCTGTGAGGTTGTGCTACTTCTAGACGTATTAAAAACATTCTGCGTGCCTACACTTTTCCCTAATGATGCGCCATTAAATATACCTCCAAAATGACCTCTAAATAACAAGGATGACAATTGCACTGCCATAGATGATTGGGCTATCTGATGAACTTTTTTACTTAAAGGGAAATGGTATCTATCTGATGTTGTTGTACTACCAACTCTTTTGTTTATTAATTGTAACTTTTGAAACTGGGACACCAAGCGCAAGGGCTAGGTCGCCAGGTGGGGTCAGGCGCGCGCCCATAGTCCTTGTACTTTATTATGACGCACTCTCATCAAAAGCTGAGGAGGGTTCTCTACCGTGCTTTCCCAAATGGAGGAGAATCAAATGCTTCGGCTCCACGTCTTCCACATGAGCTGCAAATACTCCACGGTTCATCTCTCTCCGTAACACAATTTGTTCCTCAATAACATTTTGCTTTGCTATTTCCCTTTCTCGCGCCTCATTATAGTTAAGTTGCATTTCTTCTCTTTTTCTCTCTGATGCAAGGTCTATCATCCTTCACTACACCTGCTCCTACCCCTGTGCATGGTGGGGCTTAGTTAGCCATAGTTCGTTCTTCCAAATCCAAAGTTATCATCAAGATTTTAATTACTAAAGGGATAACGTGCAAATAAGATCCTCTAGGTTCGCACAAGAACTGGAACTCAACAACTTCTAGACATGAATAAGTAGAGACAACGTATTCCAACGTATAACTATTCAAAATATCACTCCACCAATAATCTACGATGCGTGTCCAAGTCATATCGACATCATGCAATTTCTGGAATTCTTCTTGTGTCCAAACAATTGTTCTATACCTCTAATTCCTTCCTGATGCACATGCTACAAGCCACTCATACAAAACTATTGGAAAATAGCAATAGAATGTCTTATAGAGCTCATGATACATATTTTATTCAAGCCACACGAATGCATCAAATTCATGACCAGTGTTGTATTCGTTAGCAAACTCTTCCTCTAAATTTTGTAGCCATCTCTCTATACTAGGCAAAGTTAACCAATATGTCTTAATCATGCAACATCCTGGAAACAAATTAAAAAGAGGTCATGGAAACGAAACCAAAATGTAGTCTTTATTTTACCAAGAACAACCCAGGGCATGTTGACACATCACTCAGGCAGACCTAAGCGCTCACTCAAAGCGTGCAAGGGTACCAGGCCCCTCTTTTATGGCAGCTTTGTCAAGAAGTTAGCATGATAGACACATATGTATTATCCATATCCATAAAAATCATGCAAACATAATCCAAAACTAGATCTAGATCATAATCATATTCAAGAATGAACTAAACATGAATTAAGACCAGATTTACTATGCAAGATCCATTCAAAGATGAGTCTTAACCGATATCCAACCATATAGATCCATTATATTAATCACCACAAAACACAGAAGTCAAATACATACATAAGAGTATCATCATAGATCAGGTGTGCCCATAAAACAACATCATAACTCTATTACTGAATTTTCTAATCCCTCAAACTGTGCAAATACATACATATTTATATGTAGTTGAGACTTGCCCTTCACTACATATGCACCCTCAAAATAGACTGCATGCTAAGAATAACCATGTGTGCATTACAAGGGAACTAAAAGAGCATGCAAGCTCGTTAATAATAGATTATCTCCTAATATAAGTCATAGATCTAATCCTATTAATAGCTTAAGCTCTAAATGATTCTTCAGCTTCCTATGTATGAGCTCTATCTCAAAATAGACTTTGTTTGAACTACATCTCTTCATACTTTATTCTCATCCCCAAAAATTTGCTTGGCCGCTACTCTAACCGTTCATCTTTCCATTTCTTCCCGTGGCCAAAAATGTGGCTATTTATGAAATCCAATATGTCAGGGTGCGAGCCTTCACATGTTGTATGTCTTACTTTCGTGCGTGCCTTCATGCCTAACTCTTGCACGTCAAAACCTTTTGCGACGCTTATACTTAGTACCTTCTTCAGGGGTCCAACATGGATTGAAAGAGCATAACTCACTGTCAATGTGGAAGTATAAGGGCAATGTTAGGTCAAGGTGTAGACACCTAAATTCTACTTTTGTAATCTTATTGCCAAAACACATGCAAATCGATCTCATTCTTGCCAATTCCGTTATAATTAGTGCTCTTTACTATTTAACTAACGTTTCTTGCCACTCTGGTCAATTAACAAGCACTTCATTGATCATCAAATCTCTTTCACATTCAGGATGCCACTTTACAACGAATCGTAAGTCAAAATCCTCTTCAAAACAGACAATTAGCAATTATAGGCTAATTAAGCCTATTTTGCCCTTGTTTTGGTCAATATACCTTAGTATTGACTTAAACCCCTCTTCCAACCACTTAAAATCACTCCATTCACCTCCATAATGTCTTGGCAAGATCCAAAAGCTTATCTTAACCTCCTAGTTAACCCTAAGCGGTTGATTAAGGCTCCACACCTCTTAATCACTTGGTAATTCACTAATTGTGATTATCAAAGTTTAATCATCATTATCAATTCTAATTTAATTTGAGGCTTTTAGTCCCACATACACCAAAATACAAGTTTCTCCCAAAAGGAAAACTATAAAAAGGGTGCACCTCATTCATTTATACTTTATACCATGTTTTGATTTGCATCTCATATAATAAATATGATATATAACAAAGTTCAATCTTTGCCTAAAACCTTCAACAAGGTTAGTAGATCAATAATATAAAGTGACTTAACAAGTCATTTGGAGAGGTCATTTCACCATTGTTTGGAGTAGCATCCATAACCATTTGATTTCTCTCTTAGGTCTATTTAGGCCCATGTTAGGTAATTCAAGCATATTAGTAGACATGTTTAATTAGATCTTGTATTGTTTTCTTACTAGTTAAGCATTCCTTTTAGCTTTTATCTTCATTTTAAATTCTTAGAATTAGAACCTTAGCTATTAGGTAGCAATGGTGTTAGTCTCTCTTTTTTAGCTTTGCAATTTGATTATGAAATTTTAGGGTGACATCACAACGATTCTATATTTCATGCACATTGGCATAATGCACTAGGAGAACTACATGTTGGCATGTGGATGTTGAGTTGTCATTGATGTCAAAGTCATGTTAATTAGAAATAAGAATACAAGAGAGCTAGAGAGAACTTGGAATTAGGTTGACAAGGCAAGACATGTCCAAGGTCATGAGTACACCTAATAAAGCACTGACTTCTTGACCACCTAGTGGCTGGTACAGGAAAGGTGATGATGTAAGAGCATACTAGGATGATTTCATATTGATTCTAGCATGTATCTGATCTGGAAATAAGGTCATAATGATGGATACATAAGTGCATGAGTAGAATTGGTGAGACTGGCCCAGTTTAGTAGCCTAACCCCTAGGTCCACTTAGCAAAGTGGTCTGGAAAGGTGGAGTGAAGGCATGAGGTATCTAGTGAAGCATGGTATAGGAATGAAACACATGATAGGACATGTTTAATGGGCCTCATGGTGAAGAAAAAATCATAAGTGATGAGTTATGATGCAAACTAGCTCAATTTGACCTATTTCAAAGACCTAACATGAGGTTATGAAGAAAAAAATTTATATTGATAAAATTCAAGAATGGGAAGTATGTAGGGACATTTCTAACAGTCCTAAAATGAAGTTACATGTTATAAGTCAACAATTAGAATAAAATTTAGGGTCAATGGTATGAATGCCCTTCAGGACAAACAGATTTAGCATGCACAAATGAGATTGTTCAAGAAGGTACAGGTGCATTTATTAAAAATTAGCCATTGGAGATCATGGAGGAGGTATGTTGGGGTTAGCACACCGGTTGTACAAATAATATATCATATCTAAGCATACATGCAAATAAAACTAGATATTCTACAAGAAGAAATATACAGAACAATAGATATAAATCAACACCAGATTTAACGTGGTTCACCCAGTGTGGGCTATGTCCATCAAGAAACAAGTCAATCTATTATCCAAAGCTTTCACAAGATATACAATTGAAGATTTACAATCTTCCACACTTCTCAGATGTACAATAATTTCTTTCACACAAGCTTTTGTTTCTTCTCCAAGAATTCTCTCTCACACAATTATTCTCACAATAATCATTAACTTTTACAAGTTCTTCTTAATTCTTACTTCTAAACCCTAGCTTTAATATTTATATAAGTGTATAAAAACTTAGGGCACTTAGCCATGTAATTACAATCAATAGATTTGCTTTAATACTAAAAATAGATATAATTCCTGTGAATTAATTAAAACACCAACACACAGGTAATCAACGTTGGTTAGCTCTAACCGATGTCGGTTCCTCCTTGCCTGACCGATGTCGATTATAGGTAACCAATGTCAGTTATTGTGTTTTCCAATAAGTTTCATATTGCATGCTAATCCGAAGTAATTGAGCTCCACAACTCAACAATCTCCCACTTGGAGATTAATTACTGCACCATACCTGTACAACATCATTTTTAGATCCTTCCTTAGCTATATTTCTTCCTCTTCAAGTCTTAAACTCAAAGACCAATAGAAATGAAGTGTAGCTCCAACTTCTCCTTTTCTAATGGCTTTGTTAGCATATCCACAGGGTTCTCGCTCGTATATTTTTTTTCCAGATTCAATTATCCATCCTCCAATACTTGGCATATGAAGTGATACATCAACCGAATGTGTTTCATTTTCGAATGAAACGCTAAATTATTTGTCAAATGAATTGCACTCTGACTGTCACTGAACAGTTAGCAATCATCTTTCTCCTTTCCCAACTCTTTCATGAACCTACTCATCCATATCATCTCCTTACTAGCCTATGTAGCTGCAACATACTCTGTCTCTATAGTAGACAAAGCCACAACCTTCTGCAATCTTGAAATCCAACCAATTGTCCTCCCACCTACTGTGAAAATATATCTAGCAGTGCTCCTCCTACCATCCAGATCTCTAGCCATATCCGAATCAACATAGCCACATAATGAAATATTTGAACCTCCATAACATAACCGCATGATAGATGTCTCTTTCAAATACCTGAGTATCCATTGGATTACTTTCCAATACTCTTTACCTAGATTATCCATATATCTACTCATAACTCCGACTGCCTGTGTAATCTCTGGTATGGTACAAACCATATCATACATGAGACTCCCAACTGCTGAAGCATATGGCACACGTGTCATGTATTTGACCTCCTCATGTGATGATGGACACTGATATTTGTTGAATTTAAAGTGTCCATCCATAGGTGTACTAACAGGTTTTGCATTCTGCATCTTGAACCTTTCTAACACCTTATAGATATAATCCTCCTTAGACAAATACAATTTCTTGTCTTTGTGTGTTTGCATGCCAAGGATTCCTTTTACAGCTCCTAAATCCTTCATAGAAAATGTTCGAGCTAGCTTTTCCTTAAGCTGACCAATGTCCTGCATATTAGATCATGCAATAAGCATATCATCCGCATACGGTAACAAAATAATATAGTTCTCATTTTCAAGCTTTTTGAAATAAACACAATAGTTAGATTCACATCTCAAGTAATCATGTTTATGCATAAAACTATCATACCTCATGTACCATTGCCTTGGAGCTTGATTGAGCCCATATAGACTTTTTTTCAACGTGCACACTAATTTCTCCTTACCCTTGACTTCATACCCAAGCTACTGTTGTATATAAATCTCTTCATTTAAATCACCATGAAGGAAAGTCATCTTCACATCTAGTTTCTCTAAATGCAAATCCTCTACTGCAACTAAATTAAATACAGTACGAATATAAGTCATCTTTACAACAGGAGAAAATATTTCACCAAAATCAATACCTCCTTTTTGTGTAAATCCCTTTACTACAAGCCTTTTCTTGTACCTTTTCTATCCACCATCTTCTTCATTAATCATGTAAACCCACTTGTTCTGCAATGTCCTCTTACCTGCTGGTAACTTAACCAAATCCCAAGTCTGGTTCTGTTCCAAGGAGTCCATCTCCTTATCCATGTCATGTTCCCACTGGGCGTGGGTCTCATCCTGCATTGCTTCTTCAAAACTTTCTGGTTTACCATTATTAGTCAATAATAAATAAAATAGAGAATATGTAAATCTTTCTAGAGGTTTACTTATCCTTTGTGACCTTCTCATAGGAGTTTGGGGTATTAGAGGCTCATTCTGGACCTCCTGGACATTTGTATCCAAATCTATCAGTGACTGATGTCGGTCACCTGTAATCGACGTCGGTTCTGCTAACCAATGTCGGTTTAGATTTTCTGTGACCGATACTGGTTCTGTTGGCTGGTGTTGGTCAGGGGTCAACCGACACCGGTTACTTTGTTACCCTGTCGGTATTAATTTTAAATCTGAGAGTTCATTTTCATTCATAAACTTCTTAACCGGTTCGTCCTTGGGTACCAAAATTTGATCCCTGTACATTCGCTTTTCATTCCATTCAATATCACAACTCCTAATAATTTTAGAATTTTATAACTCCCAAAAACAGAATCTGAAATCACCAGATCCATAACCAATGAAAGTGCATCTCTTTGATTTTGCATCCAACGTTTTCTTATTTTCCTTATCAATATGCACAAAAGTTTCTGAACCAAAAACTTTAAGAAAAAGAAAGATCTACCTCTTTTCTGGTCCAAGATTCCTCTAGTATTCCTCCATCTAGTGAACTTGAAGGCCCACGGTTAATCAAATAAACCGTTGTATTAATTGCTTCTGTCCAAAACTGCAAGGGCAATCCAAAATGTATCCTCATACTTCTAGCATGTTCCATGATTATCTTGTTCATTCTCTCTGCAACTCCATTCTCCTGTAGTGTTTTTGGAACCGTTCTTTCTCTACATATCTCATTAACTAAACAATAATCATTGAAATTTTTGCTACAATATTCACCACCATTGTCAGATATGAGGCATTTTAACTTTGAATTTGATTCATTCTCAATAAGATATTTTCATCTTTTAAAAGTTTCAAAAACATCATATTTATATTTAATACAATAAACTCATACCTTTCTTGTAGCATCATCAATGAAAGCAACATAATACTGAGATTCTCCATAAGAAGCTACCTAAGATGGTCCCCACACATATGTGTGTACAAGATTCAATTTCTAATCCTTTTTAGTTGCCCTAACTTTGAGAAATTTCACTCTTTTACTTTCTAAAAACACAATGCTCACAGAACTCAAGATCTATATCTTTCAAATCCGATAACTTACCCTTAGTCTTTAAGATTTGCATTCCTTTTTGACTCATATGGCTCAATCGATTATGCCACATATATGCATCTGAATCTGAATTAGATAATGCAGAAAATGAATCAGTAACACAGGCAGATAAATATAACGTTCCTACCTTATTAGCTCTTGCCACAACAAAATCACCCTTGGTGACTTTCCAAGAGTTTCCTGTAAATGTAACCATGTAACCAACTTCACCTAGTTGCCCTGCAGAAATAAGATTCCTCCTGAGACTTGGTATATGTCTCACATCTTTCAATACCCATGTATTTTCATTTTGTAATTTTAGATGAACTTCTCCTTTACCAGTAATACTACAAGGTTCATCATCACCCAAATAAGCATGCCTAAAATTGCCCTGGACATCATTTCTGAAATGACCCTTATTAGGGGTTGCATGGAAAGAAACTCTTGAATCTAAAACCCATGATTCAATTCTATTATCTAAAGAAAGAATAAAAGCATCTTGCATTACTTCTATTGCAGTAAGATTTTCTTTTTTTACCTTTGTCTGGTTTTTGGTTCTCTTTATCCTTTGACCAACAATATTTATTTACATGTCTTTTATTTCCACATTTCCAACAAGTAATTCCCTTACCTATGGATTTAAATTTGCTATCCCTTGACTTTGATTTCTCATTACTCTTACTCTCATATCTCTCCTTCTACCTGCCCCTGTTTTCTACATTCAAAGCATTCTCAGATGATGATTCCTCTGTATTCTTTCTGCGAATTTCTTCATTCAAGATTATATTAACCACATCATCAAACTTCAAAATATTATTAGCAGATGTTGTATTACTAACAGTCATTACCAAGTTATCTCAACTATCATGCAAAAAACATAAGAATAAAAATGTTTTCACTTCATCATCAAACAGAATATCAACTGATTTTAACTTACTTATAATAGATATGAAATCATTCAAATGATTAGATGTAGATCGACCTTCATGCATCTTAGAACTAAATACTTACTTCATCAAATAAATTTTATTTGAAGTACTATGTTTTTCATATAAATTAGTAAGATATTTCATTAACCCTACTATAGAAGCCGCTTCTGTAATATTAGAAGCCACGGATGTTGCCAGGCTCAATCATATAGATCCCAAAGCTTTTCTGTCAAGAATATTTCATTCTTCATCAGTCATCTTCATAGGTCTAAACTTCTCATCTAATGGTAAATACAAATATCTTTGATAAAGATAATCATCAATCTGCATCTTCCATAATTGATTATTTCTGTCGTCAAATTTATCTACCTTGTATTTTTTTTCTTCTGCCATTGTTATAGCTCGCACTCAATCAAAAAACCCTCTATGAGTAAATCTGTCAACACATAAAACCCTCAAACAAAGATCTGATACCAGTTATTGGGGTTAGCACATCGGTTGTACAGATAATATATCAGATCTAAGCATACATGCAAATAAAAGTGACTATTCTACCAGAAGAAATATACAAAACAAGAGATATAAATCAACACCGGATTTAACGTGGTTCACCCAGTGTGGGCTATGTCCACCAAGAAACACGTCAATATATTATTCAAAGCTTTTATAAGATATACAATTGAAGATTTACAATTTTCCACACCTCTTAGATGTACAGTACTTTCTTTCACACAAGCTCTTGCTTCTTCTCCAAAAATTCTCTCTCTCACAATTATTCTCACAATAATCATCGACTTTTTCAAGTTCTTAATTCTTACTTCTAAACCCTAGCTTTCATGTTTATATAGGCATATAAAAACTTAGGGCACTTAACCATGCAATTACAATCAATAGATATATTTTAATAATAAAAAATAGATCTAATTCCCGTGAGTTAATTAAAACACCCACACATATGTAACCGATGTTGGTTAGCCCTAACCGATGTCGGTTCCTCCTTGCCTGACCGATGTCAGTCCCTACATAACTGATGTCGGTTACTGTGTTTTCCAGCAAGTTTCATATTGTATGCTAATCCGAAGTAATTGAGCTCCACAACTCAACAAGGTAGTCATGAAGGTGCAGACAAAATTTGAGGATCTAAGGAGTTTTGTGTAAGAAATTACAATTGTACAACATCATTCTTGGATCCTTCCTTAGCTTTGTTTCTTCCTCTTCAAGTCTCAAACTTGAAGACCAATAGAAGTGGAGTGTAGCTCCAACTTCTCCTTTGCTAATGGCTTCGTTAGCATATTCGCAGGGTTCTTGTTCATATGAATCTTTTCCAGATTCAACTGTCTATCCCCCAATACATGCCATATGAAGTGATACCTCAACTAAATGTGTTTCGTTCTCAAATGAAATGTTGAGCTCTTTGCCAAATGAATTGCACTCTGATTGTCACTGAACAGTTTATAATTAATTTGTTGCTTTCCCAACTCTTCCATGAACCTACTTATCCATATCATCTCCTTGATAGCCTCTGTAGTTGTAACATACTCTGCCTCTGTAGTATACAAAGCCACAACCTTCTGCAGTCTCACAATCCAGCAAACTGTCGTTCCACCTACTGTGAAAATATATCTAATAGTGCTCCTCCTACCATCCAGATCTCCAGCCATATCTGAATCAACATAGCCACATAATGAAATATCTGAACCTCCATAGCATAACTGCTTGCTAGATGTCCCTTTCAAATACCTGAGTATCCATTGGATTGCTTTCCAATGCTCTTTACCTCGATTATCCATATATCTACTCACAACTCCCACTGCCTGTGTAATGTCTAGTCTTGTACAAACCATATCATACATGAGACTTCCAACTGCTGAAGCATATGGCACTTGTGTCATGTATTTGACCTCCTCTTGTGATGAAGGACATTGATCTTTACTCAATTTGAAGTGTCCAGCCATAGGTGTGCTAACAGGTTTTGCATTCTGCATGTTGAACCTTTCTAACACCTTGTAGATATAATCCTCTTGAGAAAAATACAATTTCTTGTTTTTCCTGTCTCCATGTATTTGCATGCCAATGATTCTTTTTGCAGCTCCTAAATCCTTCATTGCAAACGTGTGAGCTAGTTTTCTCTTAAGCTCACCAACGTCCTGCATACTAGATCCTATAATAAGAATATCATCCACATACAGTAACAAAATAATATAGCTCCCATTTTCAAGCTTCTTAAAATAAACACAATGGTCAAATTCACATCTCAAGTAACCATGCTCATGCATAAAACTATCAAACTTCATGTACCATTGCCTTGGAGCTTGCTTGAGCCCATATAGGATCTTTTTCAACCTGCACACTAATTTCTCCTTACCCTTGACTTCATACCCAAGCGGTTGCTGCATATAAATCTCTTCATCCAAATCACCATGAAGGAAAACCATCTTCACATCTAGTTTCTCTAAATGCAAATCTTCTACTGCAACTAAACTCAATATAGTACAAATAGAATTCATCTTAACAATAGGAGAAAATATTTCACCAAAGTCAATACCTGCCTTTTGTGTAAATCCTTTTACTACAACATTTCCTTGTACCTTTTCTGTCCACCCTCTTCTTCCTTAATTCTGTAAACCCACTTGTTCTGTAATGTTCTCTTTCCTACTGGAAATTTAACCAAATCCCAAGTCTGGTTCTGTTCCAAAGAGTTCATCTCCTCATCCATGCCATGCTCCCACTGAACGTGAGTTTTATCCTGCATTGCTTCTTCAAAGCTTTCTGGTTCACCACTATCAGTCAATAATAAATAAGTGAAAATATTTCTGGAAGTTTACTTACCCTTTGTGACCTTATCACAGGAGTTTGGGGTACCAAAGGCTCAATCTGGAGCTCCTGGACATTAGTATCAACTTCTGACAGTGACTGATGCCGGTCACCTCTAACCAACGTCGGTTATGAATAACTGACGCTAGTTCTGATCCTCTATAACCATTGGTGGTTCATATGACCGATGTCGGTCAGGGCCTAACTGTCCACGGTTACTGTGTATTTCTGAAGGTGTTTCTTTAAAACCCGAGAGTTCATTTTCATCAATAAACTTCTCATTTTTCTCATCCTTGGGTACCAAAATTTGATCCCTGTACATTCTCTTTTCATTCCATTCAACATCATGACTCCTAACAATTTTAGAATTCTCTAAATCCCAAAAATGAAAACTGAAATCACCATATCCATAACCAATGAAAGTGCACCTCTTGGATTTTGCATCCAACTTTTTTCTATTTTCTCTATGAACATGCACAAAAGCTTCTGAACCAAAAACTTTAAGAAAATAAATATCTACCTCTTTTCCGGTCCATGCTTCCTCTGGTATTCCTCCATCTAGTGAACTTGAAGGGCCACGGTTAATCAAATAAACCGCTGTATCAACTGCTTCTGCCCAAAACTACAAGGGCAATCCAGAATGTATCCTCATACTTCTAGCATGTTCCATGATTGTCCTGTTCATTCTCTCTGCAACACCATTCTCCTGTGGTGTTCTTGGAAATGTTCTTTCTCTACGTATCTCATTTAATGAACAATAATCATTGAAAGTCTTGCTACAGTATTCACCACCATTGTCAGATCTAAGGCACTTTAACTTAGAATTTGATTCATTCTCAACAAGGGCTTTCCATCTTTTAAAAGTTTCAAAAATATCAGTTTTGCGTTTAATACAATAAACCCATACCTTTTTTGTAGCATCATCAATGAAAGTAACATAATATTGGGATCCACCATGAGAAGCTACCTGAGCTGGTCCCCACACATCTGAGTGTACAAGCTCCAATTTCTGCTCCTTCTTAGTTTCCCCAACTTTGAGAAATCTCACTCTCTTTTGCTTTCCAAAGATACAATGCTCACAGAAATCAAGATCTAAATCTTTCAAATCTGATAACTTACCCTTAGCCTTTAAGATCTACATTCCTTTTTGACTCATATGACCCAACCGATTATGCCACATGCATGCATCTGAATCTAAAGTAGATAATTCAGAAAAGGAATCAGTAATACAGGTATATAAATATAACGTCCCTACCTTCCTACCTCTTGCCACAATAAAAGCACCCTTGGTGACTTTCCAAGAGTCTCCTGTAAAAGTAACCCTGCAACCAGATTCACCTAGTTGCCCTGCAGAAATAAGATTCCTCCTGAGGCTTGGCACATGCCTCACATCTTTCAATACCCATGTATTTCCATTCTGCAATTTTAGATGAACTTTCCCTTTACCAGTAATACTGCAAGATTCATCATCACCCAAATAAACATGCCCAAAATTGCCATGGACATAATTTCTGAAATAACCCTTATTAGGGGTTGCATGGAAAGAAGCTCCTAAATCTAAAACCCATGATTCAATTCTATTATCTAAAGAAAGAATAAGAGTATCTTGCATTACCTCTAATGCAACAAGATTCACCTTCTTTACCTTTGTCTGGTTGTTGATTCTCTTTATTCTTTGACCAACAATCTTTCTTTGCATGTCCTTTCTTTCCACATTGCCAACAAGTAATTCTCTTACTTCTAGATTTAGATATGCTATCCCTTGAGTTTGATTTCTCATTACTCTTACTCTTGGATCTCTCCTTTTGTCTGCCTCAGCTTTCTACATTCAAATCATTTCTCAGATTATGTTTCCTCTATACTTCTTCCTGTGAATTTCTTCATTCAAGATTATACTAACCACATCATGAAACTTCAAAATATTATTAGCAGATGTTGTATTACTAACAACCATTACCAAGTTGTCCTCAACTATTAGGCAAAGAACATAAGAATAAAAGTGCTTTTCACTTCATCATCAAACTGTATATGAAACCAATTTTAATTGATTTACAATAGATCGGAAATCATTCAAATGACTAGAGGAAGATTCCACCTTCATGCATCTTAGAACTAAATAGTTTATTCATCAAGTAAACTTTATTTGAAGCACTAGGTTTTTCATATAAATTAACAAGAGATTTCATTAAGTCTACCGTAGAAGTCGCTTCTGTAATATTGGAAGCCACGGATGCTGTCAGGCTCAATCTTATAGATCCCAAATCCTTTCTATCAAGAATCTTCCATTCTTCATCAGTCATCTTCGTAGGTCTAGACTTCTCATCCAACGGTAAGTACAAATCTCTCTGATACAGATAATATTCAATCTGCATCTTCCATAATTGATAATTTCAGCCGTCAAACTTCTCTACCTTGTATTTATTATCTTCTGTCATTGTTGTAGCTCCCACTCAATAAAAAAACCCTCTGTGAGTAAATTTGTCAACACACAAAACCCTCAAACAAAGATCTGATACCAGTTGTTGGGGTTAGCACACCGGTTGTACAGATAATATATCAGATCTAAGCATACATGCAAATAAAAGTGGATATTCTACCAGAAGAAATATACAAAACAAGAGATATAAATCAACACCGGATTTAATGTGGTTCACCCAGTGTGGGCTACGTCCACCAAGAAACAAGTCAATCTATTATTCAAAGCTTTTAAAAGATATACAATTGAAGATTTACAATCTTCCACACCTCTTCAGATGTACAATACTTTCTTTCACTTCAAGCTTTTGCTTCTTCTCCAAGAATTCTCTCTCTCACAATTATTCTCACAATAATCATTGACTTTTTCAAGTTCTTCATAATTCTTACTTCTAAACCCTAGCTTTCATGTTTATATAGGCATATAAAAACTTAGGGCACTTAGCCATGCAATTACAATCAATAGATATATTTTAATAATAAAAAATAGATCTAATTCCCGTGAGTTAATTAAAACACTCCACACATATGGTAACCGATGTTGGTTAGCCCTAACCGATGTCGGTTCCTCCTTGCCTGACCGATATCGGCCATATGTGACCGATGTCAGTCCCTACATAATTGATGTCGGTTACTGTGTTTTCTAGCAAGTTTCATATTGTATGCTAATTCGAAGTAATTGAGCTCCACAACTCAACAAGGTAGTCATGAAGGTGCAGACAAAATTTGAGGATCTAAGGAGTTTTGTGTAAGAAATTACAATTTTACCAAAATCGGGTTAAGTAAGGTATGTTAAAATAGTACATTGAATTCTTAGCATTTAATCAAAATTTACAAAATTTCTTCATATAAATAATAAGAGACATTTTTTAAGAGCATAGGGATAAAGATATTTTGCAAAAAATTTGAGGTCAAAAGGATGAAGGACAAGAAAGTTCTATCCATTTTTCAAGCACTGACTAAAACCATCCTAAATCCCATTTAAATTCGTTATGGAGAAACATGTTTGGTTATGCCTCAAAATGGAATTATTTTACCTTTAAAATGATTTGAGGGTGTAGAGAATTCATCAAAGCATCTTTCCATGGTCATTTCAGCTTATGACTCATGGTGTACCCCACAAGAAAGCAACCATTTTGTGAAGAATTCAGTGTGCAGGCCAAATTTGCAAAGAAACCCATGCTCAATTTTTTTTGTGAAAGTTGTTGGCGATTTTCTCTTGATGTTCATGAAATTATCTAGGTTAGTTGTTTGGATAAATGTGATGATATAAATGTGTTTGTGATCCTACCATTTGAGAATGCAATGAAGGGAAACCAGACCTGAAGGTATGAAGAGTATACATGATGAATTGCATCATAAAGTGATTATTTTTGGTCGTGAACAGCATGAAGATGTCCCATATGAGCTGAGAGAGTACTTGGTTTGGGTTGATGAAATTTTTGCATGTATAACTTTGAGTGATCTAAAATTTCCCCTCTGAGCTAGTGAAGAAGCTTGTTGTTATAACTGAGTAGATGAAGTTTTGTTCAAACAAGGTATGCCTCTGAATGTTTGTACATGTTGTTTGTGATGTCCTTCAACTGTTCAAATTGTTAGATGAGCTTAGAGAGCACTTTGAGGATGTTTGAACGTGAGGAGCCAAGACTAGTTTTTGAGAACACTAGAACCCAGTCAGACCAATTTTAGAAATTGGAGTGAAATGATGGTCCTTGTAATGTTTTTATGATTTATGTCAAATGTATGTGAAAGAAGACTTTAAGATATTTCTGTTGATGT
Organism: Taxus chinensis; assembly: GCA_019776745.2. Classification (NCBI taxonomy): domain Eukaryota; kingdom Viridiplantae; phylum Streptophyta; class Pinopsida; order Cupressales; family Taxaceae; genus Taxus; species Taxus chinensis. The sequence continues at coordinate 28,523,908 of CM034151.1, forward strand.
ATGATAGGTGATTGGATGCCAAGATTTAGTGCTCCACGTAATCAGATTTTGAGGATTGTATTTCTAAGTGTGAATATCTGATTTTTGCTTGTTCAACTCAGCATGTTCTTGTTTGAATGAGAGTGTTGAAGATCCTCTAGGAATCTGAAGGTAATGTAGAGAACACTCACCACCTTATAAAATCTTTGAATAATATTTGAATACACATTCTTTGAAAATTTTCAAGCACCTCCATGACTGTAATTTATGTACCTCCATGAATGCAAGTAAAGAGCTCCAAAGAAGAATAAAGAAGAAATGGTGAGCGAAGAAGAGTTTCAAGCAGTTATAAAGATAAATGAGGTGTGTTATAACATACATACAAGCATAGGACACTTGCCTTAAGTCAAATCAGCTAGAAGACAAAAGAGATCTTGTCATAAAGGAAGACAAAAGGTGACACGGAAGTTACAAAAGAGATGTCATATGTCAGTTTTCAATGTTAGAAGAATCTCATCAAGTGTGCAACAAATCAAGGAGTAATTTGGTGATCTAAGTGAAGGTTATGAATGCTTTAACAGGTATTGTAAGGTCTATATGTAATTTCACACCTATTCAGAGATAATCATTGCTAGAAATTAGTTTGTATGAGGTCATCTTCCCTTTCCCAATTCGAGTTGCATAGTGAAGTAGAAGTGTTCCTTCTTATAAGGTGAAGTGCAAGATTCATTTAAGAGGTTTGATTTGATGATTTAAAATAACTAATTGTGAGTATGAATTCATTGTTGATATAGATGTTATTAAAGGTGTAGTAAGGGTATGAAAATATGAGAATGTATATAATGCATTGAGGATTGAAATTGTGCAACATTTGTAGACATGAAAGAGCTGATGTTTGAGAGGGATATCTGATATGAGAAGCAAGATAAAATGAGTATAAAGAGGTAGCTTTGAGTGAGGTACTTGCAACATATGAAGAAGAGTGAGAACAGAAGGAGTCGAGTTGAAGAACTGGTCATAATTTATTGTGAGAGACAACACAAGTAAAGTGATCAAAACATTGTAAAGAAATCTGAGTGGATGCTCAACACTTAGGGAGTTGATGCTTCCTTGTAAGTGGCAACTTACAAAAGATCAAGTTGAAGCTTGGTTGAAGTGTTGGGAGTTGAAGCTTCCATGCAAGTTGAAGTTTTCTAAAGGTCGGGTGGCAGCTTGACGAAATTGCTAGAGTTGATGCTCCAAGTTGAGTAGATGCTCAACATGAAATCATTATAACATTTACAAGACATTCTTGTCCAAGTTATTTCTTTGGTTTCATTGTATTTTTCTTTCTTGAAGGGTTTCCCAAATTAAATCTTGTCTCTTATATGTGTTCTCTTGTTTATAGCTTGTGAATGATTTCGTGGTTTCATCATAACAAAGTTAAGTAAATTCAATTGTATGTCAAAATTTATATAAGCAATTATTCACCCCCTCTCTCAGTGCCTATAATTTCCAACATTCCAATGAACCAAAAATGTGGTGTAATGCTCTGTGACTCACAAAGGGGGTGAATGCCAATATTAGTCTGACTCAAGCATTTGCATATTTTATTTTTAGATCTAATGAATGCTTGAGGTTATTGCAAGAAGCTAGGTTTGTTTTAGAGGTATAAATGTGAAATATAGGGTTCAAGGTAGATCTAAATATACAAAAGTGTGATATAGGTGATAACAAAGAAACCCAAAAAATCAAATTCCAAAGAGTTAACCGTTTGAGATAGTAGGAAATGTAGTCACAAAATCATCCAATTTAGAAATTATTTAGTCTCGGTCTAATACTACTATTCATATGGTTTTTGAGTGAAGAAAGTACTAATTAACCCATGTCTTTTGGTCATTTTACTTTTATTTTTGTTATCACTGTAGACCTTCACCACATACTTGCCAAGTCATTTTTTGTCGTTTGGCGTCATTTAACCTTTCACTGGGGTGTCCAACTCAATACTAGGGCGCCCTAGGCGTCCTGGTCTCATTCGGGTCGCTCTTATCCTTTCTACACTTTCCCGGTACTTTTTGGGCATTTTCTGACCGTTTGAGCTTCTCATCTTTTTAGTGGTTGGCCTTTTTCGGGGTTAATTAAAAAATTAGAACAAGAGAACCATATAAATATAAAGTTATGATACTATAATGAGGGACCAAGCACTAAGCATTACTATCATCACCTAAGGTTGCATCCTTCAAAGGCTCCATTTGCATCCATCACAAGGCACAAGGTCGGTTCATCTACATCACATTGCATAGGAGGGAAGTTCATTCTATTCCATCCACCATTCTATTACATTTCTACACATAATTATTGCTTGCTACTTTCACAAAGTGCTACTAGCACAAGAGCACCTAGGGCATGATTACACACACAAGCACATAAAACTACATCATGTCTGATATGTAGTGCAACGCTTAGTTAGTAAGTCCACCATTGTGGCAGTTGAGGTCAGTATGACCCCTTCATATGCATCTTTATTTTTTAGGGGTTTGACGCTTGTCTTGGGGTTTTACAGGTCTCTTCTTAATCACGGATTACCAGTGAAATACAACTAAGTACAAAGAAGTTAGTGCGACAAGAAGCGAAGGGAGGCAATCATTCAGCAACACCTCGGAGGAAGGTTACTAAGCTTTTTCATAGACCAGGGTGCCCATATCTCAAATTATGGCACCCACATGTGCCCCTGTACCTATCCAAGCTTCCCAGTCCACTCAGATTTCCCAGATCTACACTTTTTTGGACTTCGGCACAGTCGTGTCTTCCTCTTGTTTCTCCAGCCATCTCTGCGACATAGTCCAACAAGCTCTTCGAATCAGCTGAGTTCTTTCTAACTCTCCTTGCACTCTAGGGTTTTACATTTCTACTTTCTTAGTTGTTTGGGTCATTTTCTTTATACATTTATTTGTTATTTACGGTTGTCCTTAATGTTAGATTAGCTTAGAATATAGAATATATTTCATATTTCACTTAATCAGGAAATGTTGGTTTGTGGGATCCAGTCCTAACCTTCTATATAGTCTTTCCCTTATACAGAGTTTGTGAAGAACAATTGATTTTGGTTTGTTGATAATCCTTCATATTTCCCAATTTTGGTAGTGGCATACTGTGAAGTTGATTTGAAACCAGCTAAGTCGTCCCTCTAACCCCCTTATGTTTTCAATTACTCTATCAGTTTGGCATGCTTGCAAATAACCTAGTTTATATTGTAATTATGTAAATAATTGTATTGTTCTATACCATGTACCATAGAGTATTCAATCCTAGTTAAAATAATTAAATTAATCATCTGAAATTAATTTAAGGTTGATACATTATCTCACAAAATTGAATTATCCACTACAATCTTTTACATCTAATAAAGTGTATTCAATTATGAATAATATACAAAAAAATCTTTTGGACTTATTAATTTCTTCTTCCTATCCATAAACCAATTTTATTCTTGTGTGAACATTAATATTGTAATTTGTAGACAATTTTATTATTATTTTATCTAGTTATATCATAAAATTAAATTGAAACAATTGTCAATAAATTGTAAAATTGAAACCATATTATAAAATTGGTATATATATCTTAAATACATCTATCTAATGTATGCCAATCTCAAGGTTTTTTATTTTTGATTTTTACGTAATACATGAATTAATAATTCTAGTACCTTTTCTCCCAATTTCTTTGTGATTAGTGTTAAATGGAATAAATATGACTTAATCACTTTATTAGGTTTGGAAAATTATTACAACAAAAAATGACTCCAAATTCTATTATATATCTAAAATATTTTAACTTTCGGATCAACTTCTCCAAATAAAACCAAAAAAACCTTCTAAATAAGTAACAATTAAATAAACATTAAATTTAACTTTAAAAATATAAATGAACATACTCATTTCGTTATATACCATATAATGCCTATCTTAATAAAAAGATAAATTGAATCAATTCACTTTATTACAAAAAGCCTTAACTCAATTACTAAAAATTTAAATTGAAACGTCTAAATAGTCTACGAGTATTTAAATTATGTACAAGTTTTCTTATATAACGTTGATATCTTCCCAATTTCATGGAAGGGGCTTGGGTTTCTTTTATCTTTTATTCTTTTATTTATTTTTGGGTTGTAAGAATGTTTTCAAAGTGGAACAATATGGTTTTAGGAATAAAATGATTTTTATTCATTATTATTATTTATAATTATTTAAAAATAAAATAAGCACCTAAAATTTCTGACATTATGTTGGCATATGGATTTGCACGCATGCAAATGACATGCAATAGTGTGAGAACAAAGTCCCTCCTCAATGAAGGTGAGGCTGCCTTTATTGAAAACCAAAACTGTATTTACATCTATACATTAAAAATTGTATGTGGGGGGGAGTTTTAGAACATCAATGGAAAGAAAAGTGAATGAGGGAGATGGAATGGAATGAAGGAAAGGAGTGAAATGGAAGGAACATGTAAGAGTTAGGTAAAACAGAGCCTAATATTGCATGAGGAAGAAAGACGAATAACTAACAAAAATAAAATGGAGTTTGAGTTAGCCAAACAAGAACGTGTAAAAGGGAACACACGTGAGCAAGTAGATAATCAGAGCTTGATCACTGTGAACTAGAACAACAGATTAATAACGTTGACAATAAGATCAAAGACAATATTTGCATGCAAGATTCAAACATCTAACATCTAATGAACATAAGAGCATCAAATGTTACAAGAGACAATGAATGAGACACAAAGTTTGTATTTCATTAACTCCAAAATGTTTTCACAAAAAAAAACAAAGTTTCTTCCTGAAACAAAGCTTGCACACAAAAGTATTTCTTCTCCTCTCTCAAAGTCACCCTTTACAAATGAGCCCCTCACTTCCTTTTATAACCCAAAAGTTGGTTACAAAGTAGTTAGAGTTTTAAATGCACATTAAATAGGGCACTTAAAAGTGACTTTTGACTTTTTCAACCAACTTTATTAAAAACAACTAAAAATAGAAACCACTTAAGTTAAAAAGTCATAAAAGAAATGGGCACACGTGGACCCCACTTAAATGACTTGGATGCACACATAGACATCCTAGTCAACAATGTGCCACCTAGATCAAAACACCTATGATCAGTGCCTTATCCATTGGACCAAGAGTCCGCCTATTCCGGTCGTACGGGAATGAACTCATTGATCATGCTCCACAATCCTCCAGATGACAAGAGAGCTGAGCTTGAAACTTGATCAATTCATCCACCTCTTCGTTTGAGCAACACCCTGGTGTGAGCAAGTTTGTCTTCATTCGCATTCACATTCACAATTACACACAATTCTCCACATGCTCCGAATAGCCTTCCATGATGAATTATTCATTTGTCGCGAGACTGTAGTTGTTACACCACCTTGGCTTGTTAGAATCCAACTTTTGATCTTTCGTCATTGAGAAGATCTTCCAAGAGCCAAAATTGCAATTCACTTCCTTGAGTTATGTATTTTGTCTTTATCACCATCCCAAACTGTTGGCATCCTGATTTGCTCACGATTGTCCAATTCAAGAACACTCCACCTTTAAAATTGGTTGATGAAGTATTGCGCACACTGCTAACTGAGAGCTAACAGGGACACACTTGAATGATGTGTCCTTGCTTGATGATTTGCACAATTGTACTTATCATTGGTCTTGGTTTTTTGATGAGTAGCTACGTACAACGATCAAGTGAAAACATTTTTTATGGACAAGATTCTCTCATTATTGATCTTTGCCGATAACAATGGCTTTTGACTTCGAAGAGACCAATACCAATAGCTACGACTTATACCGCATAATGAGGAAGTTAAAGGTTGCTTCCGCTTTGGAGCCGTTGGAGTTGAATCACCACACTATGTAGGTTTCATGGTGCATCCATTCAGGTGATGACCAATTCAGAACAAACATCGAGAAAATTGTGACTCACCTTCGGTTGATATGCGATCGCAAAATCGACCTATGTTGACGTGTCCCAAGTTGGTATCGGTGATGTTCTCATACTCTGAATGGAGCGTCGGGGTGATTAAAATGCCCTGGAACCTATACTGCAACATCATTTTATTTGGGAATGATATGACTGTGACAGAAACGTGATTTCAGGTAATTACTTCCATCTTACAAAACTGCACAAATTGCCTGTAAAACTGCCCTGGGAAAAATAGCAAATCTTGTCCTGAGAATTTCTCACTGCATGAGGAAGTATATTAAGGTACCACAAGTTTGTATGTCAGAAGGTTTTTTCCCAATCAAATTTTTTAGTCAAATATTAAAGGTCAAAGTTGACTCTTCTGAAACTGCTAGGAAAATGCAAGTGTAAAACTGTGAAAATCCCGTTTGGTCTTAGCCTAGGAAAAATAACAAACGTCACCCTGGGCATCTACAACTTCACAAGGAAGCATATGAAAGTGGGAAGAAATAAGCGAAATAATTATTTTCTCTTGACAAACATCTGAACTCAAAATATCAACTCTTGAAGTGAGCCACCTTGATAGGCTGAAAACTGTGCGTGAAGCGAAATCATGCAAATTGCATTATATTTGACCCCTTGAAAAATATCAAACAAAAGCGCTGTACATTTGAATTTTCGCAAATAAGTACATGAATGTGGCAATATTTCAAAGAACTAAACCATTTCTCTTGACGATCGTCTGGGCTCAAGATACGAATTCTGAAAGTAGGCCTTCTGCCAAGTTGAAACTGCGTGTGCGGCAACATCGAGCAAACTGGATTTTTCTTGGGTGCATGAAAAATATCAAATGAGGGGTTGTGAATTTGAATTTTGGAAAATGATTATACAAAGATGAGGAGAATTCAACGAACCAAACCTTTCTTCGCGACGATCATCCGACTTAGAGATATAGAGCTCCAAAGTTGATTACTTTAACGGATACAACCCGCGGCACGTTCTTTCCGCATCTATCATTTTCTTTATTGAATTCATTTTTCTTGCGAATGCGTGTAATTCCTTTGATTGGTTTTTATCTTGAATTATATAAGCGTGGATCTATATTTCTTCATGGCTGCGTAGTCTATCTCCAGGTGAAGGCATTGTGATGCAATTTCTTGTGCATGGAAATATATATATATATATATTTCCATGCACAAGAAATTGCATCACAACGCCTTCACCTGGAGATAGACTACGCACACACACACACACAGAGACACACACACACATTTGGATTGTTCTTCTTTCTTTTCTCCAAAGGTTTATGCACGTGTCTTTATTCAATTTTGGCTGCTTGGATATTCTTTTTTAAAACCTTGGCCTCTTTGATGAATGCGTGGGTTATTTTGCCTTTTGGAATTGCATTTTTTTAAATTTTTATATTAACAAATGCGTGGGTAACTCCTCTCAAAACCAAGACTGCAATTTTCTCATCCCCACGTGTGCCCTTTGCTGCAAAAAAAACAAACAAAAATTAAAACAAAATGCGTGGAATTTCAAAATTGTCTTTTGTTGTATTTTTGGACTGTCCCTTACTCCATGCGTGGGAAATTTTTTGTTTTCTTGCTGTCTTTTTTTCAGGCGTGGTGTTTTATTGTCTCCTTGCTGGGCGTTGGAAATTGTTTTACTGTCTCCTTGCCTCTTCAGCGCCCAAGCTCCTTTGCATCTGATTTAATTTTTGATTTCTTTCTTTATTGAAAATTGTCCTCCTATAAAACCTGCGCAGATCTTTATCTCCCCCACGTGGCCTGTTGGCTTTTAGCATGCGTGAAAAATGATGTTTATTTCTTTTCTCTAACCTCCAACATGTGGAAATTTGTTTTTGTTTTATTTTATTTATTCCAAACTACTTGTGCATGCGTGGAGACATCCCTCTGCTGGCTGTGGACAGATTTTAGAGAAATGTGTGGATCTCTCTCTCTATTTAGACTTGCCTCTCGTTGCGTTGGAACAGTTGTTCTTTCCTCCAAAAAAACGTGGTGATCTTCAAACTACTCCTGTGTGGTCTTTTGGACTGGGTGGAAGTTGTATTATTTTTCCTTTAGGTGGAGAGCTTCTTCAATATCTAGCTTTGTGAATGCACGATGATTCGTTGAGGGATGTGATAAAATATTACTTTGTTCCTTCAGAAGAAATAAGAAGCAATTGGAAAGTTTCGCACAACTCTTTCCAACGAGTCTGACGGAGGAATTTATGAAGGTTAAACCAACTTCCCTTCTTCCCAGGTAGTGGAATTAATTGCCAGGGGAAATGGGGAAAGCAACAGCCAATTGCCAATAGGAATGGCAAAGTGTGCTGGCAATCTCCGTTTAATTTCCCCATGTGGGAAATCGTAAGATTTCTTGCCCGTTTGCCAATCCATTGATTTGGCAATTGATGGAGAAAATCCCAGAAGTGGGAAATTAAAATAAAATTGCCAGGAAAGGGGAAATCCGGGTTCGGGAAGCCAATTTGGCATTCCCGGCAGTTAGAAGCACAAACTTACTTCCCCGGCAATAAAATAAAAATTTGTTGAATGACTTTTAATAATTATTATATTAATAGTTATTTAATTAAAAACCCCAAATTTAATAAAAAATGATTTTATCAAATAAAGGATAATAAATTAATTAAATATTAACTAATTAATTATTAATGCATTTTAAGACCTGGCAGGAGGAGCTCTTGCCCAAAATGGACGAAACGAAGATCGGTACGATCACAAAAATGAGACAACCGTGATGAGAGCGATGAATCACACAAAGTAATACTTTTGAACAATTTCAAAATTTTCATTTTTTTTAATTAATTTTGTGAAGTCAAAATTAGCTGATAACACATTATTAACTAAAAAAATATGCATTTATGTTTCATTATAGAGATCTCTGGCCCATTTCATTATTTATTTGTCTTTTTAAATGTTGGGTCAAAACTGTACAGATTGGTCAAGACCATAATACAGTCCTAACCAAGATGTATAGTCTTGCCTTTTTTATGTTTTGGGTCCTTTCTACCTTTTGGGTATCTTCTCCATGTTTTTTTCTTTTGTAATTTATATATATGGTTGGCTTTACACACCACTGAGATTCAAATTTCAAAGACTTTGATATATACAAGTTCACCTTAAATTTTTATCATCTAGCAAACACCTATCTATGCACCAAATACAATGTTAAGAATTCAAGAGTACACAATATTCACACTGCATATCACAACGTAGGAGGGCATAAATCTATTTTTGACATCTGCACACAATGGTTTCATAGGAGCGAAGGAGGATAGCTCACTGTCACTGTGGAAATATAAGGGCAACACTAGGTCAAGGGTTCTAGATTGCATGCACATTGGCACAATGCACTAGGAGAACTACATTGAGTCTAAAATGTAGTGCAATGCTCGGTGACTCACAAACGGGGTGACTGACAAGATTAATCTAACTCAAGTGTTTGCATATTTTATTTTTAGATCTAATGAATGCTTGAGGTTATTGCAAGAAGCTAGGTTTGGTTTGCATGTATAGATGTGAAAAATAGGGTTCAAGGTGGATTTGAATATACAAAAGTGTGATATATGTGATAACAAAAAAACCTAGAAAAATCAAATTCTAAAGAGTTAACGATCTAAGATAGTAGGAAATGTTGGCTTGTGGGATTCAATCCTAACCTTTTGTACAGCATTTTCCCTTACACAGATTTTGTGAAGAGCAATTGATTTGGGTTCGTTCAAAATCCTTCATATTTCCCAATTTTGGTAGTGGCATAGTCTGCAGGTGATCTAAAACTGGTTAAGTCGTCCCTCTAACCCCCCTTGTGTTTTCAATTACTTTATCGGTTTGACATGCTTGCAAATAGGCTAGTATCTATTACAATTATGTAAATAATTGTATTATTATATACCCTGTAACATAGAGTATTCAATCCTAGCCTTTTGTACAACGTTTTCCCTTACATAGATTTTGTGAAGAGGAATTGATTCGGGTTCGTTCAAAATCCTTCATATTCCCCAATTTTGGTAGTGGCATAGTCTACAGCTGATCTAAAACAAGTTAAGTCATCCCTCTAACCCCCCTTGTGTTTTCAATTACTTTATCGGTTTGACATGCTTGCAAATAGCCTAGTATCTATTGCAATTATGTAAATAATTGTATTATTATATACCCTGTAACATAGAGTATTCAATCCTAACCTTTTGTACATCGTTTTCCCTTACACAGATTTTGTGAAGAGCAATTGATTTGGGTTCGTTCAAAATCCTTCATAATTCCCAATTTTGGTAGTGGCATAGTCTGCAACTGATCTAAAACCAGTTAAGTCATCCCTCTAACCCCCTTGTGTTTTCAATTACTTTATCGGTTTGACATGCTTGCAAATAGCCTAGTATCTATTGTAATTATGTAAATAATTGTAGTATCATATACCCTATAACATAGAGTATTCAATCCTAACCTTTTGTACAGTGTTTTCCCTTACACATATTTTGTGAAGAGCAATTAATTTGGGTTCATTCAAAATCTTTCATATTTCCCAATTTTGGTAGTGGCATAGTCTGTAGCTGATCTAAAACCAGTTAAGTCATCCCTCTAACCCCCCTTGTGTTTTCAATTACTTTATCGGTTTGACATGCCTGCAAATAACCTAGTACCTGTTGCAATTATATAAATAATTGTATTATTATATACCTTGTAAGATAGAGTATTCAATCCTAGTTAAAACAATTAAATTAATCATCTGAAATTAATTTAAAGTTGATTCATTATCTTACAAAATTGAATTACCCACTAAAACTTATTCAATTATGAATAATATAAATTTTTTTTCTTTTGGACTTGTTGATTTGTTCTTCCTATCCATAAACCAATTTTGTTCTTGTGTGAACACTAATATTGTAATTTGTAAACAATATTATTATTATTATTATTTTATCTAGATATATCATAAAATTATAAAATAAAAAAATTGAAACAGTTGTCAATAAATTGTAAAATTGAAGCCATATTATAAAACTAGTATAGACATCTTAAATGCATCTATCTAATGTATGCCAATCTCAAAGTTTTTTATCTTTGATTTTTACGTAATATGTTAATTAATAATTCTAGTACCTTTTCTCCCAATTTCTTTGTGATTAGTGTTAAATGGAATCAATATGACTTAATCACTTTATTAGATTTGAAAAATTATTACAACAAAAAAATGACTCCAAATTATATTATATATCTAAAATATTTTAACTTTCAGATTAACTTCTCCAAAAAAAACCAAAAAAAACCTTCTAAATAAGTAAAAATTAAATAGACATTAAACTTAAATTTAAAAATGAAAGGGAACATACTCATTTCATTACATGCCATAGAATGCCTATCTTTAATAAAAAGATAAATTGAATTAGTTCACTATATTACAAAAATCCTATAATAATGTGTAAGTAGATTTTGGAAAATATACCTCTCCGGAGCCCTAATCACTATGTTGCCTTTGCCGGTGTCCTCGACAACGGCAGGTGCACGCTGGAGGTGTTGGGGTTTTCGTTGGGCATGGAGGAGGTGGCACCAGACAGGAGGAGCTGCTATGGTCGTAGACTGGAAAATCAAGGGGGCAGGGGCACTTCAGATAGTTCCAACAGTCCGGACGGCAGCGCGACCCCATCACTTGCTCAAAAATCCTTCCTAGCGGCCACTGCTGATATCTCGGGGCAGACTTCATCGAGTGTAGGGCTGCCATACATTGTCGAAAAAGCAAAGGTCACTCTCGTGGTTACTATCTCATATTCAGAGGTAACTGAATCTATCTTTGCCCTCCACAATTATGCCCTTATTTGTCGATTTAATGGTTTTTGGTCCCGTACTGAAGATCTACACAAATGGATCTTTTCTACTTGGACCAGTGCCTGTGAGATTCAGTTATGTGCTAAGGGTTTTTTTATTGTTTGCTTCTCCTCGCCTACAGAGTGTCAATAGATTTTTAATGAGCGTCCATGGTTCTGAGGCAACGCTGGTCTTTTTCTTACTCCATGGTTTCTGGAGTTTGATCCTTCTACTATGGTAGTTTTAAAAATGTTGGTTTGGGTTCGTCTTCCCAACCTTCCTCTCCCCTTTTGGCACCCTGCGGTTTGTGTTGCTATTGGTGACTCTCTTGGTCGATTCATTAAGATGGATAGTGAATGGCGCAAGCAAGGGTTGTTCACTTATGCACGTATTTGTATTGAGGTGGACCTCAGCAAAGGTCTTCCAGAACAGTTGGAGTTACACCATGATGGTTTCAAGTGGATACAAGTCCTAGACTATGAGAACACGGCTCTTCGATGCCGGTTTTGCCATCAAACTAGGCACCTTCAAGAATCATGCCCATTGTCACCCACTCAAAATAATAAGAAAAAGAACAAAGGGGCTTCTTCGTGGCCTAAATATTGGTAGCCATTTTCAATGCCGGAAGTCAAAAATTGTTCTCACCACGAAAAGTCAAAAGATATGAATGTTGAGATTCCCCGTGCTAGCAGTTTTGCCAAGCAGTTGCATGTATTTGTGTCTTCTTATTCTGACCCCAGTAAGGATTGCCCTTGCCTCAAGTTGGCTACCCAGCAAGCGTCATGGACTGTTGTCACTGGATCCAAGGAGAAGAAGGGACGTTTTGAGCCTCTTGTTTCTAGTTCTACTTCGGAGGCCGATGCCTTTGTATTTGGCTTTTGTTCTGGATCCATCCCTCGGGTGTCCATGTAGCTTGGCTTTCTTTTTATGTTTTGTTGTTTTCCTAGGCTCAACCTAGTTTGTTGGTGTTTTTGGGGCGTGCTCTCATATCCCCTACTTTTTGTTGAAAAGTTATCTTGTATCACGTTGTATTTAATATAATATAAGATCCTTTTTCATCAAAATTTAAATTGAAACGGCTAAATAGTCTAAGAGTATTTAAATCATGTATAAATTTTGTTGTATAACGTCAATATCTTCCCATTTTCATGGAAGGGGCTTGGGTTTCTTTTATCTTTTATTCTTTTATTTATTTTTGGGTTGTAAGAATGTTTTCAAAGTGGAACAATATAGTTTTAAAAATAAAATGATCTTTATTTATTATTATTATTTTTAATTATTTTAAAATAAAATAGAGACCTAAAATTTCTGACATTATTAACTAAAAAAATTAGGGGGGAAAAAAAATAAAAAAATCCAAATTTTCTGAAAAACCAAGGACACCCTCCAATCTCCCAATCGTCAATATTGCTTAATCCAAGTTCTATATTAATACGCAAATAACATTGGGATAAGTAGATGTCATCCCTTATCAACGAAAGTGATGAAGAAGAATTTCTTGTTTTGATAACGACATCTCTACTTGCGAACAGAGCCGTCATTTCCAGCGAGAAGCCTGTATTTATCCTTCCTCGTGAAGTTGGTACATTCAAACCCCAAAACCCCCGCAGTGATCTTCTGCACGGAGTTTGCAACTTCATGGCAGCTCCTTCCCCCTCGACAGGTAAGATCGGGAGGAAGTTCGTTCAAGAAATTTATTTCATAGACAGGGGAAGGATTCATGAAAAAGAAGAACGAATCCATGGCCTTGAACCCTCTGCTCGTGGATCCGTGAAACATCCATGTACGGCAGTTGATGGCAACGGGAACAATATGCTCCGTTAGCTCCGCAAACATGGCGCTGTATCGAAGAAGAAAAGGCTCCCTACAGGTAGTCCCTTCCGGGCACAGAGCCACGTCCCCCTTTTCCAGTACTTTGCTTATGTTTGCGGCGTCTAGGTCGCGGTTTCGAGTGAGCCTCACTGTGGGAATCGGCGCCAGAAACTCCGAGAGGCGTGAAATGGAATAGGTGACTGCGGCGACTGGCCTTCCCAGGGATTGGGACAGCATTATGGGGTCCAGGAGAGTTCTGTGCGAACAGACGAACATTGTGCCGTGATGCCTGTTGAATTTCTGTCTGTTGACGGACTCTGGGGGGTTTCCTCCAACCCTAATCCTTACCCCCATCAACCAGAATACATAGTACTGGATGCGCATTGGCAGCAATGCTCCTGCTGCGATACGGATCATTGAGAGGAGGAAGCCGAACGGCATCCATACAAATGTTATTAGCGCCATTAATGGATCTGGTCGCTGTACCAGGCGCCCGTCGTGGAATATTATGGGCTTCGGAAGCTTGTATTTTGAGAGTGGATCGGCCTTTGAGCTCCCAAACACACCGTACGATTCCTGCAAAGCGACACATCACCGCATTAAATTTTTGCAAACAAATTATCAATTCAAAATTCACATGAAAGTTGGAATTTTTAGATCAAAATCATAATGCAAAGGGGAAATTTTGAATCAAAAACCATTCAAATTCACATTAATTATAGTTTTTTAAACTGAAAATTCGCTGTTTACTGAAAAGTGGGTATCAATAATTTTCTACTAGCCAAGTTGCCATCCATCCACTTTGAGCTAAAATCAAAACGTCGGCTATGACAAATAAGTAAGTACGTAGGTATTAGTTTTAATGGAATCCCAAGTTTGTTCTGGGTATGGTTCTCCCCTCGTCCAAAATTAATACGTACCTATTTCTGAACAATTAAAACAAATATTTTGAAAAATCACAATTAATCATAGTCTATTTATTTTTTTTAATGTGTGAATTCTCACAATAGTTAGAGATAACCGAACTACTATCCACTCCACTCTCTTATCCACCTTCTAGATTAAAGATAAGTAAATTACTATCTACTCCATTCGCTTATCCATCTTTTATGTAGCATTCCACATCGTTAAAATCAGCGAGGTACAACTATTATCCACTCCATTCCCTAATCCACCTTGTAAGGGGCATTCTACGTTGTTAAAGTCCATCATGGGCACGATCCTAGCTTCAACCGATTGACTCTCTATGTCGGATGTCTTTAGGCCTTGTATTCAACAGGACTTGATCCCTAGTGGGTTCATTGAAAGTCATACATCAACACTAATAGATCAAAAGCCCTTCTAACTATATTACAATCTTTTAGTTAATAAACTTAAATTTTATTAACATCCTAAAATTACATATTAATTTTTTGAAAAAATAATTTAAGATTTTGTAGTTATATTTAAAATCGAAAAATAAATAAATAAATAAGAATTTTTTGAAAGTTAGATGGTCATATTATACATATAACATTATTTAACACTAAATAAAATGATAATATGATCTTATATTGAAAACTTTTTAGACATTGTCTTTTAATTATTAATTATATTTTAATAATGATTTTTAAACTTGGTTATAGGAAAAATATAAATTCATTATTTATGAATTTTCTCTTTCATTAATAAATATGTATTATGAGGGCTCAAGGTCTTGGTCTATTGGTGAGTTACAAGTAGTTTGTAATCATCAACCCAAGTTCCATTCCCATTGAGCCCATTGAACACTTTCAATAAGTAGCCATGGAGACACCTTGAGGTAGGGGTCGAATTTCTCCATGTGAACCAAGCGGAACATAGCGGGACACTCCGAATGCAGATCGCTCAGGGGACATTAAGGACCTAGGCCCACCTCCATGTCACACTTAGAGAAAGTGCTCCTCCAAAACTACCACTCCAGTTCATAGCTCTGGTATAATAAAAGCATTTACCATCCAAAGTTTAGCCAATAGGGTGGGAGTGGTGCAGTCAAGTCACATGGTTGTGTGTTTGCCCACCCAGGTTCAAATCCCCCCGAGGCACGATCCTCCTCAAAGGTGGTTTCGCCGCTAGAGGCAGCTTCTCTACTCGTGTTGACATTGGTGGTTTCTCCTCGCTGCTGACACTAGTGGCTCTCCTCTCACTGCTGACGCTGGTGGTTGCTCCTCTCGTAGTTGACGCTTGCTTCTCCTCTCACTGCTAACGTTGGTGGCTGCTCCGCTCACTGTTGATGCTCTCGCTGCTGTCACTGGTGGTTATTCCGCTTGCTGCTAATTCTGGTGGTTGCTCCTCTTGTTGCTAACGCCGATGGTTGTTCCTCTCGCTCCATTCACTGATAGTTGTCCCACTCGCTGCGGCCATTGTCGTTGGTCGTTGCATTTTCACTATGGTTTCATGGTTGCTCCAATTGGGTTCCTAAATAGTGGTCCCCTTCATTGTAACCAGGTTGTAGTTCCTCTCAAGATAAATCCTCAATTGTACAAAGATGCGGGTCCTTTCAAACACCCTCAATTTATCCTCAATCCAAAAAAATAAAATATGTATGATGCTTCTATTTTAAATAATACCTATATTTTATATTTATTATTGTACATAAGACCCCACTACAAAAAGTTGTTCAAAATAAAATATGAAAGGAAAATCATTGTTGATCCTTATAAGCCATAATAATTGTCACATTAAATAAGTAGAATGAAAACAAAAACAAGAATTAAAAATAGATAATATTGAGTATCTCTAAACTATATTACTCTTGTATGGCATAAAAGGAATAAGATACTATTTCAGCGAGTTGGAGATAATGCGCAAGTAGGAAGAAACGACATCTTAAACTAAATAAGTACCTACCTAAGTCTGTTTTGAGCATTCATACACATGCCTAGTTTTTTACTTATTAAATTAAGCTCTAAGTACAAACTAGCTGTTTGCAGTGGTAACTTTTGTGGTCCGGTTATGTCGAATGTACGTAAATATAACCCTTTTTTTCCCGTTACCATTTCATAAAAAGATAGACAGAAAAACATTGCTGGTGATAGAAAGCTCACAGCAAAAAACTCGAGGCAACAACTAATTATTGTCGCTGCAATTCTGCCATTAAATGAGATTTTCAAATTTGAAAAAGGAATTCATACGATACTTGAGTAATACATACCTTACAAAGAGAGAGAAAATGTGCAGTGGAATCGTACTTCCCAACGCCAACATCGATCATACATTCTCCGACAGCTTTTTTGACTGCATCTTTCTTTCTCAAACCCGCGACAACAAAACCAGGCGGCTTCACAAATCCAGTGGCTCTGCCATGGCCGTCAACCTCTATTTCAGTCCCAATCACGGCATCCACTCCAATGTATTCCGCCGCAAACGGCTCGACCAACACCCGGGGAACCGCCGTGACGACGATTTTCCTCCCAAACGACGAAAACACTCTCCAAACCTCGTCATTCAGATCCTCCGCAAAAAATTTAGGCAAAACAGCTCTGGCCACACCGCCTATCTCAGAAACCGTCACGCCTCTCATGGATATATAAATCATCAGCTTCATTGCACAGGCAGCGGAAACGAAGGTGTAGAGAAACCACACAAGAGGGGCAGCGAACAGCAGGAGGAGGGATCGAGTGACGCCGGATCCCTCCAGGCACAACAACAGGAAATAACAAAACGGATTGTGCCCTCGCAGCAATGCGCCGCACAGATCCGAGACAACCGTCTGCATCTCCCTGCCTTTGCTGCTGCATTTCTCTATTCTTTCCATACTAAATTTTTCTGCTTCTAATTTCAACTCCTCCTTCCCTGCGCATATAATAATTCCGTTCGGGAGTCCGCTGTGTAATACAGTGACACACAATTTCCCAGAATTAATCGCCAAATTTTGTCTGATACACAGTTTGGCCTCCACTCCAGCTATTTATACCCCGAATTTATGGTCAAATTCCTTTTCGGGTCACAGAATCATTGCCGAAAAGGGCAAGCAACAACCAATTTTTTTTTTTTTCAGGGCTGGCAGTACCAAGTTATTATTATTAAAGCAGCATTGAGCAACTGGTTAAATGGATAATTGTTGGGCCGGGCGAGACAAGGGTAACTCGTGGGCCGTGATACACAGCGCCAGCGCGGCAGATTAGCTGGTACAGTTTTAGTGTATTAATGGCGTCAATAAAATGTCCGAGCTACCCACCCCCTCAAGTTTCAACGAAACGAGTTCTTCTTCTGGTTGAGCGACGAACCACTCAAATCCGTATGCAAAAGTGGGTAAAAACATTGAAACTTGTCAATGTCGAAGGAGTGAGTCAAAGTCTGATTGAAACTTACGGGGGCCAGGGCGGCTGAGGGTCGTCCTAACCTCGTGTACAGTGCGACTATTGTCGGCCCCCGCCCATATAAAATGAAAATAGGGTCCCATGCTCATATGACCTGCCTGCCAATTTTCGATGGAAAACATTTATGCGCGTGATAGAATCATACTCGTAAAATAGAAATGTGAGACTTGCCTAGCTCTTCTAATGTTGCAATAATTATAAGGAATACTTTACAAGTCAATGCCTTCCAACAAAACACATACATTGCAATCACATTTATAATGATATCTAACTCTTTAAATTATATCTAACTACTATGGATATCTTAAATACATTTATCTAAAATAACCCCACCATATAATTTGAAGGGTGACACATGTGCAGTAAGTATACCGAAAAAAATTATAATAAAAATACACCAACGCATATTAATTTTGAAGTTAACACATATTAATTTTGACACTTATGTTAGTGCAGTAAGTATACCGAAAAAAATTATAATAAAAATACACCAACGCATATTAATTTTGAAGTTAACACACATTAATTTTGACGCTTATGTTAGTGCAGTAAGTATACCCAAAAAAATTATAATAAAACAAATATAATATAATACATTTATTATAATAAATGTATTTATATGAAATACATCAATCATATCAATTTCAAGGTTCTACCTTGAATTTTTCACATATTACATTAATCAATAACATGACTAAATTCTCTTTCAATTTCTCATTAATTTGTGGCAAATGGAATCAATTTATCTTCGTCATTCTCGAAAAAATCTATTGAAGAAAATAGGACCCAAACATTACAATATAACCAAGATATTCCTATTTTAAAATTGAATTCTCGAGTACAAAAGGAAAAAAAATAAAATAAAAAACACCTAACTAATAGTTCAATGGAAGTCAAATTTATGGATGAATTGTCACATGACGGTCAAATAGACATCAAATTTAATGTGAATAATAAAAGTGAACAACTCACTCCATTACAACCATGGCGGCCATTGTAAGAACGCCTCTCGACGTAATTATGATTATTCTATGCTATAGAAACTCTACGTGAATATGCTTTAGAGTGATATCATGTTTGCCTTCTTTTTAAAGATTAAAAAAAACTTAGCAATTACACTAGAGGGTGTAATGGTTACGTCGATAGGGATGTGATATCAAGAAGAGAGATAGAAACACAATGGTTGCAAAAAGTAAAGACTATCAATATATCAATGGGAGAGTAAGGACACAAAAGGGAGAAGGGGCCAATTACACAAAAGTATAATGTGGAAGAGTCGTAGCACTTTTTGTAGTCTCGCTTTAGCAATTAGAGGAACCTTGTACTTAATATTACTTCTTCTCTAGACAGGAAAAGAAAATAGTAGATAGTAAACAATTTGTTATCGATTCAGGTTTGTGGAGATATCTTAAACTACAGTGCATTTTTAAGCATTTGAATGATATAAATAAGCAACGAGGAAACTATTAACATATTCCTAACATGCACAACTTTCTGCAAGTAAATCTATAGTTTTCTAAAAATGAAATAATCAATATAATATAGCTATTTTTTTAATGAAGATATTGATGTTTCAAAAGAAGGATATGACTTAATAGTTTTCAAAACAATGATAACACAAAATGTGTTGATAAAAGGCATATACACGAATAATTTAATATTATTATATATTCTGATTTTGATGCTATCATAATGCATTGTAGAAGGCATATACAAGAATAATTTAATATTATTATATATTCTACTTTTGAATCCTAGTTATTGATGTCACAGAGGAATGCACCTTTTGGGGAGTGGTGTGATGACTCCCCTTCCAACTAACAAAATTGAAACACTCCTAGGTTGTGGGTGACCTAAAGTTAGAGTAGGTCTCCATATAGGGTTGTTTCCTCTCGTATAAAACCTAAAACTAACCTCTTCTCTATTGTATGAAATGGGAAAAGGGAGAAGGAAAGACTAAATATAAAAAGGGAGTGATGCACCAGAAAGTTTGAGGACTTTTAGACTTGTTTAAACCACATGAACCATACACAACTTACAAATGAATATGTCAATATAAAAGTGTTTCAAAGAAGGATTTGAAGTTGTGACAAAATAAAAAAGGGAAACAAACGACCCTAGAAGGGCAATTTAGTAAGCTCCCCAATTAGATCTTATACATACACTTTGTTAAACACAATTTATGACCTGCAAATTAACATATAATTGCATAAAGGCATGGAAATTAGACTGTAAATCAAGGATAAAACAATATCACGAGATAAAAACAACTTAAGGACAAAATATTGCACAATAAACATGTTGTAAGAAGGTAGAAATAGCTCCTTTATTGATCCAAGAGGTGAAAACAATACAAAAGATCACCCATGACCCCTGCACTTCATCTATGAACGCTAGATAACTCTAGGATAATTAATAGAAATTCAAGAGATCCCTTTTTACTATGAATTCCATGGATTTTTATAGAGAATTGAGAGAAAGAAGAAGTGGAAAAGGAGGAGACATGCAAATCTGATCAGTTGAAAATAGAAAAGCAAGAGAGTGTTGTATGTTCATGTTGCCCTTGTGCTCTAGAAATAGTTGATCTTGCTTGAAACTGGCATATTAATGCATGGAATGAGTAATTCACACAAAAAATAGGCAAATTCTATGCTTAGGAATGGATATGTCTATCCAAAAATAGAATTTGGTGTCCCTTGCAGGCTCATGTTGATTTTAGCCTTTTGTGCATGATCAAAATAAAGTCTTGCTTGCATGATCATGCCAATCTTAGCCTTTACATGATCTAAATTTGCAAACTTGAGTAAATAGATGAGCTAAAAATAGCTTGCTAGGTTGTTTCTAGATTTTCGTGTCTTTTTTCTGGCCTGTAGACACAAAATCATGCACTTGGGTACATTTCTAGGTCCTAAACACATAATAGCATTCATGTGATTCCTAGGAAAGAAAACTAGTAATTAACAATTGTCCTTGGCCTCTTGTCTTTGTTTCTTGCTTTCTATTTGGTCTTTTATACCCCACATACCAATCTGTATTTTACTTATTTATCTTTTATGGCTCCAAACACCAGCACCCAGCCAGGACAGGAGCGCCCAGGTGCTCCTATCCCCTCTTGGTGCCCCTAGCCCTTTTCCACCTTACTTGCTTCTTTTGGGTCTCTTTTATATTTTGAGCATATTTTCCACTTATGGGTCGGCCTTCCAGTTGCCAATTACAAAATTCAAACAAGGGAATCATATAAATACATAGCTATGTGTTCAAAATTAGGGACCAAACACTAAGCATTTACTATCATCACCTAAGCTTGCATCCAAAGGAATCTAAAGCACTTCAAGGCATCCTTCTAACATTTATTCAAGGGACAAGGGACTGCATTTTTCTGCATACACAACATAGGAAGGGGAAGTTTCTCTATTCCATCCACACAATCTATTACATTATTACATCTAGCTACAACTCGTTATCAAGTGCACTTACACAAGGGCATCCTAAGGCATGATTCTTACACACACTCGCCAGAAATACATGGAATTTGAGATGTAGTGCAACGCTTGGTCATAAGTTCACTCTTGGGGTGACTGTAAGGGTCAATCCGACTCCCCATATTGCATCTTTTTTTTTAGATTTCATTTGGTATTGTGGGTTTTACAGGTGATACCTATTTTACAGGTTACAAGTACCTTCGACGATAAAATAGTGACACAGGTAATCAACATGGAACATTTGCGACACTGTAAAAATCAAATTTTGACCATTTACACAGTCATGAGTGCCTAGTATCAGTCTCCAGCACCCAGGCACCCATGTCTAACCATGGGCACCCATTTTTGGCATCATCCGTGAGCTTCAGAATTTATCTTGAGCATTGACGACGCAGTTCACCTCATGTGCAACAATTTTCCCATTTTAGAACACTTTAGGATTAAGCACATATCAACTAAGTCATCTTTCTTATATCTATTTCTTAGGGTTTCGTACTTTGTTTTCGTATTACTTGTGTCCTATTGTATTTAGCAGTTGTATATCATAGTTTACATTCGGTTACTCTGCAATTAGGGTTTAATAACTCTATTTTTGTTAAATCATTTGGTGAACCCAACTTCGAATGCGCTTGGATCCTTCTTTTTCTTCTCGCATGGCTCCTAAAAATCCTCTAATCTCATTACATGAATTGCTTCAAATGCACCCACATTGTAAATATGTTCTTCAAAAATACCTAGACACTATGTATCTACCTTGCAGTACATCACTTGCTCAAGTAACTGTCATCTTCAATCATCTATATGATGACTCTATCGCTCCTAATCCTCTTTCCAATCAACCCATCTTAGAGTCAATTCAAGATTTACATTGTTTATTTCGAGATAGCATTCAAGCTATGGAAATAATGATTACATCTCTTAAATCTGAAAACCAACATCTCAAGGATGCTTCTCAAGCCCATGCTAGTTCTTCTTCTACATCTCATTCTACCTCTATGACTGCCACATGTGTTCATATCAGTGAACCCCAAGTCTTACCGCTCCCCATGCCTCTCAAGTTTGATCTCAATGCTAAGCAACATGATATTCTTCCTCAACTCCTCACTCATCAATTGATCAACTTGTCATCCACTCATTTTTATCCTCTTTATCGGCTTGTAAAATACCAAGGTCGCCCGTATTGTAATTATCATTGAATCAATGGACATAATGACAATGATTGTTATGCTCTAAAACGAAAAATTGACCACCTTAAGGATCATGGTCTCATTTCATTTGCTACACAAAATGTTGCTACATGTTTATCTCCAATTGTTACATCCCACTAGGTTCCTTAGTTTATTTCATCTATGTCTAATGAACATCATGCCATCGTTACTAATGTTCCCTCTACAGTAAGTCAAGAGCCGTGTAAGCAACTTCCTCTCAAAATCAGTTCAACCCCTCCTCCTCTCAAGTCTTCTACCATGTCACCAACTCCTAAGCAACTTCCTCTTAAAACCAGTCCAAAACCTCCTCCTCTCAAGTCTTCTACAACATTATCAATCCCACATAAGCTATCACCATTCAAGATCCCTTCCCACCCTACCCCACTTTCGTTTCTAATTCATTTTGTCAAGCAAATTATTCCTTATAATGATGGCCAAGAAACATTTCAAGCCCCGTCACCATCGCAATGTCTTTATTTCATCATCCAATAGATATCCATCACTCACATGTTTGGGGGGCATCACAACTTATCCCCCCTTTTATTGCTATCAAATGTCTCTATCATCTCATACACTTAACACTTCGTGCTTAATGCCTAAACATTTCTTAAACATCACTACAAATCCTTTAATACACAACTTGTATCTTCATTACCCTATGATGCACTCTAGTTCCGTGGTTCATACTCGACTATTGAGGGTCTAAATATGAAATGAACCTCACATCATTCACTCTTTACGCTCTACGATTCATGATCTATCTTTATAGTGCGCATTTTCAAACCATTTTCTGATGACGCACTCTTGTTCTATGATCCATTCTTGGTTGTTGAGGGGTATTTTATAAATGAACCTCATCTACATTCGTTGGGGGCACGTTGCTCCTATCACATTTACATTACATATCATTCCATCCCATTCATACACAACATATTGCATATTGTGGTTACATTTATTCTTGTTTGCTTATACTTACATGTACACTTTGTTTCCCATGCTAGACGAATACTTAGTATGTCAATATCTTTTCTATATACACATGTGCATTCACTTTCTCTCTAGTTGTGAATGCAAACTTCTTACAGGTATTTACACATTGCAAAGGTGTTTGGCACAATACCTCTTACCAGTCCCATCGAGGATTTTGGGGCCATCTACTTTCTCACACATTACAGGTGTTATTGTTTCATAATTTAGTACTTCCTATTCTTACTAGCACACTACTTTACATTGATACATACATGCTTTAACATAATTTTTATCTTTCTAACATGCTAACGGGTGCTTCATGCACAAAATTTTCCTTGCAGGACTAGTTGTCACCATGGTTGTCTAATACATTTTTCTTGTTATTGTTTACTATTGTCTGTCATTGTTTGTGGGTTATGCCCTCTGTCTTTTTTATCACTATTTGTATGCTTTTGGCCGCTTTGACCTTGATTGTCTTGTGACATTGTGAGTGATGTCCCATGGTTGAAACCCACTTTTTGTAATCTATCTTTTATGCACACTTGCTTGTTGCATTGCTTTTCTATGACATGCTTCCTACTTTTTCGGCTAACACATATATCTAGCCACCAAGGGTTAAATTTGACGGTTGTTTAGACTTTTTTTCGTGATTTTAGATGTAAAATACTTTCAAATATTTTATAGAACTGTTACATGTGACTTGCATGTTTAAAATGTGACCGTTAATTTTTATATACATTTATATAAAAAATATATTAGTATATATTAAGCATAGCTAAATAAATATGGAATAGTTGTTTATAAATTTTATAAGTAGTGTGTAAATAACAATGTTTTTTGTTTTTTATAGGTAATATTAAAATTTTACCGTCACCTTTTTTTTTTGACAGGTATAGTTGGCCATCAAATTTAACCCATGTTAGCCACTTTTTTTTCATGTGCCTTGGTTTCTACCATGCACATCCCCTTCCCCTGCAGGGTTATGGTTCGTATCAGCATCAAGTCGTCTCTTTGGGCCGCATAATCCTATCAATATGGCATGCACCCCAAATGGGGGGCATACATTGGGTGAATAAATCACCCCATACAACAGCTCAGAGCTACAACACAATATAATATAACACATAATCAAAATAGGAACATAGTTGCAGAATGACCCAGAAACTGACTTAGGTCCTCAACACAACATAGACACTAGCTCCTAAGCTCATATAGGAGCCCCTGGGCACCTATGTCTACCCCTAGGTGCTAATGTCTTGGGGAACATACAATCAATTTCTTAGATCATGACAGTTCACGATAGTTTACAAAGCAATTTTCACAGTACATGCACAATCCTCTGGCAAATTGAATGCATTCTATCTCCATTTTCAATCAGAACAAATAATACATTCGGAACAAATCAGGGACAACATGAAAAAAATAGGAACACGCCATCTGTAGTGGCATTTATCGGGAAGAGTCATGGAAGGAGAGTAATACTAGAACTCTCTCCCAAAAACTCGTTGAAGGAGAGTAATATTAGACCTATTTGGCATGAGATCACCCAAAAAACTCACTCTTCATAGCAGCTCAGGATATTTTTCTATCCTTTTACACACTTTTACATACTTATCCACAATTTTCTCTGATTTTTCATATACACAACTTTGACTACATTCTTGCTCTTCTTTTTTTAGGTTTGTCCTTACAAGAAGTAGAAATCACAAACACAAAAACAAGCACAAAAAATAGGTATAACACGATACAACACATACACATACACCTCTAGGGTCATTTTTCTTTCCTAGTTTCCACGCTTCACTTGTCCGCTTGGCACGCTTCTCGTCGTACACTCTACATGTTTATCAAGTACACATCTTCCATCTACTTTATGTTGTCGAGTATTCACTCAACAACATAAAGTGGTGGCAAATGTAGACACGAAATCACACGCTTGTGTACATTTATTGGTCCTAAACACATATTATCATTTATATGATTCCTAAGCAAGAAAACTAGTAATTGACGACTATCTTTGGCCTCTTTCCTTTGTTTCTTACTTTCTATTTGGACTTTTATACCCCATAGCCAAGTCGATATTTTACTTACTTATCTTTTATGGCTCCAGACACCAGCGCTCAACCAGGACAGGACCACCCAGGCGCTCCTGACCCTTTTCCATCTTACTCACTTCTTTTGGGTCTCTTTTATCTTTTGATAATCTTTTCCACTTATGGGTCGACCTTCCATTCGTCAATTACAAAATTCAAACAAGGGAATCATACATATACATAATTATGTGTTCAAAATCAGGGACCAAGCACTAAGCATATACTATCATCACCTAAGATTGCATCTAAAGGCACCTAAAGCACTTCAAGGCATCCATCTAACATTCATTCAAGGGACAAGGGACTGCATTTTCTACATACACAACATAGGAAGGGGAAGTTTCTTTATTCCATCCACACATTTTATTGCATTCTTACATCTAGCTACAACCTGCTATCAAGTACACTTACACAAGGGCATCCTAGGGCACAATTCTTACACACACTCATCAGAACTACATGGATTTTGAGATGTAGTGCAGTGCTTGGTCGTAAGTTCACTCTCGGGGTGACCACAGGGGTCATTCTGACTCCCCATATTACATATTTATTTTTTTGATTTGATGTGGTATTGTGGGTTTTGCAAGTGATATATATTTTACATGTTATAAGTACCTTCGGCAATCAAATATCAACAAACAAGAAATCAACATGGAACATTTTCAACACTTTTGTGACACTGTAAAAATCATATTCCAACCATCCGCACAGTCACTGGCGCCCCATAGAAGTCTCCAGCGCCCAAGTGTCCTTGTCCAGTCATGGGCGCCCATGTCTGGCATCATCTGTGAGCTCAAGAATTTATCTTGAGCACTGACGACACCGTTCACCTCCTATGCAGCAATTTTCCCAATTCATAACACTTCAGGATCAAGCGCAAATCGGCTAAGTCATCTTTATTATATCTCTTACTCAGGGTTTCATACTTTGCTTTCTTTTACCTTGTGTCATATTGTATTTAGTAGTTTTATATCATAATTTACATTTAGTTACTCTACAATTAGGGTTTAATAACTCTATTTTTTGTTAAATTAAGGCTTGTCGATGAATTGGAGAAATGTTGGAATGAGGGAATAGTTCCTTATGTTCCCTTTGGAGCCAACATTACCAATTTGTTAAAGGATTCAGACATGGCGGGATTTTAGATAACTTGCAGAACCTTGGCACTATTCCACAAGTGCCTAACAATGTTAACTTTACTAACTAAGGCCTCGTAAAAATATGGCAGGTGGTCAGGGAATCAAAGGAATGTCAGAACATGTGAACTATTCTAGTGTTTAGTGGCAGGGCTGTTAACCGATCACTTACCCTTTGAACTATTATCGACACCTGCAGGAAAGTGGGGAACTAACCGAACTATGGAACTACTCCACAAGTTACCAATGTGAATGCTTTATCCGATTTGCCACATTTGTCTCTATTATTAGCTCATCTAGGAATTCAAAGAATCGACAAAACAGAACAATTGTTCCCTTTATGCCCATAAAACCTAATTTATCTTATTTCTTAGTGCAATGCAGTGAACGGGGAGATGCAGAGAACTTAGGGAATGATGGAACTGTTCCCTCAATTCCTGAAAGGGTAGATTTATCCATTTTTCCTGGTTTTAACCCAATTTCTTGTAAATTTTGACTAACTCACTAATAGGGAGACTTAGAAAGATGGATTGCCCAAAAAACTATTTTTTTTCCATAACTTGTAAAATTTCATTGATCCATGACAACACCATGATAGCTAGGCCTAGTTTTGGATAACAATATGAAACCCTTCTGAGAAACACTTTTGCATTAACATGTTCGTTTGTAAGTTGTGTATAGTGTTTATGATTCCTGTGGTTTATCTATGTGGTTTAAACAAGTCTGAAGATCCTCAAACTTTCTAGTGTATCACCCCCTTTTTATTTTTAGTATATCCTTCTTCTTTTTCCCATTTCATATAGTAGAGTAGAGGTTAGTTTTCGGTGTTACACTAGGGGAACCAACCGTCTCTGGAGACTCACTCCAAATTTTAGGTCACCCACATCCTAGGAGTGTTTTAATTTTTTAGATTGGAAGGGGAGTCATCACACCACTCCCCAAAGGGTGCATTCCTCCATGAAAACAATTATCAAATATGAAAGTTCAAGATTATTGGATTATTCAATGTCCCCTTATTAAAAAATCATGGAAAATGGATTTGCGAGATTTAGAGTGTAGACACCTGTAGTTTAATCAAAGCACTATTATTTCTAATATTGCACTTACTATTCTCTTCCTTGTAGATTGAAGACACCTCGTCAATTAGATTTATCTAACTCCCCTCGTATGACACTCTTTTGGTCGTGTTTCCTCTTGTACACTAATTAAATAGGTTATAATAACCTATTCTTGGCTAATATTCTTTTCTTTACCACCTCTATTAGCTCCCTAGAATATCAATCCACTTCATTGGATTGATTAGGCCTTTCAGAACCCTCCTAGAAATCTAATTTCTCTCTAAATAGGATTAATTATCCTCTAAACATGGTTAGATAGTCTTAACCATGATCAACCTCTCTCTAAAACTAGTCAAATCTTACTTTGACTTGCTAATTAACTTGTTGACTCCCTTTTTAGTCCCACATGCACCAAAAAGCCTCCCATTTCCCAAATGGAAAACTATAAATAGCCTACTACCCCTCTCTCATTTCTAAGAACACTTCTTCCCTCTAACCTAAACTATAGTATTATTGTTAGGATTAGGAGTTTCATTTCATTCTATTGAGCTATTTGATTTGCTTTCACATTTCTATCACACGACATGGATTAAATGGGAAGAACCATTGGCCTTGAAGCCATTAATGGTGAGATCCCATTCTCTTGAAGCATAAACTGATTACTTAGATCCTTTTAGGTTCATTTACTTTAAGCTTTCAAGAATAGAGGTTAACTTCATTTGTTTAAGTTGCTTGTTTACTTCAAGTTAATGCATGCAAATAGGATTCCTTTATCATTTCTTATCATATTGTAGACACCTATAATTACGCCCAAGCAATTTAAATACTTAAATTGTGCTAATTATCCCCTTTCTCGCAAATCAACGACATATCGTCAAAAGCACTCATTTTCCCTCATATCATCATTAATTAGTTACACTAAGCTAATTAATTAAGTTGCCTATCCAACAAATACCCTAATTAACGACCTTCCGTTAATAAATCCACCTTTTTTCTAATTACTTAATTATTATTACTTAATTAAGTCCTTCCCTTCCATTAACTAGACATCAATATTTAATTGGATTTAATCCACTGATAATGCCGAAAGCGGTACTAATAGTGCCCTCTAAGTAGCTGCTATACGCGGACAGCGACCGATTAATTAATCACCTTTGATTATAAAATACCCCCAACTCCCCATGACTTGCTCAACATGTATTCAAACCCTGCTAAAGTAGGTTAACCATGTAGAAAGTCAACCTGGAAGACAGGACGAAGCAGGGTGGGACCCGGTATCCCACATTCTGAAAGGGGGTGTGAATCCTTTATCCTTTGGGCTTATATAAAGATCCCTCCCCCTACCTTTTTACTCTACATTACTTTACACCTAACCTTTCTTAAGGAGGAAATGCAAGCATGGAAAGAACGAAGAGATTGCACTTGCCCTTTTGAGATTATTCATCATCTTGAAGAGTAACCTTTCTAAGTGCTTGGGTCATATGGGAGGTGGTCAAAGGGGCAGGGTAAGCCCAACTTTGATGAGCCCCCAAGTCCTAGGTTCTTGGATCATTAAGGACAACTATTTTGATAGGCCCTGGAGCTTACTTAGGTCCATGCATTGATGGGGGGGGGTTAGAGAATAGAGGTTAGATATTTTAGCAGGGGTAGTTTCCAAGTTTGTAATTGATTACTGCTAGTTCTAACCCTTGTTTAAATTCTTATCATGATGGTGTTTATTTTGATGGGGGGGGGAGCGAAAGTAGGAGAGCGAATTGTGGAGGTGGTAGTTCTTGTTTCATTTGATTTTAAGCATTAATTCAAGTATAACACAGGTGTAAAGGATGAAGGGACGAGAGGAAAAGGGGCGGATTGAGATATAGGGTGAGGATGTGTGTCTGTGGTGAGGAAGGGGGTGGGGGGTTTGTTTGGGAAACATGAGGAGGGGGGGAGGGGGGAATAGTCGTGGGGTGTGTGGGAGGGTTGAGGTTGGAGTGGGGTTAGTAGTGAGAGGCAACAAAGCAAAATTTGGCACTCCCTTTTTACTTACTACTATCTTCCATTTTCCTTTTCACTTAATTTCAATTTTTGTAGTTAGTTTTGATTTTGTGAATTAATAAGAAAAAACCTCTTTTAAAAAGGTGTGATTCTAAACTTGTTTTTCCTAACATCGTGTTGTTGAGTTTGCAGGGGTGAAGTAGTTCTTTGGTATGAGGAGTTGTAAGTGCTTTCACAATTGTGAATTGAGTATAAAATTTCAATTTTTTTTTCTCCATGTTTCATTTGGGAGGCGTACGGGGTTTCAACATTCTCCATGCTAGTTTTTGTCAATTTCTTGAAGATTTTAATATTCTTCTTGAGCATGTAGGTAGGGTGTGTGAGGGAGGAGGCGGCGATTTACATATGACTATTTGGTGGTTTGGCTGTCAACATTTAATCTTCGGTGAGAAAATTCGAAGATTTCATCATGTTTCAGGGTTGAGAGGAAGGGGGCAAACGGTTACAGGCAGGTGGTGTCAATTTTCTTGGAAATGTTTCAATTCTTTTAGCCTGTATGTTAGTGTTTGATAGTGCTGATTCTTATCTTTAACAATTAATAGTGGTGGGGGCGGGCAAAAGGGAAGGTTGGGGGGGGGAGAAGGGCAAGAATTTCCTCAGATTTTCATTTTTAGAGCTTACTTTTTTCCATCATTCTACATGCTAGTTTTTGCCAATTTCCTTGAAAAGCTTACTTCTTGAGCATGTAATGTTATGTTTGATATCGTTGAGATCTCTATTCATATATTAATCGTGTGGTTTTTGAAAAGGTGGAAGACGGGGGGGGGGGAAAAGTGCCCATGGGGCCAGTTAAGGGACGTTTTTTTTTTACATTTTTTAAGTGCATGTCAGTGCATACCCATGAGGCATAGATCATATGAGGAACACCGAGGACGAGGACATAACGTGCGCCCCGACCCTCCAAAGGGACGCCATTTTTTTTTTGCGTTGGAAGGTATTGAATTACCCTATGCCTGCAAACCCTAAATGCGGGGAGTTACACTGACAGAAGGAACAGTTTTGCGGGGATGGAAAAAAGGGGCAGGGGCAACATGGGCGAGGGGGGATGAATGTTGTATTTCCCTGGCTACTCGATTTAGACCCAGCGTGGTGTATGCTCTTCCGGGCACCGGGGGGGGAGCGGGAGAAGCAAAAACAGGGGGGAAGCGAGAATCGTGTTACATTGGGATTAAACGTGGAAATTTAATTATTCATTTTGCTTAAGGGAAGCACCTTGTACAAAGCATGTTTGCAGGGGCCCTTGTGAGGGGGGGAGGGTGCCCAGTTGCGAGAGAGGGGGGAGAAAGGTTGTTGGGGAGGCGCTTCTCTTGCACCTTAGGGTGATCTTGAGAATCAAAAGCAACTTTATTCTTCATTTTATAACATTTGGTAAAGTGAAACTGCATCTTGAAAAGGGGGTGGAAAGGGAAGGAAACAGGGAGAAAGAATTGGGGGGGAATTTTCATTATCGAAAATTTTATTTACTTTTTTAGTTGGGGAGGGGGGGGGGGATGCGCCGGCCTCCACGGGCCAGCCTTGGATGATCTTGAGAACCCCAAAGCCCTCTTAATCTCCTCTTTTAAATAATGTGATTTTCTTGGAGAACACTAACGCTTGAGTGTGCGAACCGAAAAACGCTGGGAAAGGAAAGGGGAGGAGCAAACAAATCAAAACTACTAATACAGGTGTTATACAGGTTGCCAAAAGGTTGTTCACGCACACCACCCTAATTAAACACGATAAACAGAAAACAACTATCCAAAACACTGGATGCAGGGGGTCGGAAAAGTGTACGGCCTCTCCGCTCAAAGGGACCATAACCAACCCCTTGGCAATAAACGCCTTAAGCTACACCAATGGGGGTTGTTCCAGTAACCCCCAAAGTAGTCCACGCAAGAGGGAACCTTGTGACGAAACGAAAGTGCTCCGCAATACTACCTTGAGCTATGATTCACTTGGTGCATAGTTTACAGGTTTGTCCGTTTTGTGGCCGACCCCCTTTATAGTAACCTCGTATCACTGTTGCCTACTGTTGCTGAGGGGTAAGGAAGCCGAGATAATCACAAAACATAGTCGTGCAATTTGTTGGGTAAATCCGCTCCTCATCGTGCAACTTGTAACACCTAGTGGGGCGAAGACAACCGAGGAGAGAGAAGGGGGCCAGGAAGCCCACTTTGACCACTTAAAACAGTGTTGATTTGTGAACCTCTTTTTTGAGAAACGTGTGACGTATTACGTCGGCCGAGGGGGGAACTGGGGCGTATAGGGGAGGCGAAACTCTGCCGAGTGAGGCTAGCATTTTTCGTCATTTTTCTGATTTATTCCTTATATTCTTTTGACACTTTTGTGTGGATCAAAAGAAGGGGGCAAGGAAAGGTGGGGCCAGCGACTGTGGTCTAGCAACGGGGATGTCCGTTTACGCCCATCCATGTTGTCGGCTGGGTTAGTTTAAAGCGTCTACCAGAGGGGAGCGCGTTGTCCGGCATGGGGGAGCCAGGGGGGAAGCTTGATACCCTGGCAAGAGCGGCATGTAATTTAGGCGTGGTTCATCCCTCTGCGGACTTCCCATAGAGGGCTTAGCTGTTTGGTCGGTATCATTACAATTTGGGAGAGTACGTTCGGGGGCGGGGAACGCGACGAAATAACCTAGATTGTAACGTTACGTTGCACACATTCTTAACTATTCCTAGCTATACTTTGAGCTTTTTTTTTTTTTGTTCGGT
The DNA here is from genome assembly GCA_019776745.2 of Taxus chinensis. Taxonomy (NCBI): domain Eukaryota; kingdom Viridiplantae; phylum Streptophyta; class Pinopsida; order Cupressales; family Taxaceae; genus Taxus; species Taxus chinensis. The sequence goes on from CM034151.1 coordinate 28,556,487, forward strand.
TTTATGATTAACAGCGAGGTCAAAAAGGGGCGAGAACGAAAATGGGTGCGGGTAATCAATAACCACCTTGATCTAGAATAATTCAGCTTTCTTTGCAAAGTTGTAACATATCTTGGTGAATGGGGGGGAGGCAAGCGCAAATAGTAATTGGGCAGGTTTTTGATATATAGGTTCTTAATCAATCAAGCTTGCTCCTTGTACATATCTTGATGGGGTCTTGATTGGGGAAAATCGCTTTACTTCATGTATTTACTTACGTCTTGTTCATTCATTTGAACTTTGCATACTTTGGCGACATCTTTTTAACTCATACCTGGCAGTCACAATTACTTTGAACGTAGTGCGAGGAGTGCTCCTTTTGATTACGTGTTATACCAATTCTTGTATACCACGGGTGGATTTCTCACTCTATCATATGGTGGCGTCACAGTGGGGACACAGTCTACGCGTACATTGCAAGCTTGTGTTTCAAGTAGGGGTAAATTACCTTGAATTTTGAAATATCTCTACAACTTACCTTATTTAAACTTATCACGAAACATGGCTCCCAAAACAACGTCTAGGTTGAATAAAAAGACATATGAGGACAACAGGCAATGCTTGGGAGACCTCTAACGTACAGGTCAAACCCTTCATTGGACTCTATTTAGAGGCACTATTGGCAGGAAAAAAAAAGGAAAACGAAGAGAGGGTAGATCATAGTGAAATGAATTTATAATCCCACACGCCTAATTTTGATTTTACCCTACTCTAAACTAGATAAGTTGCTCTGAGAACAAGATTAGAGGGTGTTGGGGGCACAGTCATGGAATTATGGGAAATTGCCCATTTAAGAAGGAAGCCAATACTACAAACAAACGACACTAAGAAGGGAAGGAACAACCCCCTGATCAAGTGGACTGATCTTTTAACAGGTGGGCCATGCTTCCATTCCTTACTCCGAGATGAGGAAAGTGGTAGGGCAGAGAGACCACGCGCATCCAAGGCCCGACTACACAAGATAGAACATTGAGACGGGGGAAGAACCTCGCACATACGAAGAGGAAGAACCTGTAGAAGAAGAAAACACAAACCAAGTCACAAAGCCACAACACGCAGTACCTTAAGCCGACAACTACGTGGCTTACTTACAATTACAGACATACACAAACCAAGAATGTTCCAAAAAGTCAAATCCTAATTAGGATCCACGACTCATCGAGAAAACCAAGGAAAGAAGACACAGGGATCATCTTACACATCACAGTGTATATCCCCTAAAGAAACCTGGATCGCACAAGAAGTCAATCAATCATTTGAAGCAACGCTTGCGAGCATACAAGAAAATCAATATAGGGGTATTATGAATACCAATATGAAGAACTATGCCCCTATCATTTTGACAAGACAGGACCCTTCAAAACACTTGCCAAGGAAAAGTTGATATGCCAAAGTTCGACAATACAAAGGAAAGGAGACCCACGGGATCAATGTTAAAGATTTCTACATGCCATGTCAAGAGGTTTCTTATAGTGATACTTACCCGCATCAGAACGGGGGAAGAAGAGGCGCGAGGGGAAAAAAGGAATGGTGTAACCGTGCTTGAAAACAGGATCAATTTTCACCTGGCCCAGAAATTGGCGAAATATTCGTGCATCATTTCCTCATATCATAGAGAGTGACGTCCCATGGGAAAGACGGTGTAGCCATAAAAAAGACCAATGAGACCTTCGCCAGCTTTCCTCCAACGATTTAGAGGGATCAGCTAGTCGCTTCCCTTGCTGTTCTCTGAGAAGCAGCTAGTCAGATATTTTCGTCCCTAATCTCAACCCAGATATGTCTTTCCACCTCCAAATGCATTGTGCCGCAGCAAAAGGGGGGGAGGGGAGCGAGAAAGGGAGCAAAATAGAAAGGAGCTCTGGCCAAGGCACCCCTCAAACCCATCTAAAAAGAACAACCGGAGTGTCAAACCACCCGCTTAAAAAGCCAAAGATCTTTACAAAAAACAAAAAAAGTTGGGAGAACGGAAGAAAAAGGAGTCCCACAAAGGGGTTGGTAAACAAAAACAGCGTCCAAACAAGGCAATCCTTTTAACTACCAAGGGCCCAATCAACCCACCACCAAAGCTACTAACATTCACTCTCCCTCAATGAACCATTGGCCGGTCATCTAAAACAGTTGGATGGCGGACCAACATATGAACTAGCAGAAGAAAGCAAAAAATTGAAGGAAAAAAATCCCGAACCTAACCTTCATGGTTATAAGTGCATTAATACTGTTAAATGCATCGCGTTAAAGGTCCATAAAAAACAAATTTTTGCACTTCGCCAAATAATTTCAGACCGAATGGACACGGGGAGAATAGAGGGGGATAATCCTATCCACAATGCAAACAACCTATGAGACCATTGGGGATTTATAAGGCACCATTCCCCAACATGATATAGGAAAAGCATAGAAAAGGAGCGGGGGGAGGAAAGACCCCAAACCTATAAAGCCATGAAGTACTTGTATCCCAATAGAGATAACAATCATTAACGATTCACTTACGTATGTATTCGCTCCCCTACTGACCGTGTCCAAGACCAGCCGATCAGGAAAGAACGTTCTGCGCTGGTCGGTAACAGGCGTTTCCCGCCTCGTGATTCCAACCCCTCTCTGTTGACACAACAACGGGGAAAGAGAACCGTGTTAGAACAACTTGAGAAGCCACCCTTCTAATATCTCGATCCTTAGATCTTCTCAAAGATATCCAATGTGTTAAGGAAATTGTGGATCAAGCAGTAAGGGGGTACCGGGAGGGACGTTAGAAGGTGAGCATGAGAAAAGGATCCAACTCCGCGGTGGCAAATATTCACCCAGTGAGGCTTCTCACTTTCAACCATAAGGGAGCCCTACTGAGGAAGACGACAAACGAAGCTGTGCCCTTATCATGAGGTAGTTGTCACCACGCGAAGAAAATGCAAAAAAGGGGCTTGTTGACAATGGAATCAGAATTTAATCTTTGCACGCTTCCGTTGGTCAAACAATTGGGACATACGAGGGAGAGCTGAGGACCAGAGCAGCAGAAAACGAAGACGAAAAGGGGAAAGAAAAGTCAAAAGACCATTCACGCTGCCATGGAGGTGGGCCCCACTTTGCCATCAAACAAAGGGTCAACATCTTAGACTTGGAACGGAAAGAGAAGAGGAGGAGAGGCCGACCATGGAGCCATGCATCAGCAGTGCCATCAACCATTTCATCAATGCATCAAGCTGAATCATGAGGGCACATACATAACAATACCAGGAGCTCAAAGCCCTTTGCTCATTGTAAGCTCTGAATATCTGGGAAACAAGGGTAAAGTAGGAAGGGACCGCCACAGAATAAGCTATCCCCTCTTCATTCGAGGCTATGAATCTCGCGTATATTCAAAATTCTCTTCATTCTTGTCTTGCCATCAAAAGGGGGCGCTAGGACAACATCGCCCCTTTAATTCATGGAGATGAAAATTCTTGGAATATGGCTGTGGGGAGTAATCATGTACAACAAGCGCTCTTGGGTTTCTGACCGCGGCCGGGTCAGACCAAGACTAAGGGCGACCCCTACCACTTCAGGAGACCTAGAGAGGAACATACTAATTGGGTCGTTTCCTACCCTGGAGCTTTTTAGCTTAGGAAAAATTAACGGGAAGACACTACGACGGGTCCCGGAGGACACTCAAAGCCAGCCGTGGACAAAACCCCAGAATAATGAAAAATCTAGCAGAATGATTTACCCATGGGCTCAAAGGCTAGGCTGTGGGAGGAATGAACACGACCAAGAAGAACCAGTTCCCGCTGCCACCAAGGTCAAAAAAAAGATGAGGGCATGGATGACCCCTTAGGAGCACCCCAACGATCAAGATGCTACTGGTTCTGTATCATGATATAGCTCCGCTTATCTAGATAGCGCTGCGGAGTCCGGGTGGAGCCAATAGGAGGAATGGGCCGCCACGAACCTTTTCATGATAATGCTGCCTAACCATCACCCCCAATAAACCAACCTTACCTTGGTATACCCCGCCCCTTGTTGAAGGGACCACACGCACGTGGCCACTATATTTTATTCGAGAATGACTAGTCTAATGCAGAGTTCATGGGCATAAGGGATAAATTCCCATTGGAAGAGAAAATAGAAGGGGTTCTTTAGGGACTTTAGACACCGCCCTACTTCTTCTATAGTCCTAACTTCGTGGGCAGCAAAAGTTAAAGAAAATCGAGGGAAAGAGGTCCTAAAGAAAGGCCCCCGCGGAAAAATCAAAGTCCAAGTCCCACATTTCAAACCTCTTTGAGGCATTTGCTGACAAACAAATAAGAAAATAAAGACAAACACAAGTGACCACGCCAAGGAGGAAAAGCTAGTAGAGAATCCGGGGATGAAGAGCTCACCGACCTCCCGAGCCCACGCGTATGGATGATTTATCAAAATTGTTCTTGAAGAACCATTGATTCAATATTGGTACTGAACAAGATCCAAGATAGTAAAAATGGGAGAAGCACGCTCAGCCAACAAAGACGTTCACAGGATACTCTGTCGAGAGTTTATTGATGTGTTCGCATGGTCTTACAAAGACATGCCGGCTTAGATCCAACTTTGGTCGTAAGCAGCACTTGGTTGTGCACGCAGACTCTAAGCTCTATCAAAGTCAAACCGAAGCGTCGAAAGAATGGCAAAAAAGAGGGCCTTGGAGGAAAGAAGAGTTGGAACGGGTGGCGTTGTCAGCAGGATTCATTAGGCCAATTGAATTATTCTAAATGGGAATATCAAACATTGTTCCTGTCCATAAGAAACCTATTGGATCCGAATTTGCACCAGAGGGTTAGGGGAAACCAGATAAAGCTTCTGGACCTAAAGATGACTTTCCAATTGCTCAACATTGACCTTATTGTTGATCAACCGAGGGTATGAAAGGCAAGCCACGTAGGGATGCTTTTTCGGGTTTATAAATCAATTCAGATGCTGAGGAAGAACCAACACAAAACAGCTTTCACACTTCCTTGGGGCACCTGTTCTGTTATCAGGTGAAGGAGGCGGCTGTAAAGAGGCGGGAGCAACGTAGCATCGGCCTGAATAGTCATATTTTCACGATATGGATTCATGACATCATGGCAGACTATGTAGATGACATCCTGGGAAAGGTCCAAAACAAGAGAGGAACAGACGAGCAGTTTGTCGGCGTATCTTTTTAACGCCTACGTGAATACAAAGTCAGGCTAAATCGCAAAGAATGTGTCTTTGGTGTGCTATCGGCGGGGAAACGATAGGCGAAGCGGGGCCAGACGAGTAGGGAGGGAGACAAGATAAAAGTATCTCCTGCCATCACAAGAAATGCTCCCCCTGAGAATCATCACGCAACTGCGTAGCTTTCCAGGGAAAATTCAAGACTTTCGCCCTTGGATAATCCACAGAGTGCAGAGAAAGGTCACTCATTCACTCATTGCTTAGACGGACATCAAACTTTCCAATCTTTGGACTGAGCCACAACAAGCCTTTGCGTTGCGTAAAAAGAAAGGGGCGAAGACCACCTGGCCTCATGAAGCACAACTCCGGTAGAACCACTTTTGCTCTATATTTTCTGCTACGAATATGCAAATTGGTGAACGGCTCGCAAAGATACCTTAGCCATAAGAGAAAGCAGTGTACGATCTTAGTCCGCAACCTCATCACCTATAACGTAATTACCGCAGGGGGAAAGGGGAGTGGAGGTGGCGGGTGTGGGACCTGTTCAGAAACTTCGCCATTACCTTAAATACTAATACCAAGCTCATATCGCAAGGCGACCCACGAAAGAGATGGGTGGGAAAACAGACAGAAAAGTAGAGAAGGGCTAATTGGCATCTTTCACTCAGTGAGGTTTGACTTGAATTTGTCATCAAAATCAATTAAAGGAAAGTAACTTGCGGACCAGCTAGCGAAAGAACGTTGAAAGACAAAGACAAGGGGGGTGGATCGGAAAGAAGGAATCTTGTGCTCTACACATTGACGATCCTGTCGTATGGCAGATCCCTTTTGATGGATCTTTCCGTTTCATGGTTCAGTGGCAGGAGGGTGGCCTTAGTAAGACCGGCAGGGGAGACGAGAAACACAGGCTGGGACCGAAGGCCTTCCCTTGCCGAACAACATTTCGTAATATGAAGCACTCATTGTCAGGGATGAAGCTAGCCACTCAAGTGGAAGATGCACATTGAAGGGGGTAGGGGAATTAACCACTAATGCTCAAACAGGTTTTAAGAGGAGTAGAAAGTTAAGGATGACAAGCTCATACCTTATAAGAAGTTTGGTGGAAACTCTGAAGAGTATTTTGTGCGCAGTACCTTTGACAAAGACCAAGAGCGCAGAATAGAGAGGCAGAGGCTGGGCACGGGGGATCTAGCTTCGTATTATTTCCGCCAGGGAACACTGATATGCCATTCTTCGTAGAAAATCTAGCCAGACCGCGTATGACAGGCAAAGAAATCTTGCAGGGGCGTTGGGAGGGTGTTTGGGGGTCCACCCATTCACCATGGTATGAAACCCATTTTCACATATCTTAGGACATTACATTCCTCCCGAAATCTCCCGCTCTGAAAAGCGAGCCTAATTCCGACCATATAGACCGTTACACCAAAAGCCCAAAACAACCACAAACCCTGTTAGGATGTACACTTTATCGTCGTGGCTACGATGGGACTGTTACTTTTTAGGAGGGGACCGGAGTCAATACCGGCAATTAAAAGAAGTCCACTAAGGAGTAGCGGATCACATCAAATGGAAGGTCTTTCCTAGAAACTGTTAAATAGGTACTATGGGCCCACCAGGGAAACTGGGGGGGTAATTAGGTTTGACAAATTTGGTGTTAGCCAAAAAGTATGGAAATTTCATCCATGGCTCATCGCAACCATTGCAAACCAAGAACTACCACACCGGCAAGGAGACCAAGTGGGGACTTGATCTAATCGTGGAAGCTTACTCCTACTCTCTGGGATGGTCCATACCATATCAATCACGCTACATAATACTTTCCAACTGGGTGAGGGCTGGCCAGGTAACCTAGGGAACAGGACACAGAGTGCTAATTCCAGGACTCACATTATTTGCCTATCTGGTATCCCTGCGCTTTGTCCAGATAATGGGAAGTCAATTTAAGAAAAAAAACGGGAAAGGTCATTGGGCAAACGGTTCCAATCATATTAAAATAAATGGTCCACGCCATATTACCCTCAGGGTAATGGACAATTCTTGAGGCAACAAACAAGACTTTGTAGGATAATGGGAGAGAGGGTTGTAGAAAAAACTGGTCGGAACTGGCACTACAAATCCACCCGCCCTCTGGCCTACCGAACATCAATTCGCACTGCTACGGTTGCGAAGCCATAGTCCCTGGGGGTAGGGAAAGAATCTATCATCCCTGTAAGGCGGGAAATCCATCCCTGCGAATTTCACCCTCTCGGGACTAGTTGATAAGGATGAAGATTACCGAGTGGCAAGATTTGGCCTTGGGAGTGGAGAGCCCTGGAGAGAGGAGCAGTCGCGCTCTTACTCACTGAAGTATATCCAACACCGAATCTCCCCAACTACAACAAGAGAATCATCCCTCGCCAGTTTGAGGTGGGTGATTTAGGTTATGAATGGGGGAGAACAAGTTTCAAAACAAGAGCAGAAGCGAAAAGAAAGGGGAAGGTAGGAACCCCACTGGTTAAGGACCCTATGTCCTAGTTGCCAATTATGGCACAGGGGCATACATTGGCTCACCCCAAGGGTGATGAGCTGCGGAGCCCATGAATTCCTGCATCTTAAGAGGTTGGATGGGCCTAACATGGCACAAGAAAGTCCTTAAAAAAAAAAAAAATCAAAAAATCAAAAATCAAAACAAAAAACAAAAAACAAAAAAGAAGAAGAAGGAAAACATCGTCCACCTAGTGAAAACACGCAGTTGTGGCACTTGTAGACTGTCTTGGTGAAAACCGTTTTCCCCTTCTCCCTCGGGAGATTCGTTGTTCACAAGCATTCTGTATGCGAAAGGGGTAGTTGTCGTTTTCCCCGGACCTGGTTCGACGTTCAGAGTTTCTTGTGCACACCATCTAGTCCAGCTTTATCCGGCTTTGCCCTTCTTCTATCGTCTGTAAGGGACATGGTCTGTTCGTTATTTCCCCACTGAAACGTTGGGGGCACTCAACGATTTCCACCTTCTTGTTCATAAGCTCGTGGCGTCTGCCCTTGTAGATTCCCACCTAACGCTGGGGACAAAAAGGAGTGGCTGGGTGCCTGAAAAATACTTTGGTAAACTGTTTAAAACCACAAAAACAATATAAAATTGTTTCCCAAAACACACAAAACATAGAAATTTTTCACCAAACACACAAACAATAGAAATTGTTTCATCCACCAAACACAACACAATATAAAATGTTTCACAAAAACCTGAAACAATAGAAAATCGGTGAAGGGAAACAGTCTTAAAAAAAGTGGGACGGGGGCAGTTGTCTTGGGGGCGTTCTTGCTTTTCTTGTTGTCTTGCTAGTGTTTTAACGTGCTTTTCTTTTGAGTTGTTGTTGCGGTGGGGGGCGGGTTGCATAGGTTGAGTCTTGGCAGGTGCTTAGAATAGATTCATTCTTTTCTTGTGCATTTGTAGGTGGGTTTGACTGCAGTGTGGTAATTCTGTAGGTACAGGAGGAAATGACGTGGGGGGTGAGGCATGTGAATGGGGGGGGGGGGGTTGGGTTATCCATCACATTAACATCACTATCATCCACATCTCGGCATCATCTATACATCATAATCTAAACAAAAATGCTAAGTTTTACTCATGCATGTATGCTAACTAAGCATCACAGAGCGGGAGAAGAATGGGGGCAAGAGGGGTTGGAGCATAATCAAAAATCTATCCCCCCAGCATCAATATCAATCCATATCCATCTCCGTCCATATCCATCAAATAACACATTTTTCTGTTATTTTTTTCACCGTAATTGGGGCATTTTTTTGGGGGAAGAACCAAGGAGGCGTCCCAGGGACAGGAAATTGCTCCCTGGCGATTTTATTCTTTTCACACCTTCGTAAATAATTATTTTTTCTTAATTTTTGACAAGAAAAAGGAAAAAGGTGGGCAGGGGGGTTTATCGGGGAGGACACTAGGGAACTTTCTATTGCCCCTAGGGCCTTTCCTTTTTCTTCTTCTTCCTTTCTTCTATTGTTTATCACAATTCAGAAAGCCAAAACAAGACCAAAGGGACTAGATCAAAAAAAGAACTAAACAAAGCAAAAGGTTGGCAAAAAATGTCAGAAAAAGTAAAACACCTAAAACTGGTAACTTGCGTCTTACCTCTGAACTTGTTGTCTTGCGCATGGTATTTTCGCCTTCCGGTTGGGTTGGCTCACAAGCGGCGCTGCCCCTCTTCCCATTAATACGACCTCGCGGATCACTGGGATTCACAACCATTCACAAAAGCTTGTGCTTGCTTCGTCTGAACTGGGGGCACTGGGTGGGTTGCCTGGTGGATTTTTTTTGCCGTTGCGAAAAATGCTTTTCATGGACCCCCGTGGCCATTTGCAAAAATGGCACCTTGCAAGGGATAAGGGCGTGGGGCATCATTTTTAATAACCCTTTGTCGTCAATCCCTAAACTTGTGGATCTCTTCAACACTGATAACAAAAACATTGGACCGGTGGTGGACCGGGGGGGGTTTAGGTATTGTGTTCGTAAACTGTTTTCCCTGTTATATTATGAGCTTGTTTCCTTCTCGTATTGCATTGCATTATTGTATTTTGGCGTGGAGTTGGTCTTGCAGCAATGGACAATGGCTTTGGAGGAATGGGCTGGGGGAGGGAAGTAGAAACAAGGGGAGTATGCGGAGAGTGTTGGTATAAGGACCTTGATGTGTTTTCCTATGGCCATATGATGACATCAAACTTTTTTCCAAAAAAATAAGCAGCTAGAGGCTAAGCTCTGCGCAGCAAAGCAGACATAAGGACGGAGAAACGGACGAACACGACTATCCCTTTCACTCCTAATTTCTCTCCTCCCTCTCGCTCGAGGCATCCTGCCTCGTCCCCATGCGTCTAACCTACGGCGCATCTGTGGTCGGGAGTCAGAGAGTTTCTTCTATCACCCCATCGACACTCGAGGTGGCATTTCTCCCTCCTACTAATTTTTTCTCCATTTCTTCAAAATCTCGGTTGTCTACTATCCTTGAAGGCAGCACGGATGCCACACCAAAGAGGGGGCAAAGGAAGACAACCTCCATAATTACGCCCAAGCATTTACATCTTAAATTGTGCTAATTAATCCCCTTTCTTTCCTTCTCCGCAAAGCAACGACATAGCGGGAAAAAGAACGCAGGTGTCCCGCATATCCGCATTAGAAGGAGGACAACTAAGACATCTGAAGTAATTTAATTAAGTTTTGCCTATCAACAAATACCCTAATTAAAACGGACCGTCCGTTAAGAAAGCAAAGCGGGGAGAGAAGAGAAGAAGGGGAGGAAGGAAAGTAGGACCGCCCCCTTCAATTTCAACTAGTAAATCAATATTTACTTGATTTCAATCCCCTTTTAATGGCCTAAATTTGACAAGATTCGCGAAGGAGCGGCGAGAAGCGGACGCGAACGAGGAAGGAACACCGGGGGGAGGAATGAAAATACCCCCACTCCCATGACTTTGCGAACTGTAGGAAAACCCTGCGAAAAGGAAGGGGAGCGATAGAAAGGCAACCCTTATCCAAGTCCTACTCATGTTTTACCGTTATCCCACATTCATGAGAATTGTTCGAATCCTTTATCCTTGGGGGCGAGATAAATAGCCGCCACCGCACCTTGGGAAGGCAACGAACTGGCTAAAGAGTAAATGCAAAGATATAGCAAAGAGACTAAGAGCTGCACCTTGCCCTTTTTGAGAGTTTTTCCATCATCTTGAAAAGAGGGAAGCCTCTGTACAGGAAAGGTTGGGTCAGAAGGGAGGTGTCAAAAGGTCTTGTAGCCAACTTTATTTAGCCCCCCCATTCCTAGGTTCTTGCCGCATTAAGAGCACTATTTTGATAGAAGGGAGCTGGCGGAGGCACAGGAAGGGTGTGGGTGGGAGAGAATAGAGGAGTTTATATATTTAGCATTGTTAGTTTCAAAGTTTGTAGGGATGAATGGCAGACGAAACCAGGGGAATGGGAGCATGAAGGGGGGGGTATGCTTTGTTTCTCTAATCGTCTAAGCTATTTTAGGTGGTAGTTCTTGTTTTCATGTGTGTAGCATGAGGAAAAGTATACAGGCACACACAGAGGATCCAGCGAGGGGCGTTTGCAAAACTTCGGGGTTTCTTGAGTGTTTCTTATCCCATTTCAATAGGCTCTGTGCAAAACTTTTCATGAATCACAGTGGGGGGCACAATCTCTTGGCACCTTAATGTCCATCCTCCCTTAATGGAGGTCCCTTGTGAGTTTCTTCAAAGTTCAGTTACAGGGGGGGAGGGAAAACACGGGGTAGGGGGCGCGGGTCGAGGGTCGACAACGAGAGATCGCAACTTATTTCCTATCATTTCCTGGTTTTAAACAATAAATAAGGCTACTTGACTAAAAACTAACAGGGGGGCGAGGAAAAGGGGGGGGAAGCCAGGGGGGGGGGGGGGGGGCAGGTTTTTCACAGGGTACTCATAGGTGTTGTAAAGGGGCCGCATCCACATGAATACCCAGCATTCCCGTCAAACAGGAGCGCCGTGGGGTTTTACTTATCATTAACAGGTTTCTTCTTTGCAGGGACGCTCACGCACTCTGTCGGTTGTCGGAGGAACCCTCTATCGCGCGGGACCGCGAGATGGAAAGACCATCACTATGTACAAATGAACAACTTTTTTGTTTTAATGCTGGATTCATCTCCATTGACGCCTAAGCGTCCACATCGGCGAGTGCAAGCGGCGCTGTCTGTCGAACTCAGTCCGTGTTTTTTTTGGTATACTGTGATTTTAACCTAATTTGTTTTGCAGGTGTATCTGTTGAGATTAGGAAAGGAAAAGCGGTGGGGGAAAGCTAATGTAGGTTTTGGCATCACAGGCATCTATGTTAAAATTTGCAAATTTTCTACAGTCTAGAATCTATTTTTTCTGAGAGGGGATGAAGGTGTCAGAGGACGAAACAAATGAAAATACAAAGGTCTCATTTGTATTTCAGTCTGCATAGTTAGTGTTTCGGTTCCTTAGATTATAAATTAGGTTTGTAGAGTGGGTGGAGGCGCCTCCTCGGCGCCTGCAAAGGGGATCTTTGAGATCAGAAACACTTGTACAACTTGTATTGAATGTTCAAAAACACTTGTTATATAAAGGATAAGTAAAACTTTTCATGTGATTGAAGTAGGAAGGGGAAAAGTGGTGGAGGGAGCGGCCTTCGCGCCTGTTAGCGATCTTAGGATTCAAAAGCAAGTGTAAAGTTCTCTTTCTTGGCATCAAGCAACGAAACGGGAAAAGTACTAAAAACCAAGGCAAAAATTGTTCAAAAATTACTAAAAAAGTAAAACACCCTACAAAAATGGTAACTTGCTTCTTACGGCTGAAAACTTGTGTCTTGCGCATGGATTTTCTCATATCCTGTTGGTTTGTCTCACATCTTCCCCGATTAATAGACTAGCGGATCAATGGATTCACAACCATTCACAAAAGCTTGTTGCTTGCGTTCGTCTTTGTACTCTGGGGCACCTTTGGTGGCCTGGTGCTTGTTGTTTCGTTGCGAACAAATGCTTGTCATGGACCACGTGTCCATTTCATTACCTTGCAGGTTCCTTGATTGTTGGGGCATCATTTTTAACCCTTGTCGTCAATCACGAACTTGGGATCTCTTCAACACTGATACCAAAAAATTTACAACGTTTTGACCGTTGTTGGGTTAGATATGGTGTTCGTACTTGTTTCCCTTTTTTTCGTGTGTGTGATATGAGCTTGTTTCTTCTCGTATTGCATTGCATTATTGTAGTTGCGTGGCGTTGTACTCAGCATGGACAAATTGTTGGTAGTATGGCTTTGATGTCATCTCTACCCTTTGGGTTATTTGCTTATATTTTTTATAAGGACCGATGATGTAGTTCCTATGGACATATGTGACATAACTTTGTTCCAAAAAAATAAGCGCTGGCTTTTTTGTGCTAAGCTCTTCTCTACCCTCATCCATATATTTCTTCTCACGACTTCCCGTTCACTCCTATTCTCCCTCTCTCGGAGTCATCCCTGCCTCGTCCCCATTCTTCTACCTAATTCTCATCTTTTCGATCGTCGATCGAGTTCTTCTATCACCCCATCGACAACTCGAGGGGGCATTTCTCCCTTCCTACTAAATTTTTCTTCCATGTCTTCAAAATCTCTTTTGTCTACTATCTTTAAGTAGCATCAATTATGCACCCCAAAAGAGGGGCAAATGTAGCAACCTATTAATTACGCCCAAAGCCAATTTAATACTTAAATTGTGCTAAATTATCCCCTTTCTCGCCAAATCAAAGACATATCGTCAAAAGCACTCATTTCACTCATATCATCATTAATTAATACACTAAAGCTAATTAATTAAGTTGGCCCTATCCAACAAAGACCCTAAATTAAGACCTTCCGTTAATAAATCACCTCTTTTTCTAGATAATTAATTATTATTAATTAATTAGTCTCCCCTTCATTTAACTATAAATCAATATTTAATTGATTAATCCCCTTTTACTGGCCTTAATCTGTATATATTCTCTAATTAGCTTTATAAGCTTAAATCTACCTATTAATTAATCACCTTTGGATTAATTAAAATACCCCCCAAACTCCCATGACTGGAAACATGTATTAAACCCGTTAAAGTAAAGGTTTACCTTTAATAAAGCAACATTATCCATTCCTACCCTTATCATGTTTACCTTTATCCCAAAATTCATGAGAATGTGTTGCAATCCTTTATCCTTTGGGCGATATAAAGATCCTCCACCTACCCCCCCCCAATACTTTTACTACACCTAAACTTCTAAGAGCGTAAATGCAAAGCATTTAGCAAAGAGAGAGAGATAAGGCTTTGACCTTGCCCTTTTGAGAGTATCATCTTGAAGAGTTAAGCCTCTTTCTAAGGGCTTGGGTCATATGGAGGTGTCAAAAAGGCGTCTTGTAGCCAACTTGATTAGCCCCCATTCCAGGTTCTTGGAGCATTAAGCGAAACTATTTGAAGCCATGGAGCTTACTTAGGTCCATTCAGTTAGTTGTTGTTTAGAGATAGAGGGAGTGTATATATTTAGCAGTGTCGTGTAAAGTTGTATTGATGATGACTAGTATCTAACCCTTGTTTAATTCTTATCATGATTTTTGGGTTGTTTAGCTTTGTTTTAGCTAAATCGTAGAGCTATTTTAGGTGGTAGTTCTTGTTTCATTTGATTTAGCATTAATTAAAGTATACATGCACACACATATGATCCATCGAGGGGCTTTTGCACAAAACTTCGGGGTTCTTGAGTGTTTCTTACCCCATTTCAATAGCTCTTGCAAAACCTTTCATTGAACACATTTTGGACACCTCGGTGGCACACTTATGTCCATCCCATAATGGAGGTCTTTGAGTTATTAAAAGTTCATTTATTAAAGTTTTTTATTTAAAACAACTTGTATTTGTTGCGAGTTTCTATTTCTAACACTCGCTAAACGCACTTATTTCCAGATATTTATGGGTTTAAACAAGAAACTAGGGCCTACTTGACTAACAACGAAACCTGTTTGCTCTTAAAATTTTTTGAATCCATGAGTTTTGCAGGTTTTTCACAGGGTACGCATAGGTGTTGTAAAGGGGCGCATCCACATTGAAACCCTAGCATTCCCGTCAGAACAGGCGCGCACTTGTTTGGTTGTACTTATCATTAACAGGTTTTTTCTTTGCAGGGACGCGCACGCATCTCTGTCGGTTGGTCGGCGTCTCTATCTCTCTGGACGCGTCTATGTAAATTACCTCACTATGTAAAAATTGAAACTTTTTGTTTTATGCTTGGATGCATCTCCATTGAATCCTAAGCGTCCACATCGAATTGCAAGCGTCTCTTTCTGTCTGACTCGTCAGTGTTTTTTTGGTATACTGTGGATTTTACTAATTTTGTTTTGCAGGTGTATCTGTTGAGTTAGGCACGTACCCATCGGTTGGGGCACGCTAGTGTCGGTTTGGGCACACAGGCATCTATGTTAAAATTGGAAAATTTTCTACAGTCTATAAAATCTATTTTTCTGATCTTTGCTGCAGGTTTCTAGGACTAACAAATTAAATACAAAGTTCTCTTTGGTATTTCAGTCTGCATAGTTAAGTGTTTTCGGTTCTTAGATTAAATTAGGTTTGTAGAAGTGTGTATGCTCTCTCCTCGCGCCTTCAAAGGTGATCTTGGAGATCAGAAACACTTGTACAAACTTGTATTGAATGTTCAAAAACACTTGTTATATAAAGGATAAAGTAAACTTTCATGTGATTTAGTAGGATTTTCACATTGTGTATGCTCTTCCTTCGCGCCTTTTAGCGATCTTAGGATTCAAAAGCAAAGTGTAAAGTTCTCTTTCTTGGCATCAATCTACGAAACTGGAAAATTACTAAAACTTGTTTTCTACAAGACCCAACACTTGTAGAAGAAAGGCATCAAAAATAAGACACAAAACTTCTAATACATGTTTTTTATACAGGTTTCCAAATGGTGTGCTACTTAAAACCACATTAAGTTAAGCAAGATAAAAACACACCACTTTCATCACACTGTATTACAAGTTTTGAAAAAGGGTACATCCCTATCCTCTTAACTGTAACATAACCCCTTTGGCATAACACCTTAAGCTACAACAATGGGGGTGGTTCCAGGAACCCTAAAGTAATCCACCGTTGAGTAACCTCGTGGATGAAACAGGAAGCGCTCCGCTTACCCACTTGACTAGTTTTCCTCATGAGTTAGCATTACCAGTTGTCCATATGGCAACCCCAGTGAGAGTACATGTGGATGCATTTATTGCCCACTGTGCTTAAAGGGGGTAAAGTAAATCCAAGATACTCCCAAATTAATCATTACAACTTTTCGGGTAAATCATGCTCGTTTAAGACAACTTTGTAACACCTAGGTGAGAGAACTTATTAAGGAGGCCATTATGTCTTGGAATCCACTTTGTTAGTCCATTGTTGCATCAAGCCATCACAAAGTGACAACTCATTCGGAATCTGAACCTTGTTTTTCGAACACGGCAAAGAATCCTTTTAAAGTTTGATCTAAGTGTCTTTCATCACGAATTTAAACTACATTCCACTTTAGCTCAGTTTTATTCTCGTTTTCAGATGAGGTGAAACTCTACCCAAGTGGTGCTTACTTTTTTTCATCTTTTGATCTATACCCTTGCATTCTCACTACCCATTTTTCTGGGTGAGAATGGTGCATACCTTGCGCATTTTTATCAGAGATAGTGCTTGCCACTTTTTTATTTGTTTACAACCATCCATGTTTGCGGCTGGGTTGTTAAACGTCTAAAGTGGGTAGGTACATTTTTCGTATCTTTGATAAAAGTCCTTCAATCTTGATTTCAAGATAATCTTCACCGCTGTGAGTTCGATTCATCATTCGTCACTTCTTGAGTTGATAGTTTTGTTTGCATTTTAGACGCACAATCTTCGTACTTACGTCATGTTCTCATTTTTTATGATAAAATGGTATAAGTCCCTTTATTGGTTGGTTACGATGCTCACATAATTAAAAACTCCTTGTTATACTTATCGCTTAGTTTCGTTTTTGACATCATCTGAGTCTTTTTGAAAAGTGTCGATAACGCCTTATATATATTGTGATAAGGTTGTCATGATACTAACACCTTTCTTGCTCGGTTAATGTATCACGATGACATTGTTACGCTATATCTAGTAGCGAATTCCATTTTTCAAAAGGTTTGGCTTTCATCGGCATTCAAGCTAGTTTTAGTGTACCTTGTCGAGGGACTGCGTCACTACCACGTCGATACTTAGGCCTTGTTAGAATTCTAACTTGACCTACACAATGATACGATATTGTCACTATCTATTTTAGGGCATAGGTTTGGTAACAACAAAATTGAGTGATCATTACATTTAGGTGTGCATATGAGTGTTCCTTGATTAAAAAATGATTACATAACATTGCATCTAGGATACATTGTGGTATAGTTCGAACATCACCTTTAATGGCTTGCAGAAACCATACACTTAGGGGTCACGCTAGCTGCATACAAACATCAACTAATAATGCCTAAAATCACAAAGCTGGCAACCAAATCAAATGAGCATGACATAGGAGAAAACCCTTTTAAAACCTTCCCATTTAGCGACAGTAACTTAGTGCCTCTCTTTTCTCAAGTCAAGGATGCAGAGCCATTAATTGACCATAGTGGAGAAGATTCAGACTCTTCCAGAGAACAATAGAGGCTAGACTTGGGTAGATTTGATGAACTCGTATATTATAACAAAGATCAGGTACTTGCAAGAGTCCTAGAATTATGAGTAAAACTTCCACACGAGCGCGAAGCAGAAACCAAGGTCATCAACCCTCAGCTAGGAGAACGAAGATTCATCTTAGACACAAATAACCCTTTTGATGTGGGATACGCTTCCACTTCTGGGCAGCATCATGCCACTATCGAAGGGGACCCATCACAAAGACCTCACTACAAAGCTTCACATAAAGTGAAAACTAAGTGTAAAGCTTCCCCTCCTCCCAAATTTGATGAAGAAGAGAACCCTCTAGTTGAAGAAGAGATCCTTCAAAAATAGATCTTGAAATTAAGGCAGAAACTAGAAAACTTAGGCTCTTCAAGAAGAAACATATACAAAGACAAAGACAAAAATAAAGCGAGTGAGTTTCACATTGATCCACACATGGACCATACCTTTAAGGCGACTCAAGTACAAAGACCAATGTATCCTATTAAAGAGCAACTCATTTAGAAAGAGTTATAATCAATGAAAAATATGATTAGTACATTACAAGAGGGAAATGTAGGTCAGAATTGAAAATATTCATATGAAGAACTATGCCCTTACCTCTTTGATAAGGACATGTTACAACAACCTTTCCCAAAACACTTTACCGTTCCCAAGTTTGATAAGTATAAATGCAAGAGTGATCCTCGTGATCATATAAAAGACTTTTACATGGCTTGCCAAGAGGAGGTCGCATATAGTGATAAATTCTTAATATGAATTTTTCCTCGCAGCCTAGGAGCCATGGGATTGGAATGGTTCTATAGTATACCCAAGGGCTCTATTACAATGTGGCCCGCAGCAGAAAAATTTGTACAGAATTACTACTATAATATGGAAAGTGACATCACAACGAACGATTTATGTAATACAAAACAAAAACCTCATGAGACATTTGCAAGTTTCTTATTAAAAGAGGGATTCGTAAGAACCGATGTCGAAAACAATGCACCACAATGAAGTTTCACTCTGATGGTAACGTTAAGCTACAATGTAATAAGTAAGATTCAAACAATGGAAAGAATGTGCAAATAAGAAAACAAGTCTGCTCATACTCATAGATCGAACAAAGGAAGTACAAATAGGGGTGTTGTGTAACCCCCAAGCCTAAATAAGGAAATAACCTCTATGACACCACTGACATATGACTGACTGCATATGATGCCACTAAAGGAAGAGTTACAATTCCAAATAATGAATGTAACTCCTATGACGCATTCACGCAAATGACAATGACAGATTCTATGATAGAATCTGACATTTTTTATTTTGACTTCCTAAGACCTATGACTCTCACAAGGTGAGATGATTCAAAAGGTGATGTGGATGATTCCTATGCATGTCACACACACCAACATCCCCCCTTCATTGAAACCAAGGAAGAGGTCAAGGTAAGCTAGGATAGAAAAGAAGACTCCCCTAGACAACTAAGAAAGATGTGTCACTGGGGCCTGGTAAAACTAAATTCCCGATAAGGTGCCCATATACAAACAACATCTTTCTAGAAAGAAGAAGAGGAGAATAAGGAGGAATATATAGCCCAAAGAAGAAGGGTAGCTACAGAAGACCTCACCCCAAGAAGAGACCGCAAGTGAATAAATTTCACCTCAGTGAAGGGCTTGGTGAATATGCCTGCAACCTGATTAGCTATCTGAACATACTATATGTCAATGATGTTTTCATGTATCAACTCCCATATAAAGTGCATGTGAATCTCAATGTGCTTCGTCCACTGATATTGAACTAGATTTCTACAAATTGAGATAGTGTTCATGTTGTCATAGTAGATAATGGTAGGCCACCGAAAGTGGATGCCAAACTATGTCAAGATACCCTATAACCAAATAGCTTTTGTGGCAGCGTTAACTACTCCTCTATACTCTAATTTTGTTGATGATATGGTAATGGTGTTCTGCTTCTTGTTGGACTAACTAACAGGACCTGAACTAAGAGTGAAACTATAGCCTAAGGTAGAATTCTAATGATCTATATCACTAGCCCAATCTGAGTCTGTAAATCCAACTAAGTCAATCTCAGTCCCTCCTAAGTAGTGAATATCATCTATGTGAGTGCCATGAACATAGTGAAGGATCCACTTTGCTACTTTTAAATTCATCTCATGAGGCTCCTGCATAAATCTAGACAAGATCCTGACAGCATACGACAGATTTGGCCGAGTGTGAGTAACGTAGATCAAGCTCTCCACCAACTACCAATAAAAGGTATCGTCAACCATAGGGGGAAGAGTAATTAGAAACCAACTTGACCCCAGAAAGAAAATGAGTAGGTGAGGACTTACAATCAGACATGTGAAACCTAATCAAGAAAATAAAGAGAGTACTTAGGGTGCGAGAGCATGATTCCTAATTCATATTGTGAAATCTAGATCCCAAGAAAGTAATGAAGCAATCCTAAGTCAGACATGGAGAACTTGTTGGCCAAGGAGATCTTCACAGAATCAATGATAGAGGAAGAGCTACCCATGATCAATAAGTCATCAACATAGAGAACAAGAATAAGCATGGAGTCATCCTGCCATAGAATATACACATTTGGGTCAGAGTGACACTGAGTGAACCTTGATGCAAGTAAAAAGGAGTCCATCTTGGCATACCAAGCCCGAGGGGCTTGTTTAAGGCCATAGAGAGACTTCTTTAACTTGCAAATGAGGGATGGATCATGGACATAACCGGAGGTTGTTCCATATAGATCTCTTCCTCTAGGTCCCCATGAAGGAAGGCACTCTTAACGTCCATCTAGTGGACTTCCCATATGTTAGTGGCAACAATGGCAAGGGTCAGTCGAATGGAAGTCATCTTCGCAACCAGAGAAAAGGTTTCATAGAATATACGAGTAATCAACCCCAGCTACCTGGGAGAAACCCTTAGCTACAAGTCACACTTTATATTTCTTGACTTCTCCATTGGCTTCCATACATTGTTCGATATATCCACCTACACCGAATGATTTTTCTTCCTTTCGGAAGAGGGGTAAGATCCCAAGTGTGATTATTTATGAGTGAGGAATACTCCTCATCCATAGAAAAATCCCACTTAGGAATCCCAGAAGCTTCTTGGAAAGACAGTGGATCAGAAGCAAAGGCAATGAAGGAGTGGGGTCCAATGAAACTCGAGCGAGTACGTCTCTCATCTAAAGGATCTCCAACTAAATCTCCAGCACTCTGTAAAGTTTTCCTAGCCCAAAGAGGTCCTGAAGGTTCAAGCTCAGAGTTGGAAGATTCTTCACTCGAGTGAGAAGGGACATAGTCCTCATCATCACTACTGTCAGAATCAGAAGACTCAGAAGTTTGAGGATCAGGAGGAGTAGGGAGAGGAGGAACTCGCTCAACAACATCATCATCTGATGAGTTAGAATCTGAATCAGTGGGAAAAAGAACCTCAGTGGAAGTAAAAGTCAAGGATGACTCATCAAACTTCACACTCCTCTCAATATAGAGCTCATGGGTTGTAGGGTTCAATAATCAATATCCCTTCACGCCATCAGGATACCAGACAAAGATACAAGGTTTGGATTGTGGATCTAATGCCTTGTGTTTCTTCTTGGGAATCCGAGCCATAGCCTTGGATCTGAAGACTTGAAAGTGCTCAACATCAGGCTTGTGTCCAAACCAAGCTTCAAAGGGTGTCATCCCTCTTACTGCCTTGTGTGGAACATGATTCTTAATGTAACAAGCACAATTCACTGCTTCAGCCCAATACTATGGAGGAAGGGACTTCGAGTGAACCATACAAGTAGCCATCTCCTTTAGAGTTTGGTTCTTTCTTTCTGCAACTCCATTTTGGGAAGGGTTGTAAGAAACTATATGCTGCAAAGCAATCCCCTCAGAAGTGTAGAAATACTCAAACCTATTGCTCACATACTCACCTCCATTGTCAGTTTGAAGAACCTTGATAGACTGTTCCACTTGTTTCTCAGCAAGAGCCTTAAAGTTTTGAAAATGCTCAAAGACTTCAGACTTAAGCTTAAGAAAATATACCCAAGTATAACGTGAAAAGTCATTAATGAAGGTTAGTATATATAGAGCTCTAGTGAAAGAAGGAGATGGAAAGGGGCCAGAAACATCACTATGAACAAGATCTAAGGGATGAGTAGCTCTCCAGGATTTTCCCTTATCAAAGTTTTTTTAAGGGCGCTTTCCGAGGGTGCAACCCTCACAAAGACCTTTAGAAAACTTAACTCGGGGTAACCCGTTGACCATTTAATTTTGGCTCAATTGTTCAAGGTAATGATAATTTAGATGCCCAAAATGCTCATGCCATAGCTTTCTAACCTCATTTGCATGAGTGAGCAAGGAATTGGGCATCAAATCAGAAGAGAAGTGGGAAAAGGTATACAACCGTGAACAGTGATCCACCTTTCCCTTAGCCACAGTGCAGTCAGAGTTAAGCTCACGAATGATCACTGAGTTAGGACCAAATTCCACTCGCATTCCTTCACCAAGGTGGGTGATTTGGTAAACCGATAGGAGATTGGTAGAGAGATTGGGAACACTCAACACTTGGTTAAATGTTCCACCTTCTATCTCTACCGATCCACTACCAGAAACTGACACATGAGTGTCATCACCCAACGTGATTTGGGACATGCCACATGGTTCAATGCTAGAGAATTCAACCTCTGAAGAAGCCATGTGGTGCGAGGCACCGGAATCGATAATCCAAGTTGATGATGGAGCTGATCTAGCTACGAGGGCCTTACCTTTCTTCTTTTCATTTTTAGACTCCTTTGCTTTAGAAGACTCACCCTTATGAGCATTTTGTTTGACAGATTTAGGAACACTTATTTTATTCTTCTCAACAACTGAGTTAAGTGATCAATTTGTTTCTGAAAAAAATGATGCTCATCATGGCCAGGATACTTACAATAGGAGCATTTACACTTTTCCTTCTTCGCTTTAGGCTTAGAAGTCGAAGTGTTAGTGTTGGGCTTAGCTGGGGGTTGGTTGGTCTTGGTTTCTTTCTTAGGTTGGTCCTTTGTTTCTTTCTTCTTTTCATTTTTCTTACCCTTATTCACCATAAGGGCATGTGACTTGGATTTTAGAGTCCCCATTTGAATGAGTTTGTCTTGTTCTCGAATGAGTTGGGATGAAAAAATGTCAAATGAGGGCATTTTCCAGGCACTACCCAAGGTGGATTTCGTGGCATGGAAATTTGAAACGAAGACAGAGTATTCAGGACCTAACTTAGAAAGAATCGACAAGATCAATTGAGAGTCTTTCTTCTCCACTTTACATTCCTTTAGAAGCAGTCTAGTGTGGAAAAACTTTGAGAAGAAGGCCTACAGGTTTTCAAAGTCACTAGGATTTAACCCTAGTAGTTCATTCTCCAACTCATGCACTCTCATGTCATCTTGCTTCCCAAACATATCATCGAGCGTTGTCCATGCTCCATCAGGTGTCGAGGAAGTTTTGATGTGGAAGAGCAAGTCAGAAGAGACAGACATACAAAGAATACCTAAGGCTTCATCACAATGGTTGAACCATTTATATCTTTCAGGTTCATCATCAGGTTTGGTCTCTAACCCCATGGTGACACGGTATAACCCTTTACTTCACAAAACCAATATAATTTTAGATTTCCATATGAATAAATTAAAAGGTGTGAGCACCGATACTGTAGAGATATCCATAATGAAGAGATAGAACCAATGAAGTAAGAAGGAAGGAGAGAGAAATGAAACAACCACCCTAGAACAATATCACACCCCCCGAGTTTGGCACTTTATAGTTTAGTGCATTGATTACAATCAGATGTGACTGTGTGCCAAGAACTAGTCTGTCACTCACCTTACAATCAACGTAATAACACGCAAGAGTGGAGACAACAATCAAGTTTCATTGGGTGCAACAGTTTGACACTGTAAGCAAGCACAAGAACGAGTCAAAGTTAGAAGGGGAAGAGAAAGCCTTGTGAGAAATAGCATCTCATGTCACACAAAATAATCCCTTTGCTGTAAGACTGTGGTGGACACACTCACAAGTCCACAAGAAATAAAAGGGATAGAACAATGCTCAAGATGATTTGAAATGAGCTGAAATAAGAAATACAAAGACACCCCCCAGAATGCGGCACTTTATAAAATAATGCATTTACAAAACTAATAATCCCATCATCTAGAGTGTGAAAAAACATGCAACTTTGACTAAATAAGTGCTCAAAACCGAGCAATGAGTCAAAAGTTATAGCAAAAAAATGATTCCCGCAACTGATGGAAAATGCCAATAAGCCCTGTAAATGGATTTAAAAAGTGCCCTAAATGCATGCAAAGGGTTTCATATGTATGCTCGTTGGAAACAACATCAAATTTTAGATAGGGTTTGTTTTAATTGCGAGGGGGGATTAGCCTCCTGCCAACCCCGGACCTCACCCTCCATCTTCGACACTCAAAGGAAGGATAATAATACAACCAAAATATACCCAAAGAAGGTTTACAATGCCAATGAAATAAATGTTTTTAACCTAAAAACTTTAAGGGAGATTTATTTACCAATAATCAATTCTTAAAAAAGAAAATAGGGGCCCACATTGACCGAGTTGTACGAGAGAATGGAAAATTTCCGTGGATGTTGATTGAGTTGCTGGAGAGAATGGAATCCCACGTTGTCAAGCCAGGGTTTAGATTGGGCTAGGCAGTGCTGGCATGGTTAGAAGTCGGTGAAATTACGCTAGGAGTGAATCAAAGATTCATTCGACACTAACGCCAAGTTGGACGGCACAAAGATCCCGAAACGGCAGAGATGACCGCAAATATTGGAAACGGCTGTATGGGAGCTGGTGTACGCGAGCCAGATGGGAAGGTGACTTCCAAGGTTGGGGAGGTAATAGTAGCATGACGCCAATGGTGGTAGTTTCGAAGCCACAAGAAAACAGAGATCCCAAAATGACAGAGTTGCAGGTCGTGTAGGAACAGATCACAGTCTGAATGAGCTGAAATATCAAACAGTGCATAAGCCCAAGGTTCCACTCCACATTCACAGCATGAGCTAGTTCCAAATGGTAGAGTCACCAGAGAATATCACGGAAGTATACATGCAACGATCAAGGCAGGAGACTCGAGTTGTTTTGTCCACGAGGAGGCACCAAGAAGGCACGAGCCACAGACAAGCCAACATGAATAAAAAGAGTTACACGTAGATGGAGGGAAGAAGATCCACAACCAAGCACGAGAATAACCCAAGCCAATGTAGAGAGGCTCGATTCACCAGGAGGAGGATGCATCGGGAAAAATAAACAGAAGGTGAGTAGGTAGAGTATGGCTCAAAGTGAAAAACAAGACAACTCTAAACTCTGAAATCTGTAACCCGTGAACCTGAAATGCACCCCGAAACACACAGAAATGTTTGGAGCTTTGAAACCAACTCTAAACCACGAATGGATGAAAAAAGGTATAATGCCCCAAACTTGCAACTGCTGAAACCTCAATGTGAGGCGAGTAATACAATTCAAAAGTAATAATCGGAAAAACTTGCATGAGGAAATAAGAAGAAACCTGAAGTAATAAGCAACTGATAAACGAAGAGTGCACGTTTTACCAAAACCAGCTCTGATACCATGAAAGAGGGATTTGTGAGAACCGATGTCGAAAACAATGCACCACAACAAAGTTGCACTCCGATGGTAACGTCAAGCTCTAACACAATAAGCAAGATTCAAGCAATGGAAAGAATATGCAAATAAGAAAACAGGTCTGCTCATACTCATAGATCGAAAAAAGGAAGTACAAATAGGGGTGTTGTGTAACCCCCATGCCTAAACAAGGAAATAGCCTCAATGATGCCACTGACGCATATGACATGACTGACACATATGACGCCACTAAAGGAGGAGTTACAATTCCAAATAAGGAATGTAACTCCTATGACGCACTGACGCAAATGACAATGACAGATTCTATGACAGAATCTGACACATGTCATTTGACTTCCTAATACCTATGACTCTCGCAAGGTGAGATGACTCACTAGGTGACGTGGAAAATGACTAGGCATGTCACACACACCAACACTTACAATGATGGCACGGGTTGGCAAGTTGTTTCCCTTGTGTGTTACCAGAAAAACAACTAGTGAGTATCTTTGTTCCTAATTTAACCCCAGAAATAGCCTTTCATTTATAGATGCATTATGGCTCAAACTTCGAAGAATTCATAGAGAAAGGAGGTCAAATTGAGAAGGCCCTCATTGAAAAAGGTACGCTTAAACCATTTGTTAAAGATAAATATGAAGCCAAATCTGTAGACAAACCAAAGTTCTTTAATAAAAACAAGCATGTCGTTGGTGATGGCATTATGGACTCCAAAAGAGTCCAAACCATGTAGACATGCCCACTTTTAAAGCTCTCACAAGGACCTCATCCCAAGGCACCCACTAAAAACACGTTCACACCATTAATAGAGTCATTGTCTACCATACTCAAGTAGTTAGATAGTGGAAAGATGGTGGAATATCCAACTATGGCAGTACCATACCTAGAGGATGCTCCAAAACCTGGTTAGTTCAAAGACCATGAATATTGTGGCTTCCACCATGTTAAAGGACACAAGACAAATAGGTGTTTGAGACTACATCATTACATACAAGACCTCATTGAGGAGGGTAAGATTGTTGTGGATTCTCCCCCTGAATCAAGAAAAGGTCCAAACGAGAGAATGGGTATCTACAAAAAACCTTTTCCTAATCATGTAGATAAAAATAAAAGGAAACCAGATCACAGGAAAACCTCCAACGACTATAGAACTACCTCTTATGTTTACCCTACTAATTATAGTCCTTTTGATTCTCTCATAGGATGTATTAGCTCATCTAATGAACAAATAAACATTATCCAGATTTTAGAAAAGAGTTGCGCAGTAAGGACGAGACGTGCTCGCTTAATCATACCATATCCTATGCCTATCCCTCAGGAAGGTCAGTATAATTTAATAGATCAGTTAGAGAAAACGCCTACTAGGATATCTATTCTCGATCTCCTCAAAATCTATAATGTCCACAAGAACATACTGTATAAAACATTGTAAAATTATGGGGTTTTGACAGATGTATATCCCACAAAACTTCAAGCCATGATTGCACACCTGGACTCTAATGATCATATTACTTTTAATCAGATTGTAATCCCGCGTAACAACCCAGAACATAACTTACCCTTATATCTCGAAGTGGTGGTTACCCATCACAAAATCAAGAGGGTACTTGTGGACGATGGATCTGGTCTAAACATTTGCACTTTGAAGCTGGTTAAGTAGCTAGGCCATTCAAAAACAGATATGGGAGCTAAGACTATCACAATCACAGCTTACGACAATGAAGAACGAGAATCAACGGGTACTATAGTAGTTCCCATGGAAGTAGGCCCAACTTGTCATGACACGACGTTATATATCCTTGACTTGGACCTTCCATACAACATGCTCTTGGGGTGCCCATGGATCCATGTCATACAGGTTATTCCATCAAATTTTCATCAGTGCATCAAGTTATGTCATGAAGGTCATGTGGTTACCATTCTGGGCGACCTGGAACCATTCACACATTGTAGGGCATTACACAGTTTTTCTTGTGTGGCTTATGAGCATCCTTCAGCAGATGTTGTTGTCCCCCTACAAACATAAGCTATGAAGAAATGGATAGATTCAGAGTCCCTCACTCCTTATAATCAATACTTTCCTTTATTAGTCAACCCATTCTCTTCATGGGAGAAAACGTCGGCAAAATATGGCCCAGGTGATCCATTCACTCTTGAACAAGCTTTGTTAATATTAGATTTATTAGTATCTCCCAGAACAAGGGGTAAGCCTTATTTTCAATTCAAGAGCACTCATGAGTAGTGTCCTAAACCATTGGAAAATTTTGTCCATAGTGGTCTCCTATCTAAGGAGAAAATGTTAGAAGATCCTACCAGCAGAGTCTTAAAAGGCACCATGGCTTTATACCATCAAGTACCCCAGTACATCAAAGGTCACCGCATGATGTTTGTCATGGGCTATAGTGGGTTTGGATGTGGCATTAATGCACAAGGCC
This sequence comes from Taxus chinensis, assembly GCA_019776745.2. Taxonomy (NCBI): domain Eukaryota; kingdom Viridiplantae; phylum Streptophyta; class Pinopsida; order Cupressales; family Taxaceae; genus Taxus; species Taxus chinensis. The sequence goes on from CM034151.1 coordinate 28,583,957, forward strand.
AGCTAGAGCCTATTCCCATCCCTCATTTTAAGACAGATAAGCATGGCCTGGGAATAAGGCCTCATCACACTCTACCCTCTGAGAATGATGCCACCTCTTCTGAACATGAGGATGTTTCATCTCATTCTGATAGCAATGCAGATTCCCAATGTAGCCTCTATAAGAATCTTGCTTCCACTAACCTATTCCCAGATTCAGCGGTCCTTACCTTATCCAAATCCACCCCCTTAAACAATTATCAAGTGGCATTTTATATCCAGAACTTATAGATTGGGATCAACAACTTCACGTGCTCCTAGACTTCTTTGAAAATGATGAGGCATTTGCAAAGTTCATGGGACTCGGGGATTCTATGCTAGCTGGGGACCACAAGAAAGGATTTGAAATTCAACTAGACACCCGTGCATACTTCGGGGAAGAAGCAGAGATGTGTGGATGTTTGAATAAGAATATGGTAAGTAAGAGTACAACCACTTCCGAGAAACTTGGAAAAAAGGATAGACGGAAATATCACAGTGACAAACTCTTTGAAAAACTCATAGATAAACAGAACGAAAAATCTAAAGATGCAGTAGTTTATCCATTTAAATATGATAATGAGCTACTGTAGGAGGTCGATCTTACTCGTCCCCCTGATCCTACACAGATGGAAGATGTTTCTAAGATGCTTGTTGAGGAAACAATCAACGTCAACATTGGCTCAGAAGATCAACCTAGAATGATAAAGTTGGGGGCTTCACTCTCAGCTCAGGAACAAAAGATATTTTTAGAGCTCTTAAGAGAATACACAGACATATTCACATGGACATATGAAGATAGTTCTGTATAACCTCATTGTGCACCCAGATGCCAAACCCATTAAGCAAAAGTTGAGAAAAATGCATCCTCATGTGGCGCTCCTTTTCAAAGAAGAATTGGAAAAACTGTTAGCTGTTGATTTTATTAAACCCATTGACTATTCAGAATGGATGTCTAATATAGTCCCGGTATAGAAGAAGCCTGTCGGCATAAGAATCTACACTGATTTCCATGACATTAATAAGGCATGTCCTAAGGATGACTTTCCCCTACCTAACATTGTCATGATAGTTTATTCCACTGTTGGTTATGAAATGTTGTCCTTAATGGATGGCTTTTCAGGTTATAACCAGATATGGATTGCAGAAGAAGATCAACATAAAACAACCTTCATCACCCCTTGGGGGACATTTTTCTACAAAGTCATGCCTTTCAGGCTCAAAAATACTGGGGCTACTTATCAGCAGGCCATGACTATTATCTTCCATGATATGATAAATGACATCATGGAATATTATGTTGATGACATCCTAGCAAAATCCAAGAGTAGAAGAGAGCACCCTAAAGTACTCTACGAGACTATAAGGTTCGTTTGAACCCTAAGAAATGTGTATTTGGTTATTTATCAGGAAATCTCCTATGGTTCATTGTTTCACAAAGAGGGATTGAAGTGGACCCTGTGATGGTTATGGCTATCACAAAAATGCCACCGCTTACCACTCTCAAACAACTAATGAGTCTATAAGGGAAAATTGAGGCAATCCGTCACTTTATTTCACAACTTGTAGATAAGTGTCACCCCTTTACCCATTTGCTCAAGAAAGATGTCACATTCAATTGGGGACCTGACTGTTAGAATGCCTTCACACTACTAAAACAGTACTTGTTCAACCCACCTGTACTCATGCCGCCTACCCCAGGTGAACCTCTTCTCTTGTACATTTCCGCTACCCAGTTTGTTATTGGTGCACTACTTGCCCAATACGACTTAGACCATAAAGAGAGCATTTTACTATTTTAGTCGCACCTTGATTGCGTACAAATTGAATTATCTGCAAATAGAAAAGTCTTGTTTGGCAGTTGTCTTCACCTTCCAAAAGCTTCGCCATTATCTCCTGAACAATAAAACTTAACTCATATCAAAGGTTGACCCTCTCAAATACCTTTTATCCAAATCTTCCCTCATAGTCCGAATGGATAATTGGATCATTCTCCTGAGTGAATTTGTAAATTAGAAATCCTTAAAAGGACAGGTATTGTCTGATCAGTTGGCAGAAGCACCTCTACCAGGTACGAAACCTTTGTGTCTGGATATTCCAGATGCATCTATGATGTACATTGAAGAATATGTAGAATGGCAGGTCCATTTCAAAGGATCGTTCACCTTCCATGGATCAGGAGCAAGAGTGGTACTTATCACTCCCACATGTGATGTCATACCAAGATCATTCCGGTTGGGATTCCCATGCACTAAAAATATTTCAGAGTACGAGGCACTCATCGTTGGCCTTAAGTTGGCTATTACTTGGAACATCCAACCATTACGAGTGATTGGAGACTCTCAACTTATCATTAAACAAGTTAATGATGAGTACAAAGTTAAAGATGAGAAGCTCATTCCATATAAAAAGATGGTTGAAACCCTAAAGGAATACTTTACACATATCATATTTGAGCAAAAACCAAGGTCGCACTATAGATCTGCGGATGCTATGGCTACCATTGGGTCTCTGTTACGCATTCCCCCTCAGGAAAGTAAGATGCCTTTCTTCATAGAGCATTTACAAGTGCCAACATATGATATGTCAGAGTCATGTTTGGCATTTGAAGTTGTTGGTCCCTTATCCCCTTGGTATGATCCAATCTTTCAATACCTATAAGACGACACTTTTCCACCAGACATTACTCATTTTGAAAATAAATCCCTTATCCGTCGCATAGCCCGTTATACCCTCCTAGGAGGCACCCTTTATCATTGTGGCTACGACGGGAATCTACTTCACTATTTGGATGTTGTTGATTCTATCCACGCCATTAAGGAAGTACATGGTGGTATTTGTGGAGCGTACACCAGCGACATTGTCTTAGCTAAGGATCTATTGAGAGTAGTCTATTATTGGCCTACCATGGAATCAAATTGTTGTAACTTTGAAAAGAAGTGTGAACTATGCCAGAAATATGGAAACTAAATACATGCGCTAGCACAGGCCTTGCAACCTATTGCAATTCCTTGGCCATTCTCTAAATGGGGCCTGGATCTCATAGTGAAGCTCCATCCTTCTTCATTAGATGGTCATACTCACATCATCACTGCCACCAAATATTTTACCAAATGGGTAGAGGTTGTCCCTCTTACCTTTGTCACCAGTGCGCAAATTTCAAAGTTCATCATGAACCATCTCATCTGTCGTAACGGGATCCCTTCATCCATTATCACCGATAATGGTAAATCCTTCAAGAATAAAATGGTTTAAACCTTGTGTCAACGTTTCTATATCTAACTCAAGTGGTCTACCCCCTATTACCCTCAACGTAATGGATAGGCAGAAGCTACTAATAAAACCCTTGTATGGATTATGGAGAAAATGGCCAGTAAAACCAGTCGTAATTAGCACTTACAGATACATCCTGCCCTCTGGGCCTATCGAACTTCCATCCGCACTCCTACTGGTGTGACCCCATATTCACTCGTCTATGACACTGAAGCCATCATACCTCTGGAAGTGGAGGTTCCTTCCTTGATAATATCTCTCAAATACTATCTTGATAAAGACGAGGACTACAGAGTTACTCGACTGGCATAGTTGGAACTATTAGATGAAAGGCGTATCAGAGCGCTCAATCACATGAAGGTCTATCAAAACAGAGTATCTAGAGGATACAAAAAATGCATCATTCATCGAGAATTTGATGTAGGAGATCTAGTTCTAAAATAAAATAAGATAACATTGTCAAAGACAGAAAAGAAACGCAAGTTTGAGGCTAACTGGCTAGGTCCTTATGTGGTAATTATAAAGTATGGATCAGGAGCCTATAAACTTGCATACTCAGACGGTGAAGAGCTTCCAGAACCTATGAACGCCGTGCACCTCAAGCAGTTCTACGCTTAAGCATGACGAAAATATCAAATAAGAACTAAAAAATAGAAAAACAAAGAAAAAACAAGTAAAAAAATGGAAAATTGAGAAAATAGTAAAGAAAAAATAGGTCGTCCACATGTAAAAACCACGCAATTGTGGCAGTTTGGGTGAAAACCAGTTTTTCGGTGCTCAAGGAAGATTCATTAGGAACAAGTTACTCTTACAGCAGGATGGGTAATCATCACCACTTTCTAGATATGACTTCTTTTTCTAGGTCTAGAAAACCCTATTAAGGCAACCTTTTCCAAGTTGTGATATGGCTTATTTGCTCTTATATCTACATTAAGGACATTGCCTTTACATACTCCCATCTAACGTTGAGAGAACCTTCACATTTTCACCTTCTTGTACATACGCGTGTGGCATTCTACCTTTTGTATATTCCCACATCACGCTAGGGGCATCCATGCTTCTTTGTTCTTGTACATTATTTTCAGAACATGACCTTAGAAAATGCAAAAACATTCAGAAAATGGATATGCAAAAATATAAACATTCAAAAAATATTCCCTTTTAAGGATGAAGCTACGACAACTGCACAACGTTGTCTTAGAAAACAATGTGAACAGTAGCCTTAAAAACTTATCTTTTTAGATAAACCCAAAAACATTAGAAAATATGTCAATGTTGTCCTGCAAAACAAGGTAATGGTTTAATTGATTTTAGTTGTTGGTTTGTATAGTTTTGATTGTGAATACCTTTTTGTGTGATGTTGTGACTTATTTTCTTAGTATGGGTTGGATCTTGTTTGAAATAATTATATGTGACATTTGATTCATTTGTAGCTTATATACATTTATTTAGGGTTCATTTTACTTAGATTAAAATTTCAATTTGATCTTTTTAGTATGTTTTATCAATTCAGGTGTTTGCATCATAAGTTGTGTTGTGTTGTATAGGTACAATTGTTTAGCTTTGTTAACTTTTGCTTGTATATTTATCTCTTACACAGTTGTTTGTTATCACATCTATCATCTATCATTCATCACATATAAAACATCATCTACTACATCATATATACAAAAAATGCTAAGTATAACATCATGCATGTATGCTAAGCTAATCATCACATATCGTATCATCAATGGGGGAAAGAGGGGTTGTGCATAATCACAAATCTATCCCCCCACACCAATATCATCTAGTATCATCCCAAGTGCTAGAATAAGAACTCAGAAACATCTCATAAAAATATAAAAAGATGTGATACTCTCTATGTATACATCATTAATATGAAAGCATGAAACATACACATCTCTAAATCTAAGGTATGTCACATACATAGAGGAAAGGGAAATCATACAAAGCATAATCACAGTGTAACATGACAAAATGATCATCAAAATGTCCATATAATACATGTATAATTGTCCATGTCAATACTCAAATGTACATCATTGATACAATATGCCATCTAACAAGGGCATGCATCAAAAGAATTGAGCCTTCATCAAGAGGCGTCATCAAAACAATGGTACAGGAAACTATACATCAAAATCAGCCTTCATAAGAGGCATATATACAATACATCTATACAAAAGAGAAGTGAAGAGCTCAACCACAGCTCTCACCCTCTTCAGGGCTCCCAGGACCATGACCTGGAGCTTAGAAGAGTGGTGGCTATGATGGACTAGCACCAGGGGTATCACCTTGCTGTCTGGCTAGCTGTTGTCCAGTCGGTTGCTCTGCAATAGGCTACCGAACTGACCTAACTGAATGACCTGATCACCGTGACCTAGATCATGTCGCACTTGCATCTGACTGCTCAAAAGGAACCACTCGCTGCTATGCTAGGACTTCCCTAAAGTAAGCATTCCTATAATATAAAGCCTCGCCATTGGATCTCATGGCATCACGTATCAGATCAACATCTCCAGAAGCGATGGCTACCTGTAAGGCGACATCTCGCTCACCTATCAACCTGCCACTGTCAGCATGAGCCTGTCTAGAAGTAGTGGCCTCTCAATCTCTATCTACAGTAATAACCTGCACCTGGGATCATGCCTGATCCCTCTGTGTAATATAACCCTCTAATTGTGCCTGGGCATGGTCCCTCTGAGAAAAAACCATCTGCACCTGGGTTTGGGACTAATGTAAATAGCTTAATATCTTAGCCCCCTGTGCGTCCATCTCACTAATCCGACTCTACCATAGGTTACTATCGCTGCCTTGGGTGGCTTGTGCTCTAGCCTAATCTCTCTCCAATGTCAAGATCTGCACCTGAGCATGTGCGTGATCTCACTCTATTGTGAGGGCATGTACCTGTGCCCTAGTTGCATCTCTCTCTCTAGCCACCTGTAACTGTTGTTGAATGACAACCAGCTGTCTACCATCCCCACCACCCCCTAGAGCATGAGGTGGCGGGCCCTACTTTGGAAGTACCTGTTGAAGGGGGGTGTATATCCCCACTAGAATACCTACTGGGGGAAACTCTATGTCAGTTGCCCTGAACATCTGTCGCAGCCTAGGCCTGGGGCCCTGTCCCTGTGGCTGCTGTAATGTTGGACCCTGTCGCTTGCCCCTCACATACTGGTGTGATTCGGGACCACCACCACCACCATCATCACTTTCATCACCACCAATGACTCCACCCTTGCCACCACTAGGTGGCCCCACGAGAGGAGCTCTCACGTCGGTATTATATGCCGCCTTGGAAACAATCAAACGACGTGGAAGCACACCATGGTACCATGACGCATACTCAGGTGTAGTACCCAGATCTGTAATCTATCTCAGTGGCACCCACATAGCAGGTACCACCTGTCGAAAACTAGCCAGTGCTCTATCACGGGTGATCTATGGACCCATATCAACGTAACCTCAGGCCCTGCGAGCGCACCACCTATCTAGCCCAGGAACATCCTGGGTACTGCCAAACTACCTCTGACACCGATCCACCCTGTATAACTCCCACGTATAGTTACAACTGCCTAAGATAAAATGCTCCATTGTGGCAGTACCGAGCTCTAAACCATCCTCAGGCCACTAGAAATGTGTGTACGGCCTCCAAACCATGGAAGCCTATTGTAACTCATCAAGCTCACAGCGACAGTGATATGCATCCCCCATATATGGCCGCACATCATCCCCTTTCGGGACCCAACCCATCGTAGAAGGCTCCTCGGGAGCCCGAACTCTCAAAACATCTAAGGGGCAACCATGGCAATGTGGTCCCACACCCAAATCTAAAGCAAGCAAGCTGGTCCTACCATCTTTTGACGGTAGTAGGTAATCAAGTGAAGGTCCCAGTATAGATGTGCTAGAATGCATTGACCCCAGCAGTAGGTCTCTCCCTCTACCAAACCGTGTATCAATCCAAGGAGACCAAGTGCAAATGAAGCACCGGTCTTGTCAGGGAGTAAGACTCCACTGACGAAGGCCATCATATAGACCACTACTTGGTCTAGCTATAAGTCCTCAATGCACCGTGATAGCCTAATGGTCATCCCACACCGTGGTATCATCGGGAAACCAAACAACTCTATGATATATCACTGAATATCAGTCCAGCAGCTCGTAGACTGGATGAGCTGACCCTGAATCGGGACCCGCATAATATGCCACATGTCCTCAAGAGTAATAGTAATATACCCGTTTGGGAGCCGAAAACACTGACTCTCATTGTGCCATCGCTCTGCTATAGCTGTCAAAAGGCCATGATCTAATGTGATCTGGGGCATCTCAGCCACATGAGCCAATCTCGTAACATATAGAAGGTTGTCCATAATCGCTCTATCATCATCGTTAAACTGGGCCTCTATCATCGCTAGCCAACCATATCGCTCACGGGTCTGGAAGACGGGTAGTATACGCTACAAACAAGAAAACACACATGTATCAGTTAAACATTTTTATCTACTTCTATCTAAAAAATTGTTGGTAAATCATCATTCTTCTATCTATTTCCTGAAGATTTTTCCCTTTCTTCTAGTTTGTCTTCTTTCTCCTTGGCCATTTGGTCAGAAGGGTGTTCTGCCCCCTTTTCCGATGCATGTGCACCTTCTCCGATGCCTGCGCGTCTATCCCAACACATGCACGCCCATCCCAATGCATACATGCCTATCTCTACACGTACGTGCCCCTCTCTTTTTCTCGCCCATCTCGACTCATGTGCGCCTAGTATGACACTAACACACATGTATCCGCACATATGCGTGCGCATCCCCATTCCCCCACCCAGAATGTGTACACGGACCTTTTGACGAACGCACGTACATGCCCCTATCTTTTCCCTCTAATGGCTACACGTGCATGTATCCATTTTTAGTCGATGGATATGCGTACGCGTACCTGTTTGTTTCGAGGCATGCGCATACGCGTATATGTCATCAACGCATGTGCATGCGTGCATACGTTGAATATCTTCTACCTAGCCTAAAAAATCCTGAAAAATTGCATTAAATGCGTAATTCACAAAGGGGGATAGGCCACTCACGTAGGGTCCATCTGTTGGGTCTCGCATGAACTCTTGGATGTAATATGCTCATCTACTCCTGCTCGGTAGTCTCACCATCTGACTCCAGGGCTGTCGCTCTCACTCACGGCAAAAATTCGCAACAAATCTGGTAGAAATGATCTAGTCGTGATTAATTTACTCCCCCCGGGTGGTTATATTAGGTTGTCGCGATGCCCCAAGGGCATGTTTTCTCCACCATGATCGTTCTATCCCTTCTTCTATCCACCAATATGAATATTTTTCTATTAAAATAATTATTTTTACCCATTTTCACACATCAGGGCGTTTAGTGCCACCATGCTCACTTCTTCATTACACTAGAATGATTTACGCATTTTCCAGGTGTCATTTCTTTTTTTTCTTTTTTTCCTCTATTTTTCACCTGTCGTAATGATTATTTTTACTAAATAATTTTTTTTGGCTTGCATTTCTTCTTGTCAGGCCACTTTCTGTGCTCCCTAGCACCTTTTCCTTTTCCTTTAGGTAGTTGCACATTTTTTTACGAGATATTTGATCTCTTATAAAAATTCTTCCAACCAATTGAAAAATCTAAAAAATTGTAAAACCATTTAAAAAACCAAAAACATTGAAAAACTTCAAAAATAGACTAAAACTTGGTAAACCGTTCATCTGCAGCTAAAATATGTGTCTCTCGCATGACACTCATCCCATATCTTGCTAACATTTTCAAATATTTTGAAACAACGATTCACGAATCATCTAAATCTTCAATCACCTACACAAGTTACACTACTTACTTCGTCTGTACTCTGGGGCACTATCAATTGCCTGGTACTGTTTTCGTCGAGCACTTTGCTTTTTCACTTGACCCAAGTGTCCTCCATCTTTTCCCTTACACTATACACATTGCTTGGGGCATCATCCTTCACCCTTGTCGTTTATAAGAACATTTGGGACTACATCTTGATAACAAAATATTTGTGTAACTATCTTGAACATTGTTGGTTTAAGTGTGTGTGATTGTACTTATTTCCCTATTAGGTGAGATTGTTTATTTTTCGTATTGCATTACATTCATATATGTTGCATAGAGTTTGTTGTTTTTAGCACAGGACGGTTGTTTTTATCTTGGATTTTCATGTCATTTTACACCTCCGTCGTATGCTTACATTTTAATAAGGGCCAATGATGAGGATTATAAGCAAAATGATGATTATGTATTGTTTCTATAAAGCATTGGTTTGTGGATAGCTCAATAACCCTTTTTACTTTCTCCTCTCCTTTCTTCTTGCCTTCTCTCGTACTTTCTTTTTCGATCGTCGATCGAGTTTCTCCATCACCCCATCGACACTCGAGGGGGCATCCTTCATCCTTTATCCTATTAATTCTTCTTCTACCCCTTCAAAATTGTCTACTTGTTTACATTTTTCTACTTTCTTTGAAGTGATGTAGCTTACGTCACCCCAAAGAGGGGAAAATGTAGACACCTGTAGTTTAATAAAAGCACTATTATTTCTAATATTGCACTTACTATTCTCTTCCTCGCAGATTGAAGACACCTCGTCAGTTAGATCCATCTAACTCCCCTCTTACGACAATCTTTTGGTCGTATTTCCTCTTGTACACTAATTAAATAGGTTATAATAACCTCTTCTTGGCTAATATTCTCTTCTTTACCACCTCTAATAGCTCCCTGGAATATCGATCCACTTCATTGGATTGATTAGGCATTTTAGAACCCTCTTAGAAATCTAATTTCTCTCAAAATAGGATTAATTACCCTCTAAACATGGTCAGCTAGTCTTAACCATGATCAACCTCTCTCTAAAACTAGTCAAATCTTACTTTGCCTTGCTAATTAACTTGTTGACTCCCTTTTTAGTCCCACATGCACCAAAAAGCCTCCCATTTCCCAAATGGAAAACTATAAATAGCCTACTACCCCCCTCTCATTTCTAAGAACACTTCTTCCCTCTAACCTAAACTATAGTATTATTGCTAGGATTAGGAGTTTCATTTCATTCTATTGAGCTATTTGCTTTGATTTTGCGTTTCTATCACACAAAATGGAGTAAATGGGAAGAACCATTGGACTTGAAGCCATTAATGGTGAGATCCCATTCTCTTGAAGCATAAACTAATTGCTTAGATCCTTTTAGGTTCATTTACTTTAAGCTTTCAAGAATAGAGGTTAATTTAATTTGTTTAAGTTGCTTGTTTACTTCAATTTAATGCATGTAAATAGGATTCCTTGCTCATTTTTTATCATATGGTCCATTGAGGGGCTTTTGCACAAAGCTTTGGGGTTCTTGAGTGTTTATTACCCCATTTCAATAGCTCTTGCAAAACCTTTCATTGAACACATAGAGGCTACACTCACATCAAAGTAAATATGTAAGTTACACCAATATACAACTTGGTGGCAATAAGTGAAAGACTCCACAGGTGAAATTTCCATATTGGACGCCAAAAAAATGCATCCATAAGGTCCTAGAGGAAATAGAAAGACTCCAACAGGGAATTTCCATCTTGGATACCGACATAACACATCTTGAAAGTCCAAGAGGAAACATTATAAATGGTAGAATATGCTTATCTTTGGAGTGATGAGATCAAGACTAACAAACCCAACAAAAAATAAGAATTAATTTTGTAAAATATCTTGCAAGTTCTGAGGCCTCTTGTTTCTCCAAAGTTTTATTCATGGACTTTTCAAGGGTTTCTTATTTTTTTTAGGAGTCAATTTCCTTAACCTTAGGGTTTTCGTCATCCTTTAAGGTCTCCTTGTCTTTGGAATCTAAAATGGGTGGATTTTTAATGGTTCTTGACACATCTGGATGTGATTTTTCTCCTCCCAAGTATTCTAAATAATAATCCCTTTGTTTTGGAGGATTTTTCATTTTGGTGTTTCATTTTTCTTGATATTCGGGGCCTACTCCACATTCAAGTCTTCTATATATTTTATTATTTACAAAAAATAAATGGATCATCACGAAAACAACAACAAAATTTGGTTTCAAAACACAACAAATATGGAATTACATTATATAATTTTTACATGTAAAGAAGGTATACATGTTGTCAATGGTTGCAAATTTCATGCCGGTCATCTTCTAATATTTCATTCCCATATGTCGTGATTTTTGTTGCCATTACCATAAAAATATGTCCCTCATCTTCATGAAAATGCATGCATAATATTTTTTTTAAAAATGAAATTTGTTCCTATCACTTGTTCATTGTTTCACCATTATTTTCAAATAATATATAGTGTGATCTACATTATAGTTAAATGCATGGAAACAAGTGCAACCCCTAACACCTTGCCATAGGAGGAATATGACTTGCATTAGAGATCATTACAATTCAATTTAAGGTAACATTTCTCACTCTTGTTTATGGTGTTACAAAAATATGGCTTTGGAGGAGGGTTACTTGCATGGGAATAACACTTCCTTGTGATTCTCCCACACCTTTGTCCTCCTCTAAAATACTAGTATTTTTTCTTATCCATGATGTTTGAATGAGTTATGAATATCTAAAGCATTAGGAATATCCATTCAAGTATGTTGGAACATTGTGCCTTTAGGCATGTACTTTGATATATGAATGTAAAAGTTTTTAATACATATATTGGTGACCTACATGAGGTGTTATGATGTGTTGAGTAAGAAGCAAAAATGATATGTAATTGCCTTGTAGGATATTAAAGAGATTCAAATGGTAGTAGGCATACCAAAAATGATTCCATAGGAGGTTTGGCTATTATTGTAACCTGAGTCATAAGGTTCAAGTTCAATTTCAATGAGGATATAATTTTGTTTAAGTTGTTATCGTCATAATAATATGACTATGCACAAATTTTATATTTGGATACCTTAATCTAATATCACATGCATTCATAAAAGGCTACTATATAATATTGTTGTAATTTTTATGCCCTTAGAACAAAAGTCTAATCCCATGCGCATCGGCCTATCACCCAGTAGGCATTGGGCACTCACCCGAGGCACGCAGGGGCACCAAGCCCATTCTTTATGTGAGTTTTGTGAGAATACATCCCCTACTGACATAAGCTTAGATGCAAGAAGGGAAAGAACCATGCATTTAGTCTTAAGACGAGTTACTATATAAATGCATCCATTTAGATAACAAGGAAATATCAAACAGATAACAGATCTAATAATACAAAGAAAATGCACTAGGGTTTATACCCATGAACAATGTATATATTTTGAGAGAAAGCCATATATTCATATTACTCTTTGTTCAATGACCACATTACATTCCTCAAGGTCATTATAGACCAAATGTCTTAATTCAGATAAGACTTATGCATCAGAGATACTAACTATGCTTTCTAGATTACAAAGATGTTAATAGACCCATCCCTCTAGATAAGTCATCTCTCCTATAGCCTCCCTAATGAGAATCCATAGAACCCATCGCTATTTCTGCAGAGCTTCACCTCTCCTCTTCTTCTTTTTTGCCTCTCTTGATATCTCTCTTAACACGCATTTTCCTTTACCTGAGCATCTCTATACATAGCTTTAACATCCACCGCCATGCCTTCTTGAAGTAATAGATTGGTTTCCAAGTGTCCATGTGGTCCTTCAATGGAGCATCCTTCTTCCCATTTGAGCTCTCCACTTTCTATAATGATGTCTTTCTGGATCCTTCCATTGCATGGAATATTCCTTCCTTGACCATCAGGTTTCTAGGCCGGCACCTTATCCATTCGGCATGCTCAGTCGGGTCACACTTTTCTCGTGTGCCTCCTAGGACGTTGAATATGGCTAAGTCCTTAAACCAATTCCTTTGCTTTACGCACACACCTTGGGTTCTACTAAACCCTTCTAAAACCTTGTCCTACACGCCTTCACCCCATGCACCCTTCTTCGTATAGGTCTCACGCACCCACATGCATTCTTGTACTTAGCTAATATTTTGAGGCCCAACATCACCCCACACTACGCCTATTCTCTATCCTTGGGAACACTTCTCTTCAATGAATAAATAATGGTGGGCTTTGAATAGTTGGAAAAAGAATGAAGGTATGAAGAATTGGGAGAAAGAATGAAAGAATGGGGAAATGAAGGAGAACATGTTCATTGTTGAAGGAGGAGAGGGAAATCCTTCCCTATATCTGCCTCTAACTTCTCCCAAGAATTAACCTCACTCTACACTTGTTGACAGAGGTCACCTACTAGGGTGCTTACCTCCTCAAATCTTAGCCCTTCCCCCTTGGTGCTCATCGTTTCAACAATTCCTTCCAGTTGTTTGCCAAAATTCTCAAGGGCGTCCATCTTGCTGGTGATCTGGGGGTATAACTCCTCCAATTGGTTTTTGATCGAGCCCCGCAAGGTCTCGGTAGACTCTGATTTCCTCTCCACCTCGTCCAAGATCCTATCCCACTCTGCTCTGTTCCCCTTATTCTTCTCCTAGAATTCCTTGAGCTCTATCTCATATGTAGCGACCAAGATGCTTACTACTCTATCTCTATCAACACAATTATCATAGGAAACTTTAGCAACTTGTGGATCGGCCTTCACATTATCAAGGAGTTTGGTATACTAAGCCACAATCCCTACGACCTTTAGCTTGTATTTTCTCTCTCAGCATGCCAACTCTTCTTCTACGGAATCTAAGGTGAGTGGCCGCCTCTCCATAGTGAGGGTGCGAGTTAAGTCCTCTAGGCACTGGAAGGTTGATTCATATTTTTATTCAGGTGGTGCTAGATTAGGATGCTTTAAAACAATAACATCTATAATCATCTAATTTTTCTTGTGTAATCCACACACCCTTGCCTTCTCCTCTTTCAGTTTGTGCCTTAGTTTTGCGTTAATTAGTTATTCTTATTTCAAATCCTTGCTTTTCTTAAGAAGCTCCTCCTCCTTCTCTAATTCCACCTCTAGGAATCTCACCCTATCATTTCTTTACTTGTTAGAGAACACACAAGGGGTCTATGTGGGAGAGAAGGCCAGGATGAAGGGTGCGGAAGGACAAGAAGGACCCGCACGTAGAAGGTAAGTTCAGCTTTTAGGACTTAACCAATTTTGAGCATGGAGACCTATTTTTAGAAGATGGCATGTGGAACACACCAATGATGCAAGAGACATGCACGCATGCATTGTCTATCTTTGGAGGAGCAGATCAAATCATTTTTGCATGGAGATGAGCTAAGAATAGAATTGACACTTCAGTTAACTACAAGAGGTCTATAGATAGCACACTTGCATGTGTGGCTATGCCTAAAAATGACATGTGGCTATCAATAGCATGCGGCCTATTTTTGGAATAGATAAGTGGTGAAGGGCAAGTCCCCACCCTATATATATGATGTTAGGTACATAGTAGGTAAGTGTAATAGAGAATATACAGAGTGTGTGTATGTATGTGTGATGGATGTATGGAGGTAAAGAGATATATGCATATGACTGAATTACTGTATCAGTTCCATACGTGCATCGGTATAGATTGACAATACTGTAAGGAGCTTCTGTATTTATTAATAAATGGAAGATATTGGCTAAATCTAAGTGTCATTCTGTGTGTAGTTGAGTAGTGCATGTTATTAATTCAATCATGATTACTATTTAAGCTTGTTCCTTCATAGATCTGAGGGTAGCATGCATTATAGAATGATGGATTAGTTATGAATCTATATGTTTCTTCCTTCATCTTGCTAACATCATGCTACAACAACCCTAAAGAGGGACCTGGTACCTTTGCGCGCTTCAGGTGAGTGCTCAGTCAAGGCTGAGTGATGTGCCAGCATGACTAGGGTGTTATCTGGTAAATTCTAGGCTGCATCATTGGTTCCGTTCCTGGGACCTCTTTTTCAGTTGTTTTCAGGATGGTTCATGATGAAGACGTACCGGTTAACTCTAGCAAGTATTGAGGAATGGATACACAATCTGGAGGAAGAATATGCATGGCGGTTCAGCAGTGGATCTGAGTTTAACGCATGCACTTGGGTAGAATAGAATCTGTATGACAACTTATATGAGAGATTTTTTGCTATCTTTCCAGTAGAACTATACGAGTGGCTTACTACTTATGCATCTCAGTAGAACTGGAGGTATCACACACTTTTCTAGACACAGGAAGAATTTTAGGCCCTTTATGATGCTGATCTGATCTAGACTCATGTTGTGGATATGTGGTTTTGTGGTGTTCTAAACAGTTATATTCTGGAATATTCAATTTCAACGTACTCTTTCCCAGAGGTAGCTGAATTCTAGTTTTTGTGGTATCCAAGAGGAACATATTTGCAAGGTATTCCACTGGCGATCAAGATCTTGATGGTAACTTTGAACTTGGAGAGTAAACCGATGGCTAACTAAACTTCACCATGCGAGGGCAGGAACAGGTTTGGTGAAAGATGGTAGACCTAGCGGCAGAGAGGAAGAGAGAGGAAAGGTGGCTTAAGTTTAATGAGGTGCGCGAGAGGGAGATAGAGAAGCAACGTTATGTTGCAGAAAGTATGGCATTGAGGAGAGAGATGGCTCGTGAAGGATTTACAACTCACGTAGAAGATGTGGAGCCAGAGCATCAAGAACTCCCCCATCTTGGAAAGCATGATAGAGATCCCCCCTCGGCCTCACACAGAAGTGCACCAGTAGAGACTACCTGGACCATGGGTGCGCATCTTAATCCACCTGGTGACCTAGCCCTTGCGCTTGGTTTTCCAGTATCTAGTATGACAAGTAACCAGAAAGCTAATTTGGGAAGTAGGAGAGTAGGAGTAAGTTAGGGATCAAGTACATCAATGGCAGGATAGATGACTTCAATGATATTTGGAGGAACATTCTTAGGTGCATCATCCACACAGAATGTGAGCACATAGAATGTTGGATTCACCTCTAGAAGTGGAACTACCTCAAAGACTGTAGGGGTTCAGTATAGTACTACTATCGGAGCACATGGGAGTACATCTACAGGTCCTATTCCAACTACAGGTGGAGGATCAGGAGGTATAGGTGGTTCTAGTTCTGGTGGATCTGGTGGTTCTGGAGGTAGAGGGAACACAGGAGGTTCTGGATCAGGTGGTCAAGGTCCGCAACAACCACATAATATCTATATGGAGATGTCTCTTCATCTCCCAGAATATAGAGGTATAGAGGATGTTGCCGAACATGTGCATATGTGTGAAATATTGTGGCACGCTAAAGGGATCATGGCTACTGAGCATAAGGCAAGTCAATTTGCTACTACATTACAGGGATGTGCACATAGCTGGTATAGGAAGTTTGACCCTGATCAAACTTGCGTGGATTATGCAACATTGAAGGATGCTTTCTTGAAAGAGTTCCATATCTCTGAGTTTGAGTAGAAGAGTATTAGTGCACTCAAGGATATCAAGCAAGGCACTACTGAGAGTGTACATGAGTATGATGCTCATTTTAAGACACTTCTATCTAAGCTATCTTATGATATTCATGCTAGCCAGCATGCACAATGGTTCGTTGGAGGATTGATTACACCTTTTAGGAGGGCGTTGTCACATAAGACATACACTGATCTGTGTAAAGCACTGGAAGCAGCTTTGCGTGTTGAGGTAGTTGGGAGCATTGACACTAGTGTTAGTCCATTCCTAGAGGCACAAATTGCAGCTATGGAAAAGCAGTTAGAGAAGCTATCAACAAATTCAGCCCATGAAATGCGCTCAGGAATTTGGTGTACAGATTGTGAAGTGGAAGGTCACACCAAGGATAGTTTCCCTCGCAGATCTATATGCTCATTACTGTTGGACTGTGAGATTTTTCATTTGAATCATGATGCTAGTCACTGTCCTTTGTTACAACGTGTGATAAGGAAGAATGTATCTTGCTTTTGCAAGATTTGTAGGTCCACGACCCATGATACTGAGGATTGTTAGTTGATTGGTCAGATCCAGGATGCTATAGACATTGGGGTATGACAGACAAGTATAAAAGATAATTCTAAGGGTAAGAATGAGCACCAGGATTGGGATCATAATCAAACATGCTATGACAGGAATGAAGGGCATTTTGAAGGAGGTCGTGGAAGGGGATGTGGATATCATGGTGGATATGGAGGATGAGGCCATGGTGGAGGAAGAGGTGAGTTCCCTCATGGAACATGTTATACGTGTGGATCTCCTGACCACTATAGGTGTGAATGTCCTCAGAATATTACATGTTCTTTCTATGGAAAGAACCATAGCTATGAAGAGTGCTCAGACTTATATGAGCATCTGAGTAAGCAACATAAGCAAGAAAACAAAGGCACCAAGATGGTTAGAATCCAGCGCGTGGTAGAAGATCAGTGGATGCCCAAGATAGTAGAAGGACCTGAGGCATTGACAGTGAAGATTACTACATGTGCTGAAGTGGCGCGCGCAAGAGAGGCATTACACCAGAAGCCTACGATCACCAAGGAGGAGGTTTTGCATGCAAGGTACCCAGATCCTACTCATCAGAAGGAAGTTTACCAGGATACCATGGAAGTGCTAAGGAATCTTCAGGGTGAAATACAATACCTAAAGGAGCAGAAGAAAGCATCAGAGACAGTCCAAACTGATGTCGATGATCTGCGAGAGGTGTGCAAGATGTTGCGCTAGGAGAACATTATTCCACTATTAGGAAGTTGGTTAAAAGGGAACACTCCATGTGTAAGTCTTGAGACCGGACGACAGATTCTGCATGCAAATCTTCCCCCTGATAGCCTTGACTATGAAAAAGAAATTACTCTGAATGTTGTTGTAGATGGGTGGTTGTTGAGCAACATATTGATTGATACAGGTGCGGAAGTAAATGTGCTTACATTAGATGCATGGGTACAAATGGGGAGGCCTCCATTGCAGCCATCATCTAATGTGTTATTTATGGAAAACTGGACTAAGGCCACTCCCATAGGAGTTTTGAAAGATGCATCTATAACTATACAAGGGGCCAAGTTCACTGGGGATTTTGAGGTATTAGCACTTGCAGAAGCAGATAATTTTCCAGCCTTGCTTGGACGCCCTTGGTGTTATGCGAATAATGCTGACTTGAGGTTCAATAAGGGGTATATCAGCTTTGAAAACAAGGAGGAAAGGGTTGTGATACCTTTGATAGATGGGAAGTCTACACCATATGTTGAGCCTCTAAGTGAGGAGGACTTAAACAGAGTTTATGTACGCATTATTCAGGACCCAGAGGTCAATGAGCCATCAAAAGAAGGCATCCTATAGTGGGAGGATTCTCATTCTATTAGTGATACTATGAGTATTGCTTGTGACAATTGGGCTCATGGTACATATGAATTGGTAGGGCGTGAGGTAAAAAGTGTGGTTGCGCGTAGGAATGGATTTCATTCGGTTCGACGGATAGGTAGCACAGTACCTTGGTATACAGGGGCAGAAGATCTTCCTACATTTTTGAAGGCCATGGAAACATAGTGGACAGATCAAATTAAGAGAAGATCTATGTTAGTATATACCTTGCGTGGGACAACAGCGCACTGGTGGGTAGTCCACAGAGATAATCTTATAAACTGGGAAGAGATTGGAGTTGCTTTGTCTACTAGGTTTATAAGGAACAATGCACCTATGCAAATATGCACTTATCATGGTGATCAACCTGTTCAGCATCACATTCAGCAGTGTGAGAGACTCTAGACAGCAGGACAGGAAGCATTACCACCTTCACTCTGGGTGCATCGATTGTATTCTATGCTACAAGGATGCACACACGCCTGGTATGTATATGCAGAACTACATCGAGAGACTAGAAACTGGCAAGATTTGATTGCAGGAATGATCCAGACTTTTGACTACTTCTCGACTAAACCTCCTGTAGAAGAGGCATTAAAAATTTTCAAGCACTTAACTATGGGAGATAGTGCAAAAGTAGAAGAGCATATTCAGGAATTATTTGGTGAGACAGAGTTCGGAGCATGTTTTGAAAAGGAAGAAGAACTGGACTCCATACTACTTGAATGCGCTTGCCTTGAGAAAGAGAAGGGAAAGATGGTTTACATTGTAGATGATGAGGAAGTTGAGAACCTGGATATTGAACATTCACAAGGGGTGTGTGAGGTCTTGGAAAGTGTAGACAAGGATACACGTGCCTATCACAAACCCATGAAACAAAGAAGGTGAATATAGGTTCGGAGGCTGAGCCTAAGGAGGCCATAATTGGAGACTATTGGTCAGACTCGGAGGAAGCAAAGATCATTGAGTTACTCAGAGATTATCAGGACTTATTCCCTTGAGGGTATTATGAAATTAAAGGTGTGCATAAATCACTTGGGGAAATGAAGATAAAACTTAAGGATGGTGCACGACCAGTTAAAAAGAGACCTTACAAAATGAATCCTAATTTGCACAAAAAGTAAAGGAAGAGATTGATAAAATGTTGAAATCTGGAATTATCAAGCCCCTTGATGAGTCAGAATGGGTTAGCCCAATGGTGATCAGTATCAAGAAGGATAGATGAATTAGAATATGTGTGGACTACAGGGAGCTGAATGTTGCATGCGTCACAGATCCATTCCCTATGCCATTCACTGAGGAAATACTAGGAGTTGCAGGGCGTGAAATATATTCCTTCATAGATGGGTTTTTCGGGTATCATCAGGTTAGGATTGCTCAGGAGGATCAAGAAAAGACAACATTCACTACTTGAATGGGGTAGTTTTTCCTATACTGTGATGCCTTTTGGATTGAAAAATGTGCCTGTTGTATTCTCGCGCATAGTTGTTCAGGCATTCAAATATTTTATTCACAACTTCTTACAGGTCTACCTAGATGATTGGACAGTATATGGGCTTGTGAAAGATCATTGTGACAATCTGTGCTTAATGTTTGAATGATGCAGATAGTTGAGTATCTCTTTGAACATCAAGAAGTGCATATTTGCTACACCATTTGGAATACTGTTAGGACATATAATCTGCAAGGAAGGTTTGTTGGTTGATCCAACAAAGGTTGCAGTCATTTTAGGCCTGGAAGCACCTACCAGTCAAAGTGAGGTGCGTGGATTTTTAGGTCATACAAGATATTATAGAAAATTCATCAAAGGGTATGCCAAAATTGTTACACCCTTGGAAGAGTTACTGAAGGGGAAAGGTACATTTTATTGGGGAGAACCGCAGCAACGCGCATTTGAGATATTAAAAGAGAAACTTACTACCACACCCATTCTGTGCTTTCCCTCATGGGATAAGCCATTTCATGTGCATGTGGATGCTTCTGGCATGGCCATTGGCATTGTGTTAGCTCAACCTAGCAAAGGTATTGTAGATCATCCAATTTGTTTTGCTAGTAGGAAGCTGACTCCTGCTTAATGGAATTATACAACTACAGAGCGCGAAGCTTTGTCCATGATCTATGCATTGCACAAGTTTTGACAGTACTTGTTAGCAACACCATTTGTGTTTTATATAGATCACATGACATTGAAGTACTTGGTAAACAAGCCCATCTTACAGGGGTGCATATGCAGATGGGTGCTCCTATTTCAAGAGTTTGACTTCACAGTTGTGGTGAAGCCAGGGAAAAGCAATTCTGGACCAGACCATTTATCTAGAATCAACTCAGGAGAGGAAGCACATACAATTGAAGAAACCATGCCAGATGCATAGTTGTATAGGTTACAATGCGTGCCCATAGAATTAGAAGACATTGTTGTCTTTCTATGAACAGGTATGGCACTAGAAGGAATGAAAGCATTAGAAAAGAAGCAGCTTGCTATACGCGTGACACCATTTATGTTAATCAGTGGTGACCTCTATAAGTTAGGCAGAGATGAAGTATTACACCATTGTGTATTAGAGCATGAGCATAAGGATATTATGGAAGAAGCTCATGGTGGTATTGCAGGAGGCCATTATGCAGGTGATGCGACTGCCCAGAAGATCCTACTTGCTGGATTATGGTGGGAGACATTGTATAAGGACTGTAAAGAATATTGTAAGGCATGTGATCATTGTCAGTGCCTAGGAAAACTAGGGCAAAGAGATGAGATGCCTTTGAGACTGATTCCTAGTGCCAAACCATTTGAGAAATGGGCCATTGACTTTGTAGGACCTATTTCGCCAGCCGCGCGTAGGACTGGATCATGTTATATCATTACTTGCATAGATTATCTCACACAGTGGGTAGAAGCAGCACCTACCAAGGACTGTACAATAGCTACAACAGCTAGGTTTCTATGGGAGAATGTTCTTACAAGATATGGATGTCCCTTAAGCTTGACAAGTGATAGGGGTACACACTTTTTGAATGAGACAATCAGGATCCTATTAGATGAGTTTATGGTTGCACACCATAAAACTACACCTTACCATCCTCAGGAAAATGGAACTGCTGAGGCTTTCAACAAGATTTTGAGCCAGACTTTGACAAAAATCTGTGATGTTGGAAGAAAGGATTGGGATGACAAAGTGTCAGTTGTTCTTTGGGCATATAGAACAACTTACAAGAGATTGAACAAAGCCACACCGTTTCAGTTGGTGTTTGGCGCGGAAGCCATTCTCCCTATAGAATTTATGTTACCTTCTTTGTGCATTACATGTGCTAGAGGTCTAGCTGATGAATAGGCTTTAGAAGAGCGTATCAAGAAGATGATTCAACTGGATGAGCACCGAGCCATAGCACGATGGAGTCAGAAGTAGGAAAAGGCTAGGCAGAAGGCATGGCATGACAGAAACATAAGGGATAAGAAGTTTGAGATTGGACAAATGGTACTTCTTTATGACTCAAAGTTCTTGCGCCATCCAGGCAAGCTTAAAGTACATTGGTTGGGGCCATATGTCATCACTTCTATACTTGAATCAAGCTTTCCTAGTTAGAAGCACTTGATGGAACACGGCTACCTGGTTACTTTAACGGGAGTAGGTTGAAGCCCTACTATAAATAAGTCTTCTTGGTGTTTGTAATAAGGCAGTATTGCCATTTAGATTAGGTTTTCAATTCTGTATTTCCTTAATGTATTTCCTTCATTGTCGATATGCTTTGTCAATTTAGTTGTTGTTTTTGTGTAATAAGCGTGCTTGCACACATGAAGCTAATTACTATATGAAGAATGTCTATGTGCAGAGGACTACACATACTTTTCATGTGGGGTGGTTGTAGTTATCCAAGTAAAAGACTGTGGGAATTGAAAGGTGAAAGGAATAAGCTGCTACAGGTGTGCTTTAAGTCAAAAGAAGATTGCTTCTCAAAAGTGACCAAGGATGGAGATGAATGAAAGGATAGTATAACGCGAGGTAAGTGGAGGCCATGATAGCTACCAGGAGAAGGTACAGTGATGAGGTACTCAGGTGCAAGGGCACGTGCTGAAGAGAAGTCTGTGACCAGAGGGTAGGAAGGTGTGCTAGAAGGTTATAGCTGGGGCACAAAGATGTACCACACAGGACGAACAAATTTGGTCAATGAATGAGGGGATATTTGGTAGGTGAAGGAGCAATAAATGCATCAAAATTTGAAAAAAAATCATATAAGGATGGGATGTAGATTCATTTTTACCATTGCGACTAAGAGAATTTGAGGAAAGAGCTAATTGCGAAGAGCCAAGTGATTGGGTTAAGGTGCGAAGGGTGTGAAACCAAGTGTGATAAACAGATCTGTGTGAAAAGAAGCTTGTCCCTAGTTGTGAAGGTTTTGAGTGAAGCAGGGAGAAAAAAAGAGTTAGGTTACAAAGTTTCCACCTAGGGCATGATTGAATCGAGCTAGGGTTTGATTTACAAAGTTACAGAGTTAAAAAGGAGACATTTACAAGGTAAAAATGGCACCTAAGAAGGCATCTATAGTAGCAGTAAAAGGAAAGAAGAAGGTGGTTGTCGAGGAGGAAGAGATGGCACCTGAAAGCCATTTTTTAGAAATGCAATATCCAGAAGGAGTCATCATCGGCCAGGAATGGGATTCACCCATCAGAAAGAGAAAAGTAAGTGAATACAATCACAGGACCGCAGAGAACAAGAAGGAGCTCGATTCCTTGCTCACTGCTAGGACGAACAAGCGCACGGTGGATGACATGCCAGTTTATGACGATGCAGGTGAGAAGCTTCTGAAGAGAATTGGGGTCTACCAATTATATGAGCTTCCATATTTTGGGAAGTATGAGCCCTTGTATCAATGGCTCATGAGCAGGGTGCACGAGGACTTCTTCTACTTTGCAGGATGTAGAGTTAGAATCTCATCTACACTTATCTCATCAGTTACAGGTTTGAAGGCCACAAGAGAGGACATAAAAAGTGATCTCATAGATAAAGTTGTGATTTTAAAGACCAGACAGGAGTTGGGGTACCTGAAGGGTCTATGTGGAATGGATATAGACAAATTGAAGAACTGTACAGTTGTGTAAGCTGCAACACACCTTGTTACAAAGTTGAATGATCAGGAGCGGTGGTCATAGGTAAATACTATGTGGTTACACGTTGCGCGTAAGATGTCAGAAGGGGAAATCTACAACATTGTAGGCTATATTACAGAGAAAATAGTCAAAGAAGTGCGCACAGGAGGGAAGATCAGCTTTGGGGCTGTTCTACTATCACTGGTATTCATGGAGATTGGAGTACCAGACGGACCGAAGGAAAAGACATGGGAATACCCCATGGAGAACAAGTCACCAGCTGAAAGGTTCAACAAGTATCTATGTAAAGGGGCCATGACAGATGACGTAAAGCAAAGGGTGGAGAAATGGTATGACAGGCTCCGCACGGCATTTGGAGAAGAG
Source organism: Taxus chinensis (assembly GCA_019776745.2). Classification (NCBI taxonomy): domain Eukaryota; kingdom Viridiplantae; phylum Streptophyta; class Pinopsida; order Cupressales; family Taxaceae; genus Taxus; species Taxus chinensis. Next base: position 28,607,998 of record CM034151.1, read on the forward strand.
TGGCGTGTCCCAAAGGACCTACCAGTAGTGGTAGGGAAACAAGTCCAGTTTGTTGTATATCAACATTTCTACATCATGCGCTTCCCAATGAAAGATGGAGTCTGGAGCCCTTGGTGTAAATTGCCTTATGCATTCACTGCAAGGTATTTCCAAGCATCTGTTCATAGATTCACAGACATGCGCCGATTGGTATTCAATGCAGATAAGGTAGACTATGACTACCACATGTTGAGAAAGAAGTATGTGTATCCTGACAGAAGTGCTTATACAGAGAGGATCATTTCAGAGGTGCTGAATATTAAGCCAATAAGTCTAGTTGTAGCAGATGTGGGGGTAACATTGGTGTATCTCCAGTTGAAGCCAAAGATGGAGAATAACAAATATGTGGAAGGTGAGTTTGCACTTCTAGCACCACCAAAGGGAAAGCATACAATGGAGAACATCCCAGTGCCTAAGCCCACAGAGCCAATTGAAGTGGAGGATGAGGAGGAGGAGCGCGAAGATAGTGGTGGTTTGGAGCATAGAGGTAGGAGACATCCTACAAATAAGGGTGAAGCTGAGCTTGTAATTACACCACCTCAGCCACAAGAGGGGGATGATGAGGACTTGAATGCAGTCCAAGGGGAGCACATATTTAAGAAGGTGTTTCAGAGAACCAAGGACCCAAGGTGCTACTCCAACCACGGTGCGCAGATCACCCAGACTCTCTCCACAGAAGGAGGCAACCATGCAAAGAAGGAGGAAACTGAAGTTAAACAAGGAGGTGAAAGATTCAAAAGAAAGTGCGCCTAATTCTCCTACACTTCTAGAGAATATAGAAGAATAGGGTGAGCGATCAAAGGGAAGAGAAGAGGATGAGAAGAGACCAAAAGAGATCACTGCAGAGAATGTTCAGGACATGGAGACACAAGTCCCAAATTTGGAAGCTAAATTTCCTAAGCAGTAATGGTCTAGAAGAACAAGTGGAGAGCACATTCCACCAGCCATGGGGTATGCAGAGGATGCAGGTAAAATTATCCGCACCCGCTTCCAGAGCACGATAGCATAGAAGTATTTATTCGGTTAGGAGATAATGGATGAGGATATGGTGACTGTGCATAATCGAAAACAACTATCATGGTCAATGCACACCCACATGGATGAGCCTGACTTTGATGTGTGTGAAGAGTCATGTGTTTCGAGATGACTGAAGAAGGAACCCCAAGCTAGACACATGACAGTAAAGCCTACTGTCATGTCAGATGAGTAGGTCAGCAATGCATTGGTGAAGGTTTCTACTGAGGTGGCTAGAAGAAACATGGACAAAGTTGGAACGATCAGAGCGTTGCATGAGGAGCTGAAGACAAAGGATGCAGAGATAGCGCACATAACGCAGGAGAGGGACTTTGCACAGAAGAAAAATGAAGTATTTATCAGCATTGCAGAGGAGATTGGGGACAATGTCATCAGAGCAAGGCCACACTTGGAGGCCAAGGTACCACAGACGTTTCCTTTAGTGATACATTATGTAGGAAAGTTGGTGGACTTGGTACTTGAAGATGAAAATCTGCTCATGCCAGCGCCAAGAAGCTCAGAGTAAGATGTCAAATGGGAGAAATCCTCGGTGATGCGAAAGATTACATCTTATGAAGGGTTGTTGCAAGCATTACAGGAAGTATTGAAGAAAGCAGACCGGGCTTTAAACATATGCACATCTCCATAGGTGCTTATCAACATAAAGACCCTAGAAGAGAACAATGAGGTCTAGAAAGTGATGAAGGATGAGACATTGGGCCGTGTAGAAAGATTGTCAATGGTTAAACAAAAGTGTGAGGCCCTGACAGCAGCACAAGAGCCACACAAGACTCGGCTGGAAGAGCTTAGGAAGCTAATTGTGCAGAAGATGGATCTTTTAGAAGGAAAAATGACATCAATGTCCAACATTGTGTTAGTTGTGCAAAATGAAAAAGGAGAGATTGAGAGGGATGAGTTGGAATCCATTATTGTGGACATCCCAGAAAAATTAGAACAAGCACTCACTGAAGGGTAGGTTTTGGAGGCCAAAATAAAGGAGGAATATCTAGAATTGATACTCTAAAGTGATACAGAGGAGGTTGTCTAATAAAAATTCTTTATTTGTGTACATTCTTTCATTCTTATTCTTTCCATTATTCTATTCTTTACTTCAATTTTTGGAGATACCCATTGTCGGGACGACAATGAGATTAGTGTGGGGTAATGTTGATCAAAGAATACTTGTTAGAGAACACACAAGGAGTCCTCAAGGGAGAGAAGGCCAAGATCAAGGGTGTGGAAGGACAGGAAGGACCCGCACGCGGAAGGCAAGTTCAGCTTTCAGGACTTAGCCGATTTTGAGCATGGAGACCTATTTTTAGAAGATGGCATGTGGAACACACCAATGATGCAAGAGACATGCACGCCATGCAATTTCTATCTTTGGAGGAGTGAATCGAAGCATTTTTGTATGGAGATGAGCTAAGAATAGAATTTACACTTTAGTTAACTGCAAGAGGTCTATAAATAGCACACTTGCATGTGTGGCTATGCCTAAAAATGACATGTGGCTATCAATAGCATGCGACCTATTTCTGGAATAGATAAGTGGTGAAGGGCAAGTCCCCACCCTATATATATGATGTTAGGTACATAGTACGTAAGTGTAACAGAGAATATACAGAGTGTGTGTATGTATGTGTGATGGATGTATGGAGGTAAAGAGATATACACATATGACTGAATTACTGTATCAGATCCACACGCGCATTGGTATAGATTGACAATATTGTAAGGAGCTTCTATATTTATTAATAAATGGAAGATATTGGCTGAATCTAAGTGTCATTCTATGTGTAGTTGAGTAGTGCATGTTATTAATTCAATCATGATTACTGTTTAAGCTTGTTCTTTCATAGATCTGAGGGTAGTATGCATTATAGAATGATGGATTAGTTATGAATCTATATGTTTCTTCCTTCATCTTGCTAACATCCTGCTACAGAAACCCTAAAGAGGGACCTTATACCTTTGCGCACTTCGGGTGAGTGCTCAGTCAAGGTTGAGTGATGTGCCAGCATGACTAGGGTGTTATCTAGTAAATTCTAGGTTACATCAGAGGGCATGGCTAGTGGGATGATTATGAACTTCTTCATCCTCATCTTCATCCTTCTCGACCCTATAAGCCTCCAAGTCCTCTGTTTCCTCTGAGTCTTCCTTGTCTACCACCTTTTGTTTCTTCCTATCTGGTGATTCCAGTAAAAGAGACTCTTCCCTCTCTTTCTCTTCAACAGGTGACTCCTTCCTCTCTTATGAGGGGCTCCTCTTGATCTGGCACCTCTTCTTCTGGTGTCTTTTCCTTGACTGGGGACTTCTTCATGCATGTGTAAGTGTTTGGCTTAGCGCTTGTTTCTGGCACGCCCAGAGTTTGTGTTGTTTGCACACTTGGTGCCTTCTTCTCTTGCACCTCTTCTCTCTCCCTCTTCTTTGGTGTGGCCTTCTTTCTTCCTGTGGGATCTTCTAGAATGGAGACATCATTCTCCAAGTAGGTGCCCTTCTCAAACTTTGGCCTTATGCTCAAATATACCCTTGTTGCAGCCCTTCCAGCGATCGGCAAGGTTATTGGTTGCATCACCTGCACTTCGTGGGAGACATATTTCTCCACATATGTGCGCTTATTCATGTATACGATCTTTTTCTTAGCTCGCGGTGGTCTTGGTCTACCTCACTAAGGTCAAACCTTAGTCTCTTGGCCTCCTTAAAACGGTTGGCCCCCACTTGGAAGTATTGTGTGGTGAAAGAAAACAATAGCTTGCACCATGGACTCTTAGTCTCATCTGTTAAAGTGAATCTTCCAATACATAAGTACCGATATATAGAAAACTCAGCCTCTTTATCTATGAGCATGGGCAACTACTCAGGTATCCTCCACTCTTCCCTGAATGCGTTGCGTATCCACTTGTACCATTTTTCTAGGTGCGCCTTGTGAGCGGCCATCATGGTCTCACAAGTATATTTCTCAAAACTTTTCACGAGTGAGGGATTTTCTTCTGGATACTCCCATACAAACTTCTTTTTCCCATCAGACACTCCAATCTCTGAGAAGATAATGGTGAGGAGAATGTTGCTGAACAATATATTTTCTCCACCCTATGTGCTACTAATGATCTCATCTGCAATGTAGGCGGATAAGTTGTAAATGGTCCCTTCAGAGATCTTCTGGCATACATTCAGCCATGCCTTGTCCACCTATGTCTATCTTTCTTGATCATTTAGCTTAGTAACCAAGCGCACAACCATTCTCATAACTGAGTCGAGGATATCTGAGATATCGAAGTAGCAAAACCTTTCTTATAGTCATAGGCCTCCACAGTTTCCTTGATGGCCTCCTTATCATCCAAGTCATCATCTATGGATTCCTTCACAAATCAGGCCAGTGTACTTTAACATGAGTTGAGGAGTTATGCACATTTTTTGGTTTGTAAAATAGAAGTGGTCTTCATGTACGTGTTACATCGACCACTAGTATAACTACTCGGGCTTGCCAAAATAGGGCAACTCATAAAGTTACAGCAACTCGGCCTTCTCCAACTTCACCTTCACTTCATCATTATAGATCGACATTCCTTCTGGTGTCCTCTTGTTAGTTGGACGAACCAGTTCCAACGTCATCTCTTTTTCTGTAATTCTTGTGCAATGATTGTAGTCACTTACGACCATCTTCCTCAAGTGTGATTCCTACACTTTCGCTAGCAACAATCCATCTGGGTACTGCATTTCTACATACCACTCTTCATTAGAAAGAGTGACAACAATGATTTATTTTCCTTTTCCCTTGCCCTTCTATTTCTTTGGTGAGATGGTTTCTTTCTTTGGTGTCGTTCTTCTTGTTGGGATAAAACTTAAATTCCTCCTTGCTCTTCTCTACTACTATGCTCAAATCTAAGGCTCAACTTTACGAAGAATCCTCCTACCTTCATGCCCTAGCCGCCAAACCCTAACTAGGAAAACCCTTCCACAAGATGATGTACTCCAAAAGAACTCTCCCCATGCCCATTTACTCCTTCCACTTCAGTTTGCAGATCAATCCTAGTCGTGCACTTAGATCTCTATGATTCTTCTTCCTTCGCGCAAATCTCTCTGGATTCCCTAGTTCACAAGAGCTATTCCACTTCGTAATCGTAAGGTAAAATAATGATTCATTTGACCTCATACTTATAGCTTTTTCCTCCTTTCCAGTAATAAATGGTATGCCACCTACTAATATACTTAGCATTAAATGTGATTTTTTCCACTAACGCCAACCTTAAGCGCCCTTACCGATGCACCCAATCCTACACGAAAAACTCTTTACAACCTTCTAGTGCACAAAAATCCTTACTGACCAAAGACTCTTACGTGCACATCTGCAGAGCCAAAGGCACCTATTTTGTCTTTTACCTGATTTTTTCCCTCGCCTACCTCATATTGTTCCTGCACTTTTCCTTCTCTTGTATGTGGTCTTTATAAAGCCTTGTCCTGACACCAACAATTCTCGCCCATTGTTTTCCAACCCACTTTCTATCCTTTGACCGGGCTATTTAAATTTTACTGCTCGCTTATACTTCACTTCGCACTACTCCACCCCACACTACAACAGATGCGCGATCCTCTGCGCATACACAACCTTTTGGAAATAATGTGGTTACCGGCACACAAGGTGCAAAACGGAACACAAAGAAAGGAACAAGCAACGAGAAAGGGAAACGCAAGAAAAGAAAATGCATAAAGGGAAATTCTAAGCTAACTGGCAATACTACCTTATTTACAAACACCATGAAGGCTTATTTATAGTAGGGCTTCAACCTACTCCCATTTAAATGACCAGGTAACTTCATCCCATCCAACGTTTGTAACTAATAGGTGCCTAAATCAAGGATGTACGAGATGATGTAAGGGCCCAACCAATGGACTTTCAACTTCCTAGGATGGAGTAGATACTTGGAATCATACAATAGAACCATCTGCCCAACCTCAAACTACTTTTTCTTGATATGACAATCATGCCATGCCTTTTTTCTGGTCTTTTCAGTCTTGTGACTCCATCTAGCAAGTGATCTCCTTTCGTCTAACTGCATCAATTTGTCAATCCTTTCCTCGAGGATTTTTTCATCATCTAAACCTCCTTCGCATGTTATATGCAGTGATGGTAACATGAATTCAACTTGCAAAACAACCTCTGTACCAAACACCAACTGAAACGGTGTGGCCTTATTCAATCTCTAGTAGGTTATCCTGTATGGCCATAGAACAACTGATACTTTGTCATCCCAATCTTGTCTTCCGATATCACAAATATTGGTCAACGTGTGATTTAGTATCTTATTAAATGCTTCAGCAGTTCCATTCGCTTGAGGGTGATAAGGGGTGGTCTTGTGATGGGCCACCATAAATTCTTCTAACATAATCCTAACTATTTCATTCAGGAAATGTGTACCCCTGTCACTTGTCAAGCTCAATGGACATCCATACCTATTGATTATGTTCTCCCATAAAAATCTAGCAGTTTTCGTTGAAGTGCAATCCTTTGTAAGCATTTCCTTTGTCCATATTGTCAAGTAATAAGTGCAAGTAATGATATACCGCGAACCAATCCTTCACGCGGCTGTCAAAATTGGTCCTACAAAGTCGACTGCCCACTTTTCAAATGGCTCAGCATTGGCTATTGGTCGCAAGGGCGTTTCATCCCTCTTTCCAGGTTTACCCAAGTGCTTGCAATGGTCGTAGGCCTTACAAAATTCAATACAATCTTGGTAGATGATTTCCCACTAAAGCCTTGCCATTAGAATCTTCCGCACGATAGCATTTCCTACATAGTGTACTCCTCCAGTCCCACAATGAACTTCCTCCATAATTGCCATGTGCTCATGTTCCAATATGCATCAATGCAGAACCTCATCATGTCCTAACTTATATATATCTCCACTAATCAACGTGTAAGGTGTGGTGCGTATAGCCAATTTCTTCCTTTCTAGAGCCTTCATCCCTTCCGGTGCCAAACCTATTTTAAGAAAAACCACAATATCTTCCAAGTTTGAGGGCACACGCTGCAACCTAAAAAATTACACATCCAACACGGTATCCTCAATGCTTTATGCATCCTCCCCTGAGTCAATCCTTTGTAAGTGGTCAGGCCCTAAATTTCTCTTCCCTGGTTTTACCACCACCATGAACTCAAATTCTTGAAATAATAGGATGCAACGACATATGCGCCCTTGCAAAACAGACTTGTTCACCGAGTATTTCAACGACATATGGTCTATATATAATATAAAAGGTGTTGCCAGTAGATACTGCCTGAACTTATGCAGTGCATAGATCATTGGTAGTGCCCCACGTTCAGTAGTGGTATAATTCTATTCTACCGGTGTCAACTTCCTACTTAAAAAACACAAGGTATGATCAACAATTCCCTCACCAGGTTGTGCTAGTACTACTCTAATGGTTGTTCCTGAGGAATTTACGTGCACATGGAAAGACTTATCCCAAGAAGGGAAGCATATTATGGGTGCAGTAATAAGTTTATCCTTTAAAGTGTCAAATGCCTTATGTTGTGCCTCTCCCCAATGAAAGGCACTCTTGTGCTTTAGAAATTATTCCAAGGGTGCAAAAATATTGGCATATCCTTTGATGAACTACATATAGTACCCCATATGCCTAAGAAATCCACACTTTGTGCTTTGACTAGTAGGTTCCCCTAATACCACAATAAATGCAACTTTGACGGATCCACTACTAAGCCTCCCTTACATATAATATGTCCCAACAGGGTTCCAAATGGCGTAGTAAAGACACATTTCTTAATGTTGAGGGATATCTTTAACTTCTGACATCTCTCAAACATCGGCCTCAAATTGTCACAATGGTCTTTCACTAGCCCATACACCGTCCAGTCATCCAAGTAGACTTGAAGAAATTTATGGATAAAGTCCTGGAATGCTTGTACCATGATGCGCGAGAACACAACAGGTGCATTCTTTAATCCAAAAGGCATGAGAGTGTAGGAAAAGCTTCCCCACTTAGTGGCAAAAGTTATCTTTCTCTGGTATTCCTTTGCAATCCTTACTTGGTGATACTCTGAGAACCCATCCGTGAAAGAGTAGACCTCGCGCCCGGCTACTCCGTCCAGAATTTCTTCAGTAAAGGGGGTTGGGAAAGGATTGATGACACATATTGCATTCAAGTCCCTGTAGTCAACACAGATTCTTATTCTTCCATCCTTCTTGAGACTGATGACCATTGGGCTTATCTATTCATATTCCTCCACAACCTCAATGATACCAGATGTTATAATCTTGTCTATTTCCTCCTTGACCCATACGTGTAAATTTAGATTCATCTAATAAGGCCTCTTCCGAATAAGGTGCACACCTTCCTTCAACTTGATCCGCATCTCCCCAAGGAATGGTGGATACCTTTGAGTTCATGGTACCCACATGGGAACAAATCTTGAAACTCGTGCAACAAATCAATGATATTTGACACCTTTTTCTCCAACCAATAGTCCCTAATGATAGCTTCCTTAGGTTATGTCTTTCTTCTAATGTTAACCTTATTTGCTTTCAAGGGCTCATGGTAGGCGCGCGCTCACTCATCAATGCTATCTATGACTTCACGTGTACCTTTAGAATGGTTAGCATCCAAACTTTCCATTTCTCCACCATCTACTACATAGACCATTTTTCCTTTTTCCTTTTCTATACACGCACACTCAAGCTGTATTTTTTCTGATCCTTCTGCATAAAAACACATCTCCAAACTAGGTTCACCTAACAACTCTAATGGCCTATCTTCCACCATATCATTATCTCCCATTATAAGGTGTTTGACAACTCGTAACGCCTTATCCACTAATGGCTTGGCACTTTGATACTTAAAATATTAAATGAGATCATCTGTTAACTCCTGCTAATTCCCTATCTGATGGCGTGTCTCTAAGTAGATATACCATGCACGCGCACAACCCTGTAAAGTGGAATATAACTTATGCACCCATAATGAAGGTGGTAACGCTTCGGTTCCCTCCATCTAGGCCTTCTCATAAGCTTGGATATGGAACGAGGTGGGTTCCTTTCCATGGTAGTCTTGTATGACAGTAGGTGTGTTACTTATGCATAATCTTATAGAGAATGTGACTCTTACCTCACGCCACTCTAGGAGACTTTCACGATGTGTTGCCCACCAATGCACGGTAGTCTCGAGCAAGTTATAACTGAGCATACTTCTTCTTTCATCCTCATTTTTCCACTCAGCCTCCATTTCTCATAACAAATCATCAAGGTTTGCTCCTTGTTATCCCGTTTTTGTGATTTCACTAAAACGATGATAACCATAGAAAATTTTCAAAAAAAAAATCTCCTAAAATTCCCTTTTAGAGAAATAATTGGGTTTTCGAGTTTCCATAGCATGACAACATGATTTTTGCATGCTATATGTTGCCTGTTTCCTAAAACCTGAAGTCCGATCCAAGTTCTTTGTTTCAGGTTTTTGGGATTGCAGAGCATCGGAGCACGCCTTTGCCAAAACATGCTTCATGTCGCATGACTTCTGATTCCCGAAACCCGATTCGCTCCTTTGTATCGGGTTTTCGGAACCATCAAGCATCATGCTTCATGTCGCATGCTTCCCGCAACTTAAAACCTGAATTGATATGAAATCCTTTGTGTCGGGTTTCCAGACATCCCGAGCATGCTGACATGGCATTAATTCTGAGTTATCAGGTAGTTGACACACGTGTCAACTGAAGTGTATTAAATGTGAATTTTTTTATAAATACTCAGATTTCCACATCATTTTTACCAGACATACTTTTTACCTTGTGGATTTTCGTGCATGCTTTTTCGATCCTGAGACCTAATTTTCCCTCGTGCTCGATTGCGTGGCTCATTTTTTATCATTTTTTGATCTGATTGAAGGTATTTCCCTTTGTTATTTGTTTGTGGAATTTGTGGAAGAATTGTGTGATGATCTTTCTAAATCCCTCTTTCTTTCTTGTTAGGGTTTTGGGTTTTTGATTATTTATTCCTTTTTGGGTGGTGTTCCATTCAAGTTTGTGTTTTAGGGTTCACCCTTGGAATGCTTACTTAGTTTTATTTCTTGGAATATGTCGTTTTTATGACAATAGAAGAATGTATCAAGAATTATAGCAATGGAGAGGAATTTACATGTTTTGACCTGACAAAAACCTGATTCCCTCTTTTCAGGTTTTACAGGGTGTTTTGCAGTTTCCAAATCCTGCAGTCTATCGGGAAATCCAAGGTGTCAGACACTCCAAAATGTCCGTCATCCTCCAAGGTGTTGGATGCTTCAAACTTCCAGCATCCTCCAAGTGTAGCAGGATTTCCAAGCCTCCCAGCATTTGGCAAGAGTGTCAGGTTTCGATAGTTGTCTGACATCTTCAAAGTTTCGACAAGTCCCTTTAGTGTCAGGTTTCTACAAGTGTCTGACAAGGTTGAACTTTTGATACTCCCTATAGTGCTTCGGGCCTGTGGGACTACTAAACAGGTCCTCAAACCCAAAGTGTCTAAATCAGAAGCAATCAGTTCACTCTTCCTTTGAAATTCCTCATGTCAGATCCCAGTTCATTATAGGATAAGACAAAAAAATCAGGGAGGATGAAGTACAAATTCAGGAAGGTGGAGTCTCCTTCCTACGTTGATTGTAATTATAACATCCAGGATATAGAAATCAAAAACATAGATATGGAAGATTTTTGGAATAGAGTCAAGAGTTATTCCCAAACCCCCTGGATGAGATCAATAGTCGGCAGTGGTATCCCTCTTGCAGCAGGATTCCCCATGTCCGCTTAGTGTCCTGAGTTCATCTTAGCCTGTACTTCGAATTATGACTCTGCTTCTCATTCTATGAGAAATCAGGCGGGAGAGGTCATAATCAAGTTAAACAAAGGGTAATTTGATGACCTTCTCAAGCTACCTAGCTTTTAAGAGTATGGAGACGTGGATCTCAAGTCAGCCCAAAAAGCTTGGGACAATGATCAGGAGGATTGTATTAAACACGTGAATAAGAAGTTCCTGATCAAAGCCAAGCCGGCTGTTTCTAGGTTTCCCAGACTTGTTCCTAGAAGTGATTTCATTCCAAAAATCAATGATATCATTACTTTGCTGAGCTGGGTTTTTGGGTTCCCCGAATCAAATGTCTTCCAAGGAAGGATGTACCAATTCATGGTCATCATTAAGAAGAATCAATAGGGGATTGATTGGGGTAGTCTTATCAATGACGAGATAGATTCTTATATGACAATAGTCTTATCTACTGGGAAGTTTTATATGTCCTCATATGTCACCTATGTAGCATCTGACATGAGGAATTATCCCAGATTGGACATAAAGGGAAACAAGACAGTGGAACATATTTATCATTATTTTCCTCAGTTAACAAGAAAAGGGTCTGAAGACCAATTTAGAAGAGTAAATGATGCCTTCTTTTACGAGAACATCTGCAGGTTGAACCCTGAACTAAGGAAAACAAGAGTCTCTGATGAGGCATGGGCTAAAGTTTCGAAATGGGGTTGTGTCTTCTTGCAATTCAAGAAGTTCACATAACTTCGGGTGGTCATGTACCCGGGTGATCCTTTCCGTTTGCCTAGATATCCAGGAGACAAAGTGATTTTGATGGAGTTGGTCAAGCAATTGTTGGATTTTCACAAGTTCCAACAGAGTAAACACAAGGCTGTCATATCCTTCTCAATTTCTATTGGAAGGTATACCTGCTCAACGGTGGCAAAAGCCAAGAACATTGTACATGAGCTTCAAGTTAAGTTAAAAAAGCACATGAAGCCTAGATATGGGTTCAACTTTCAAGGAGTCCTCAAGTCATATGGAACTCTGTACCTGCATGTACCAAGCATAGAAGACATATGGATTGATTTACGTGATGAAGTTCTTGTTCGAAGAAAATATCATAGCAGGTTGACACTTGCAAAGATTCAGACACTTGGGCTTGCTGACATTCCAAAGGGTACTGGTGACAATGAAAGTGTTCTGGATCCTTCCTATGACGGATTGAATGAAGATCAATATGTTTTCCCGCCTATCAATCGGTCTATCGGTGAAAAAGCCTCTATTACAGATAGATCGGCCCCGATTCTCACACCCACCAAGGCATGGCTCACCTCTTGGGGGATGAGTTTCAAAGAAGATAGTTTTTCAAAGTTGGTTGCTTTGGAGGTGAGGTCCTCCAAAAAGGAAAAGGACAAAAGCTCTTCCAAGGGACCTATAAAGGTCAAATTTGTCAAGAAGAGGAGAGAAGAAGAAACCCCTTCAACTGCAACTCCAATTGAAACGGTGAACGTGCCAGAGTCACCAACACCATCGGAAATAGGGGAAATCTCTTTGGAGGTAGAGGTGATTCAACCTCTAATTTCACCATTTGCTGACTGCCCAACAGAAGTAACTCTATCCCTTGCATCCCAGGATTTGGCATCACGATCTGCACCTCCTCCTCCGCAACCACTGGGTCCTCCTACTTCACAACCACTTGCGCCTCCTCTTTCCCCATTCTCTTCATCAGCCATGGCTAGCATGTTCTCCAGACTCTCATCTCTCTCTTCTGGGACCAAAGTAACTACAAATATGCCTCCTCCTACACCTTTTTTCACTGAATCTACTACCACACTTATGGTTATTCCCACTCCACCAGTGAATCTTCCTCCACCTGAAAGTATGACACCAACTTCTACAATAGTGGCAACTCCTTCTGGAACACCTCAATGGTTACTTGAGAAAACTCCAAGGAAAAAAAAGGTGGTTGTACCCATACCAGCGTTTGATTTTAGCTCACTCAAGGCTTCTACTGCTATATCAGCCAAGAAACCCAAAACAGTTTCAAGGGTTTTAGTGGATGCTTTGGGACATAAGTTTGCAGAGATCGCCACTCCCGCAACTGATAAGACCAAAAAGGAAATAGTTTCCTTTAACTATTAGATAACCAGGGTTGCTCTAGGGAAGGTGACGGCAAAAGGAGGACAACAAGATGCACGAGATACTATGAACGTGCTATGTTAGAAGTTAAAGGAAATAAAGGACAGTAGAGATGAGCTTAAAGAAAAGGTGGAGCAGTTGACTGAAGTATTACTTTAGCTCTCAAAACCCTTGGAGTCCATACCATCATCCTTTGTTCCTATCGAGTTCGATTTCTCATCGGTACCCATAATTGAAAATATTAACAAAAAGGGGAGAGTAGTCGATGAATGGACCCAAAGGCTGCTCCAACAGGGGAAAGAAGTAATCCAAGACACTGTGGAAGTCTATCAATCTTTGGAGAATATAAAGAGTGATGGGGAAAAGATGAATGATGATTTTTATTCAGAGATCAGGCACTTGGAATTGACTTTCGAAGCTCTCCAGATGTTGAAGAAAATCCCATCTTGCATCTTGGTCAAAGAGGGCATCATCCTGCATGCAGATAAGCATTTCCAGCTGACCAAGGCCATCAGATTTAGAATAAAGATTCTCAATGAAGGTTGCAGCAAATTGAGAGAATCAAGAGATCAATTAATCGATGGAGAGAGTGACCTAGAAGAAGAACTGATCAAAATCTATGCAAAAGTGCTGAGTGAAGGCTCAGGTATCCTACTAGTTGACGATCTTTTCAAACAAGTCCAAGAATCAATTCAGCATGAACCAACTTACAGATTTGGCATGGAAATCATTGACAGGTTTGTAAAGATTGAACATTCTTTGGATACCCTGAGAAAACTCAACAAAAGATTGAGAAAGCTTCCCAGTAATGCCAGTGACACTCAGGAAACATGTGAAGTCCTGAGTGATCATTCCAACGCGCCCGATGAGAATGAGATGCAAGGTATAATCCAGAAATTCCAAAAATTTCAGGACAAACAGGCTCTGTTGGAAGGAGAGAAAGACGAGGAAGAGAAAGATGACGATTCAGACTAAGTCATAATGCAACATGTCATTTCAATCTTGAAATTGACATGTCTTTTTTATTTTTGTTTCGTCACATAGGAAGTAAATTTTGACTTGGTCTCCTGCGTGAGAGTCAAGCGAAATAGGACTCTTGTTAAAACACTTTTTTCTAGGATTTATCCTATTTTCTATCTGCTCTTTTTATTATAAATAAGGGATGCTCGTGCATTCCAAATGGTTGAGATTTTTGGGATATTGAGAACCTTTGTGTAGAAGAAGATTTTTGTGTTTTCTTTCAATCATTCAAAGAACAGAAATCGATGTCATTTTTGCAAACTTTGTGTTGTGAGATTCATCTCTCTTAAGATATTGCTCTTATGTTCAAGATCTTAAGTTGTTCTTTGTTTAGTGTTCTCAATCATTTTAAATTGTTTCAAAAATTACATTACATTTGTTATCTAGAACTCGTATGATTATTTCGTGATCTATGTTTTCTCAAAAGAAAGTACGTCCCTGTTATTTCCTTTCCGTGATGTGTTCTTTCTAATCCATTTTACTTCGAAAGTAGCAATATTTCCAGTTATTCCGGATGTGGCTTTCAGGATTCTGTCCTAACCCCAATGGTTAGATTAGTGTGAATATTGTACACATTATTTCTATTGTGTTTTAGATTATTAATAAACAGGCAGCCTCACCTGTATTTGAGGAGGGATTCAATCCCATGTGCTGTGGTTGAACCTCATATTTCATCTTGACAAAATATCCAACCAACACTCCTTCAGAGTAACTTGGTAGCTTCTTTCTTCCTAGGCACTTGACTGAGCATGCCTTCATCACCCTTGTTACAGATCCTCTCAATTTTTTCCCAATCAACTCATAAGTCCCATGCACCCAATTGTCACACGCTATGCTAGTTGTATCACTCATCAACTGAGAATCATCAAATTGGATGACTCCTTTTGTAGGATGAATTACCTCAGGATCTCTGATGGAGTGCACATAGATCCTGTCGAGGACTTCTTCTCCTAAGGGATCATTATAGGGTGCTAACTTCCCATATGTTAAAGGGATAATCACCCTTTCTTCTTTGTTCTTGAAATTGATATACCCCTTGTTAAACCACAGGTCGACATTATTCTTATAACACCAAGGGCACCCAAGTAATGTTGGGAAATTATCCGCTTCTACGAGTGCCAAGACTTCAAATTCCCCAGTGAACTTGGCCCCTTGAATAGTGATAAATGCATCATTCAAGACTCCAATGGGAACTTCCTTTGTCTTGTTTTCCATATATAACACATTCGAAGATGGCCATAATGTGGTCCTTCCCATTTGATGCCATACATCCAATGTAAGAACATTGACCTCCACTCTCATATCGATGAGAATATTACTCATAAGCCACCCATCAATAACTACATTTAATGTAATCTCTTTATCATATTTAAGGCTATGAGGAGGTAGATTAGCATGTAGAACCTACTTTTCATGTTCTCCCGGAATGTAGTACCTTCTCTCGTAACCATTCTCCTACCAAGGGAATGATATTCTCCTACCTTAAAAATTTTCACACTTCCCTGACTTCATGAAGATCCTTCTACGGAGCCTCAACATTCTTCCTTTGTTGTAACTACCTTGACTGTTCCTTTAGACATTGGATCTCCCCCTGCAAACTCCGGATCACATCCATAGTCTCTTGATACCCTTCCTTCTAATGAGTAGGGTATGGATACTTCCCATGTACCACTTCTTCCCTAACAACCAATTTCTTTCTTGGCATCTCCTTGGCGTGCGGGCCTCCGCCTTCGTCGTCACCAGTATAGGTTCTAATCTTTATTCACACACCACTCTCAACATCCACTAAGGGTTGGCCTTCTTTATGCTTACCATCCCAATGCCTTTGGATTTTTTGGTGTTGTTGGATCATGTGCTCAAACAACTCAAGGAACTTTTCTTACTTATGTTTCTTTCCGCACCATGAGCACTATAATAGATCAGGACAGTAGCGCATATAATGCTCTGTAGACCCACAATTATAATAGGTTCCTCACGAGAACTTGCTTTTTCCTCCGCCACAGTTACTGTGACCATGAAATCCTCCATGAAAGCCTCTTCCATGCACTCCTCCATCTGTGCACCCTTCATAGTGGCGATCGTCATTTTTGGAAATTCTTGCAAGGCTAGTCTAGCACACACCAAGATCAATAGCATCATGAATCTGGTCAATCAACCTACAATCCTTTGTATCATGGGTTGTAGAGGTATAGATATTGCAATAGCAAGAAACATTCTTCCAGATTGCGCGTTGTAGTAGAGGACACCTATTTGCATCATGATCCCCACAGTAAATCTAACAGTCTACCATCATGGTGCGTACCAACATTTGTATGTGTGGTGCCCGCTAAAACAACCTATTTGAGACCTAAGAAACAACCTAGGATTAGTTAGGAAAATTATGGAATAATTTTTTTATTAGAAGTGTCTACAACCAGGTTGCAAGACAACAGTTGTCACTAACAGGTTCCAGAACAAGTTTATTTTACCATAACATACTTTTCATTTATTAACAATTATCAGAGGTCACAAGGTCCAAATTTTAGGGTTAGAAGTTTCTACTAGGTTCAGGGGGTAAATTATCACCATACCCACTCTCTAACAGGCTCAGAGTTTCAACTTGATTTTTTTCACACTTAACGCATTCAAAATTTCCCTAAATCATTCCCATTGGATAGGAAATTTTCTCACCTTTCCGACGATATAAAGAAGTCCTCCTAACTCCTTGTAAAACTCCAGATATGGGCTGGCAGACCTTAGGGGTCAAATTTTCCCAAAGGAGCAGGCCTAGGGATGAAAATTTTACAAAGGGGATGGGTTGGCGGGTCGTGGGAAGACTTTGCCAATTTTTATCTTACATGGGAAAATGATCCAAATTGCGTCACATTCCCTCAGGTCCACCAGAGACACATGGCACCCAACAACCATGGTAGGAGAGAAAGGGAGAGGGAAGGGTGGGGCGGCAGGAGTTTCGAGGAA
Organism: Taxus chinensis; assembly: GCA_019776745.2. NCBI lineage: Eukaryota > Viridiplantae > Streptophyta > Pinopsida > Cupressales > Taxaceae > Taxus > Taxus chinensis. Next base: position 28,624,947 of record CM034151.1, read on the forward strand.
TTTTTGCCAAAGGGAGGAAAAAGGGAGAAGTTTGACGTGCGGGTCCGCGTCTCCACAGAGGGGTCTACTCTAAGGTAGGGTGGGAGTGCAAGGACACGAGAGGAGAAAAAAAAAAAGATCAAAAGGAAAAAGGTTTGGATGGTTTTTCCAAAACACGCTGCCAAAATTTCAAACGGGGGAAAAAGGTCTACGAGGGTTTTAAAAAGGCCCCTCCGCTGTCACCCCATGTTGCCATGTGGCACATGGAAACCTTTGATTGGATGCAGGCCGGTGGAGGAAATTTTAAAAATTTTCCCCAAGATTTTTTTTCAATTTTTTTTTCTAAGGATTTTTAAAGGGAATTTTTCAGGGCGCAAGTCCGCTAGGGAAAATTTTCCCAAATTTTCCCACCAAGGAAGGAAAACTTCAAAGGGCCATAATTTTTTGTAGAATACTCAGTTTTGGGCAAATGAGGACTTTCTGGAAAGCTCTCGACATGCCCTCTTTACACAGGAATCATAAATTTTACATTTTGATAAAGTTTGAGGGGTCATTTTTAAGAAAATGTTCTGCAGGATTTTAAAAAGCCAATTAGTAGTTTTTAACTTATCAATTTGTGTTCAATTTGGTCTCCTCCTTCACTCAACATGCCAAACAGACATGGAGGATTATTCTAAGAAGGATTTAGGATGATTTAGGAAGGTAATTTTACTTGTTTGATTTCCAATTTGCATTTTTCCAACAATTGACAGAAACAAAGACTGCCAAATGACAGTGGATGATTTGGGCCCAATTTTACAATGTTTTGAATTATTTCCTTAAGTGTTTCTATCAATTTGAGTTCTTTGATATTATAGTATGTTAGATTTCAAATTTGATTATTATGTGCAAGCTCAAACTGTGCATTTTAATTAAATTATTTGCCAATTTTAAAATTTACAATGAGATCAAATTAAAAGATCTGGTCCATCTAACCTTTTCATCATTCAAGTATGACATTTCATTTCTAATCTAATCTAATACATTCAATTGTTTTAAACAAACCATTCTAAATCAAAATGCAATATTGAATTCAATTTTATACACTTCCCCAAAAGATACAAAATACTGTATTATTCCCACATACATTTCTTCCTTTCAAACAGAGATTTAATTATCTCTTTTGCCATACAATGAAACATTGAATTCATTCCATGCTAGACTTAAGTGTTTTCCTTCTTCAATCAATCATTAAAACAAGAATCCAGTTTCTATCTTTCCCAAAATCATATATTTTAAACAAGGCAGAATAATACAATTACATCTCACGTGTTTCTTCCTTTTTCCTTTTTTTTTCCAAACAGGGATTCCATTCACAAACTGATATTCCAATTTAAATCAACAATGCAAATGAGGGAAGGTCTTGCAATTCTTTATTGACTTCAAGAAATACATCTTTACATTCTTCCATTCTTTGAATGCAATTAGCAGATTTCACTCTCTTTCTTTCAAATGTACAGAACAAAATATAAATATCTTTCACAATTCGAATATGCAACTTTCATAACCAATTACATACATATTTTCTTCACAAATATATTACAATTTCATCCACATCAAAGTGGGAAAGGTTACAAATGAATTTGTTTCACAAGGGACTGGCAAAACTGTCTTCTTCTGCTCCAGAACAGCAACATGCAAGTTTCCTTTTTCTTCCAATTTGATCACAACAAAAGTGGGGGAAAGGCAATGCTCTCCACCCAACCAAGACATCCAATGAAAGGAGAAGCCATCCTTCATCATTGGCCCCCGAGCCCCAACTAACAATGCAATAAGAAATGGATAGCAACCCATGGCAACAACAAGGCTTCCACAACACACAAACATTCTTTCAACATGCACAATCAAATTAAAACATAGTTCAACACAAGACAACAGTTTACAACTGCATTTGAAAACATTCAAATAGAACTCAGGCTTTATCATGCAAGCCAAAGGAGCAAGGACTATGGGGGAAGCTACTTATGCCTCCCAATGGGAATTGGGCATCCACCTGTAACAAACCGCTAAAATAATTCATCACACATATCCTTATGCCCCCCACAATCCCTCCTTATGCCCCCCACAAAGTAAGAAATGCAAGCTATTTCTTTTCCATGGTGGATCCCAAACCCAAAATCCCTCCACAAAATATGATGCCACTGGCATTCCCTTATGCCCCCCCACATGGATTCCCCATAGCCTTCTCCTACACCATCCCTATGGTAGTCTACCCAAACAACCAACAAATAACAAAACATACACCATTCACACAAATACAAAAAGAAATAACAGTATAAGAGAAGAACTCAGCTCCTACCTCTCCATGGTAGCTTTTGTTTCCAAACAACAAGCTTCAATGCCAAAACACAATCCCAAAACAACAATGCCAAGTATGAAATTATCTTCAATCTCCTCCAAAATCCACAAGAGCTCCAAACAGCAAAAATGCGCCCCAAAGAAGTATGCAAAATGATTCAACAACCCAAAACAAGCAAAGAGTTTGAATTTTATAGAAGAGGGAAGAGAAGAGGATGATGTGGATCCATGTAGGATGCCACATCACACATCCTCAACTCCAACACAAAAGAAAAATTTCATTCTCCAAAGCACAATAAAGAGGTGGGTGAAAATATGACAAATTACTTGCACACTCCAAAAAGCCCACACCCCCAAAGGACTACAAATTTAAAACATGATGAAAGTGCAATCAAAACATGCAACATGATTAATAAAAATGCATTAAAAAGGGCTAAAATCAACCCTCCAACCATAGGTATGGTTGGTAAATAAAATTAAGAGGTATGGGACAAGTTTTACTTGTCCCACAAGCCTCCAAAAATAGCCTCCAAGGAAAAATTCGAATTTCCAAGGAGGTGGAGTGTTTCATACTCCAAAATCTGACTTACACAACTCTTACACAAACTTACACATCCTTACACTATTTAATACAAAATCCAACAACTTCTATAATTACTTTCCCATATCCAAATTTGATTTATTTAAATTTTAACCATATGTTTTCTCACATTAATCTACCACAATTTAATTAAATAAAAGAAAAGGAGCACATCACTAATAAAATACATAAAAACAAGAATAAAAAGGAACCACATAATAAAATACACAAAACCCATGGTCACATTTAAAGGTGATCCCCCCCCATGGGAATCCCTAACAATAAACAAACACAACACAACAAAACAAGTTGCCATGGTGACCTTGTTGAATTCACCTAGAATTCCATTGTGGTTGGTCTCCAATCCCCTGATGTTTGTTGTGATATTTTAACCTGCAAAACACAAATACCTCCTTCGGCCTTGTGGCCATATCAGAACATCCAACATGATATAAATATAATCAACAAAATCATCTATACATATGAATCACAACAACATCAAGGCAATTAACAATATCACTTACAATTATATCAACAACTATATCATCATCATATAATGTCCATTTTCTAAGTCTACTCACAATATCCCAAAATCACATGTCCAAAAAACATTCAAAATATATCCATGTCAAAAAGTATATCATCATCCACATATGAAGTGTCTCTAATAATCATCATGCATCATAACCAAATCAAGATCAACAATAATCCATGATCAAATGTCTAACATCATACTAAATCAAATCATAATAATGTCCATAATGTAATCAATAGTGTCAAGATCAGTATCAAAAGGTGTCAAAGGGAATTGGGCACTACAACTTCACATTCAAATCTTAACCTAGAAGACCACTACGAATCTCATGCACTGAATTTGCAGAAAGCTTCTCCAATGACTTGGCCATTATAGTAATTTTAGACTCCAAAAAAGAGCTAACACCAGTATTAACACTCCCAATAGCCTCAGTGCGTAGGGCAGCTTCTAAGGCCTCTCGCAGGTCTGTGAAAGTCTTGTATGACAGTGCCCTTCTAAATGGTGTTATCAATCACCAAAAAAAACCATTAAGTGTGTTGAGAGGGGTGGATGTCGTAGGATTGTTTTGATAAGAGATTTTTGAACCGTGTGTCGTACTCTCACACACTCTCTGCCATTCTATACTGGATCTCCTTCAGGGTGCTGATGCTTTTCTACTCGAAATCAGGGATATGGAACTCTGCTAGGAAGGCATTTTTCAACGTAGTATAATCCACCATTGTCTGATGTGGGTCATACTTCCGGTACCAGTTGTGCACGCGCCCCTGTAATGTCACTGCAAACTGACTTGATTTTCACTCTGGGGTAGTGATTCCATTTACGTGCCACAACGATGCACATTTATGCACATGTTCTGTGGCATCCTCAATGCCTCTGTAGCCTGGAAAGTGCAAAGACATCTCAAAGAATACTTGTGGAGGTGGTTGCGGCCCTTGTCCTCCTAATCCAGAACCTTGGTTCTCTCTGGTGTTTCCTCCTCCACAAGACCCACTAGACCCACCAAGTCCTGTCCCTCCTATACAACCAAATCCACCTCATGTAACTAGAAAATGGCCTGAAGTGGTCCCACCTCGTGTCCCCAATGTCCCACTCAACTGTGCGCCGATGGTTTGTGATATTATCCCATTGTCAGTTGTGTGTCCCATGCCACTTCCAGACGAGATACCCAAACCTTGTGTATTTGTGTACATAATTTCCTCTGAATATGGGAATGGTTTGCACAACCATGGATGTCCCAAATGAGAAATTATATCTCCTAGGCATAGATTGGTTACTTCTACTGATACCAATTGGATTAGCAATACTTCTTCCTTGATTTGAAAAACCAAGCGTCAGGGGTTGGTCACGAGGTGGGTTTAGATGCATGCTGACGACTCTCCTTTCTCCATGCAACAAACTCTCATCAGAAGCTAAAGGGGCTTCTCTCACGTGCTTTCCAAGATGGGGTAGCACAAACTACTCAGGTTCCACATCCTCTACGTGAACCTCAACTCCTTCCCATAATGTCTGCCTCCATAGATCCATCACACATGTAACCTTGCATTGTCTAGCCATCTCCCTTTCACAAGCTTCACTATACTTGAGTCATCTCTCTTCCCTTTTCTTTTCATCCATAATGTTCGCCATCTTCCTCCACCCTAGCTTCCTCACCCAACGCTCAGAGAAGTTTAGCCGGCCATAGGGAATGCCTCTAAACTTAGGGTAATGATCAAGATATTCAAAGCCAAAGGGATAACATGTAAAAAAGATCCTTTGGGCTCCCTCAAAAACTCAAACTCAGCAACCTCTGGGAAAGAATATGTAGAAATGGAATATTCTAGAGTATAATTGGTTAGGACTCCTTTCCACCAGTGATCAATAGCACGTGTCCAAGTCAGATCTGCATCCTTCAGCCTCTGGTAATCATCTTGGGTCCATACCTACGATCTATAGTACCAGTTTGATCTGGATGCATATGTTGAGAGCCATTCATATAGTTCTATTGGAAAATAACAGAAGAATGACTCATACAACTCATGGTACAGGTTCTCTTCTACCCATCTACGTGCATCAAACTCAGTTCCACTGTTCAATCTTTGAGCAAAATCATCCTCCGTGCTCTTGAACTATGCTTCAACATTCTCCAAGGTCAGACATTCTGTCATCACGCATCACAAGGACCGAGATGTATGTAATTTTTCACAACAACTTCAAAAAGAGGTCCCGAAAATAGAACTAATATGTAGTCATTTTTATGCCCTTAGAACAACATTCTAATCCCATGCGCGCTAGCCTATCACCCAGCGGGCACTCGGCGCTCACCCAAGGCACGCGTGGGCGTTGAGCCCCTCCTTTATGTGAGTTTTGTGAGAATACATACCCTACTGACATAAGCTTATATGTAAGAAGGGAAAGAACCATGCATTCATTCTGAGGGTCTTAAGATGAGTTACTATATAAATGCATCCATTTAGATAACAAGGAAATATCAAATAGATAACATATCTGATAATACAAAGAAAAGGAATTAGGGTTTATACCCATGAAAAATGTATATATTTTGAGAGAAAGCCATATATTCATATTGCTCTTTGTTCAGTAGCCACATTACATTCCTTAAGGTCATTACAGACCAAATGTCTTAATTTAGATAAGACTTATGCATCAGAGATCCTAACTATGCTTTCCAGATTACAAAGATGTTCATAGACCCATCCCTCTAGATAAGTCAACTCTCTTATAGCCTCCCTAATGAGAATCCCTAGAATCCATTATTATTTATATGTAGTTTTGCCTCTCCTCTTCTTCGTTTCTACCTCTCTTGATATCTCTCTTGACCCACCTTTTCCTTTACCTGAACATCTCTATATATAGCTTTAGCATCCACCGTCATGCCTTCCTGAAGTAATACATCGGTTGCTAAGTGTCCATGTGGTGCTTTAATGGAGCATGCTTCTTCCCATTCGAGCTCTCCACTTTCTTTAATGATGTCTTTCTGGATCCTTCTATTGCATGGAATATTCCTTCCTTGACCATCAGGTTTCCATGTTGGCACCTTATCCACTTTGCATGCTTAGTCAGGTCACATTTTTCTCGTGTGCCTCCTAGGATGTCAAATATGGCTAAGTCCTAAAACCCCTTCCTTCGCTTTGTGTGTGTGCCTTCGGTTCTGCTAAACCCTATCTTGCATGTCTTCACCGCACCCTATCTTACATGCCTTCACCCCGCGCGCCCTTCTTCACATAGATCCCGCGTGCCCACATGGCTTCTTGTACTTAGCCAATATTCTAAGGCCCAACAAATATTCTAAATAATAAAGCTTTAATCTTATTTTCCTAATAGGTTTGGTCTTATCATTTTCCTTTGTGTATGTCACCCTTTTTTCTTCCTTGGAACTTGGTTCACCATATTCCTTGCTTGAAACCATGTCTTCTTGCTTCAATTCATTATCCTTGATATCCTCATTGAATCCCAAACTAGAGCTATCACATATTTCATACTTGATGCACTCATCCTCCTTAGTCTTGAGTCTATCATTGAGAAAAATAACCTGTGATTTCAGCTAAGTACATTCTTCCTCTTTGACATATAGATTTTTATACAACTCCTACACTTGTGACTCCAAAATATGAATAGTATGACTATACTAATGACCATCTTATCCTACTGGATTTATAAGGTTGGCTACAACTCTTTCTAAATGTACTCCTCAATCCCACCTTGTGATCTCATGTCATTCTTCTTATAGTCTCATTCTTCAACTTTCCTACAAGGAGATTAATACAATACTCTATCACCCATTTCATGACCATTTCTGACATTCTGGCCTAAAATCAGGGTGCCCCAGCCTATACTAGGGCGCCTCAAGGTTCCCTTAGCCCCATTCAAGGCACCTCGGTCTATGCACAACCTCTTCCACTTATTTTTAGGTCACTTCTAGTTATTGGTCATCCTTATCTTCTTCTCAGTCAGCCTTGTCGGGATTAATTACTAAATTAAGCTTGAGATCCCTATAAATATAAAGTTATAAGACCATAACAAGGGTCTTAGGTCATTGCATCTTATCACTAATGTCACTCCATATATGTTTGCATCCATTGCATCATTTACATCCACATAGCCACATGTATTCAAGCTAGGAGATCTGCATCACACACACTTCATAGGGGGATAAGGGATTACATTCTATTCCATGCACACATGATACTTACAATTCTATAGCTACTATTGTTCGTTACTTCACAAAGTGTGACTGACACAAGAGCACCTAGGGAACGACATGCACACACACACCAGAACTACATTTGGGTCTAAAATGTAGTGCAACACTCAGTTTTAAGACCACAAGTTTGGTGGTTGAGGTCAGTCTGACCCATTCATTTACATCTTTTATTTTTCTAGGGTTTGATACTTCCTTTTGTATTGCAGGTCATTTTCCATCTCATCTGGTAGATCCAATGTGAAAAAAAGAGAATATTTGTGACACTCTTTTGACCCAAAAAAAATTAGTCCTGAAAATTTGTGAGGACTACAAATCCCATAATTAGGACTGGAGTGGCCAGGGGCATTCCAGTCCCTTCCCAGGTGCTCCACTCCCTTTTTATCCTTTGGATCTAGCCTTTAATGGATGTCTATGCAACCATTCTTGATTCTGGAATTCACTGTCAGACCTACGACAATCTCCAGCAATCAACTAAGTCATTTCTCTTTAATTCCTTGCATATTTAGGGTTTCATTTCACTTAATATGATTATTTAAGATTTTTTCATATTGTTATTGAATATCTACATCATTTTAGTCCTCCTAACTAGATTAACATCAATACCCTAGATATCCCCTTAGGTCATTTAGGTTTTATTTTTGTTAATCATTTTGGTGAACTCGATCCTCTTTCATTGCACCTTCTAGGTCTTGTATTTAAGCATCATGAGCATCTATGTTTTTTATTATTTGATTGCATTTAGCTTGCATCCCCTTTCGACATCCTACATGTTAAGGTTTCATACTAATTTCTACTCATCTTCCATCTAGTTTGTTTTCAATTTTCTACACGAATATCTCTCTCCATACTTATCTACAAAATAACCCTAATTGTATGACCAAGATTAGAGAATATTTAGCTACTGAATTCATCCCTCCTCATACTTCACCTGAATATGTCTATCACAAATTTACCTCTATTTTATCTTTTGACGAAGATCACATAACTTTCACTACCAATGATTTACCCTCCCATGAAATACTACAACATGACCCACCATTGTATATCCAAGTTTATATCAATAAAGTAGGTGTCAAAAGGGAATTAGTTGATAATGGATCTGGCCTTAATATTTTTAATGTTGCATTTATTCACCACTTGGGTATTTTAGAATCATCTCTCACTCCATCATATATTTCCATCCGTGACTTTGATAACATCCCTAAGTATGTGTTACGTATTTTAAACCTCCCTATTACCATTGGTCCAAAAACAGTTACCATTCCATGTCATGTCATGCCCAATGACCTCAACTATAACATCCTCCTTGAAAGACCTTAGATCCATGCCACACATGGGGTTCCTTCTACACTACATGCACATTTTAAATTTTGACATCAAGGCATTGTCTACAATGTGTTAGCCGACCCATCCCTTTTTGAATATTGTAACTCAATTGAGCAATCTAGTGATCCTTATACCAACAAGTCCCTGGATTTTTCAAAGTATGGGTTAGGGTATCACTATTTACAATGTTATGGTTTTACTAATACTATTACACAAGACCCTGAAGTCACAACCCCTTGGGATCTTCCTACACAAATACATAAGCATGGGTTAGGTTATCCCTCTTTACTCTCTATAAATGTTTATAGTACCTTCCATCCTCCTCCACGTAAGCAACCCTTATTAGAATCAATTTAGGCTATACATTTGTTGTTTCACAACAAGTTTCAAGCTATAGAATCCGTTATTACATCTTTCAAATCTGAAATCCAACATCTTAAAGATGCTTTTCAATCACATGTTTCTTCTCCTCTTCCATTTCATATGAAATCTAGGTCCACTACATGTCATATAATTGACCCTTGGGACATGACATACCCTGAGCCTCTTATACTTGAATGTAATAATAATGTTACATCCCAATGGATTATTATCCTTGATTCATCAATACCTAATTATCAAACACTACCTCAGCAACCTCCTCTAGAAATCAATTCAACATCTCCTCTCAATTCATCCACAGCACTACCAATTCAAAGTACGCAACCACCTAGCCTACCAAGTCATCCATACATAGCCTACATCCTACATACTTTATACTACATCCCTTTGATACACATATTAGTCATTTATATCATACACGCCACACTAGTCATCATTACCTATAAGTATAGCTATATATTTCATCCATACATTATGTATTTCGACTCAGTCACATTACACATGGGTCTAGCTTTACAAGAAATCACTCCATATTCTATCTATACCTATCACCCCACCTTACCTAGAGTACACATCATACGCATCCTACATTGCATAGTTCCCATTGAGCATCTATCATCTATCATCTACATTCTACATGTTACACTAGATTCCATTACATATGGGTCTAGTTTTATCATCATTACATATTCCATTTCTATAAACATTGCATACCCTATATACATTATACATCCTACATCACATTGTCCACGCCACACATTTTACATTACATATTCATCCCTTGGTCATTTGTACTATGTTTCCTTCTACGCACTACACTCACCACCCTATGACGCACTTTAGTTCCTTGGTCCATACTCGACTATCAAGGGTTTACCAATCAAATGGACCTTACCTACATGCAACATGTCATCCTACCACATCCCTTGGACTAGTGACCAATGCTCTAGGCTATTCATCACCCACATGCATCATCACATACCATAGTGGTATACACCTTAGGTTAAATAACCACTCTTTTCATCACTTCTACATAATCCTATTATGTCCTATCATCTAATTTTCTCTCCTTCTCTTACAAATTATTCCATTACATTATCACACCTTCCATCATCTTGTAGTGGTATACACCTAAGGTTAAATCACCACTCCCTTCAGTCATTCTACTTTATCCTCTTACATCTGATCATCACCTATTCTATTATCATTGTATTACATCATCATTTCTCCTACTCATCAATTATTGGTGTACACTTTAAGCTAAATAACCACCCTCACCTTATTCATCACTTAGTGGTATATGTTTTAAGCCAAATCACCACCCTCACCTTATTCATCATGTAGTGGTCTACGCTTAGCGCTAAAATTTCCACCTTCTGTTACCCACCACCTACTCATATACACTTCATACACCCTCATAACTCATCTCATAGTGACATACATTAAAGGCTAAATCGTCACCTTCTTCTTTCATCATGTAGTGATATACACTTAGGGCTAAATCATTACTCACCCATTCAACAAGTCATGGTATACACTTAGGCTATAGGGTCCACGTGCATATTTCTTTATATCTCATTCCCATACACTCATTCTATAGTGATATATGCTTACGGCTAAATCATCACTCCTCCGATCAAAAAAATTGTGATATATGCTTCGGCTATAGGGTTCACGCACATCTTCTCACCATGTCACATTTCATCACCCTTACATATACACACTCATCACAGTGCATCAGATACAACCAACACTACTTGACCATTTACTGATGAATCACTCTCGTTTATGGTTCATTCTTGACTGCTGAGGGGGAAAACAAAATGAACCTCATTGCATACATTTCATTCACTCGGGGGGCACGATGTTCCTATCATTCCATTTTGTATTCAACTCCATCCATCCACAACATACTGCATTGTCTTGGTAGCATTTACTTTTGCATACTAGTGTTTTGCATGTTCACTTTCTACTACACATGTTAGATTTCTTTCTTATATGTCATTATCATACACACATGCACATTCACATCTTTGTTTAGTGTAATCATAGATACATGACATTTACACATGGCATGGATGCTCACCTTCTACCCTTACTATACTGGTCGCTGGGGGCATCCACATTCATCTCATACAAGTGATATCATTTCATTTTGTACTTAGCATCTTTTACCACTTGCTTCTACATGATTTGACATATCATTTATCACTATGACATGCTAATGGGTGTTCCATGTGCAGTACTTGTTTTGTAGGACTACATGTTTTTCTTTACTTGTCTACATTGTTTTTCATTGTTTCCAGGCTCTTCCCTTTGCTTGTGTGCACACTTGACTATTTTTTGTGGCCATGATGGCCTTGCGTGTCTTATGACATCGTGAGTGATGTCCCATATTTGAAACCCACCTTTTGTGGTCTACTTGTTTTCTTACATCTTTACACTACTTTGCTTATTAGTTTTACATTATCTGCATATTTTACACTTGTCTTATTTTGCATGCATTTGTTCTGACTAACACTTGTATTGGTTATCCATCCCCTTTTGTGTGCACCTTGGTATATACCAAGAGTTTCCCTTTCCCCCTGCAAGGAAAATTTCTACAGGTCAAAGTGCGGTTGGTCATCTTTTGGGACCACATTATCCTTCCAAGGTCATTACATGTGCCCCTAAAGAGGGGGGGCATCATTGATGGTTTCCTAATAACACAACATATCTACACCGGTTCACACATAGCGAGTGAGTTCATACCAGTCTATGAACTCCATACACATCGGCCTTAACAAGACATGGTGTCCTTCGACAATTCTACGGAGTGGTTACAGGCTCAAGGGTTACAGTGGGTGTGCCTCTCTACACTTATCCATCTAATGGCATCAGATCACATAAAAAACCAAGAAAATACAGATATCTCTTCCAAAATTTCAGCAAAAGTAATTAAAGGTTGGAGGATACAACATGGTTCCTCCCTATACTTCTTCAACCAGGGTGGCGTGAGATCTCCCAAAAAACTTGCGACACTACATGATATCGTTCTATAACCTTTTTCTCAACATGGATCAAGTGCACATGATCCATTTTTCCATTTACACTTTCTATTCTAGTGTATTTTACATCTGTGTATTTTTACACAACATTTTTTACATATATACATATTTAACTACTTGATCATTTAATCCTTGCAGGTCTTATGTATGAGAAACAAGCAGTCAAATTGGGGTCAACAATAATAGTGACAATGATAATGAAAACACACTGTGGCGGTACTTTCCATACACTACACTCAGCAGCAGCTACACACGTGTTTCGCCCTAGGTTCACTCTCATCACTTTTTATACACATTTTTTATCTTTAGAATCCACACTCCTCCACATTTTTATTTTTTTCATTCCACGCTTGAGTCTAGTCCATCATAACATCTTCTCCTACACTCTACATGGTTATCAGGTACACATCTCTATCTACTTTATGTTACTGAGCTTTCCGCTCACCAACATAAAGTGGGGGAAAATGTAAACACAAATATTGCACATTAGATAATATTTATTTTGGTCTTATACTACTATTTATAAGGTTCTCAAGTGTAAAAAGTACTAATTAATCCCACCTTTTGGTCACCTTTTTCTTTCTTTTGTTTCGTCTTTCCCGTGTGTTTCCTTATACCTATCAACCCATTTCATGACCTTTCCGACATTCTAGCCTAAAATTAGGGAGCCCCAACCTATACTGGGGCACCTCAAGGTGCCCTGGTTCCATTTCAGGTGCCTATGTCTATGAACAACCTCTTCCACTTATTTTTGGGTCACTTCTAGTTGTTGGTCATCCTTATCTTCTTCTCAATCATCCTTGTCAGGATTAATTACTAAATTAATTTTGAGATCCCTATAAATATAAATTTATAAGACCATAATAAGGGTCCTAGGTCATTGCATATTATCACTACTATCACTCCATCTATGGTTATATCCATTGGATCATTCTCATCCACATAGTACAATGCATTCAAGCTAGGATATCTGCATCACACACACTTCATAGGGGGAGGGATTCCATTATATTCCATTCACACATGATATTTACATTTTTATAGCTACTATTGTTCGCTAATTCACAAAGTACGACTAGCACGAGAGCACCCAGGGCACGACATGCATGCACACACACACACTAGAACTACATCTAGGTCTGAAATGTAGTGCAGCGCTCAGTGATAAGACCACAAGTTTGGCAACTGAGGTCATTCCAACCCATTCATTTACACCTTTTATTTTTCTAGGGTTTGATACTTCCTTTTGCATTGCAGGTCATTTTCCTGCTCATCTGGCAGATCCAGCACGACAAACAAAAAATATTCACGACACTTTTCTGACCCAAAAAAAATCAGATCCTGGAAATCAGCAAAGACTATAGAGCCCAAAATCAGGACTGGAGTAGTCGTGGATGCTCCAATCCCTTCCCAGGTGCCCCAGTCCCTTTTGATCCTCTAGATCTAGCCTTTACGGGACCTTTGTGCAGTCGTTCCTGCTTCTAGAATTCACTGTCAGACCTGTGACACTCTACAACAATAACTAACAATCAGCTAAGTCATTTATCTTTAATTCCTTGCATATTTAGGGTTTCATTTTACTTAATATAATTATTTAGGATTATTTCATAATGTTATTTCATCTCTACAATGTTTGTCCTATATTAGATTAACTAGGATTGTTATTTCCTTGCCCATAGTTCTATTTTAGTTAATCAACAACCATGTTTCAAAGCTCTCATTTTTCATTAATTATAACTTGTGAATAAATTTATACCTCGTTTAAGACCTATTTTATTCATTTGATGATTGGATACCTTAGTTGTCTTCACATCCATAACAATTTCACTTTCATCTTTAAGTATTCCTTTGTATGATGTGCAAAAGCTCTCAATTCCCACTAGTCAGCCCCTTACAAAGAAAATTAATGCATAGATCTCTTTATAGTGAAGATTTTGGTTGTGAGTTTTTCTTTGCTATAGACTTCTAGAGTTTATTTTGTCTCTGTTATCACCAAAAAACAAAACCCTATTATTTATCATGAGTGAGCAATCAATGTTTTTGGGAAACATGAGATTGTATCCAAGTTGTGGGACTTGCTACTTGAGACAACTCTTCAGATAAGGTTGGTTCCTCTACCTAATCCTAATGTTAAACTACTCATAGGGAAGGAAAGGCAACCATCTACTCCTGATCTAACAATCCAAGGGACCAAGGTAAGAGAGAGATGTATGTAAGGAGAAATCCTAAGCTAACATATGTGATAACACCAAGAAAATGGGGAAAGACACTCTCAGATGAGTGGAAATGGGAGGAAAATGAAGGAGGAGAGGGTATACATGAGTGCCACAGTCCAAAACAACATTCAAATTCTCATTTCCATGGAGAATGATGGAAATAAATCATGTAAAAGAAGAATAAATATACACAACACAACACAAATGAAATAGAGAGACAAGATAATGCAATAAACACATACTAGGGAAGAGAATAGTAAAAAAAACATGAATTTTAATGCTTAAAAGAGATGTACAGTTCATTACAATGAAGTAAGAAGGAAATAATCAACTTGCAGAAGTCCATATCTGAGTCCCACAACTCAAAATACACATGCAACACTTGTAGAATGATGCACCATTATTCCAAGAGGGTCCAACCTTTACAAATGGGCATCATTTTACAATTTATAGAAGATGAGAAAGAGAGAGACAGAGACAAAGGAGGAGGGAAAAGAGAGGGAAAACTCATATTTCTACCTTTGATCACCAACAACATACATTAAATTTCTAAAAATATGCATGGGCACCCCACCAAGACCATTTCCCCATGATATTTTGCTTATAGGAGAAGTAATGGGCACCATACCTCATCAAATATGGTGGTTGAGCTACCTATAGCTACTCTTTTAATGTTGTGACTATTTTTCCCATTTTCACCTACCTAACCTCACCAAACTTGAGATTTCCATTTTTTATGGTGAAGCTCATGATGAGACCTTTCCAAAAAGTCTAATTTTATGAAATTTGGAGTTGTAAGGCAAAATTTATGGCCGTATGAAGTTTGGGATCTTGGGAGGGTCATGACAAAGTTTCTACAGGTTGTAACAGACCGCTTTAATCACCTTTTATGCTAGGGTGGATAAATTAGAAGATCAGAGTACCCGAGGAAGGGGGAACAATTATTAGTGTGCCACTTGGTCCTGAATTATCTATTTTACCATGCTTCCCTCTACTCTGTGAGTAATGTCGCCTGATCAACGAACCAACGAAACATGGTAACGTTTTTCCTGAAACCTGAGTTCACCACACTTCCTCTCCACTGACTCCAAAAACTACTTAGACCAATCACTCATGCGGGGAACATGAGGCCCCGAGGAACTATTTTGTCGATGTCTGAAAGACCCAACCCATCCACTCACTACCTCGTCCATCGGTCGAGTCTCTTATGTGGAAAACACATAGAACAAAGGAACATTTCCTTGTGTTCCCAAAATGCCTGACTTAACCGAATTAGATTTAATTTTTCTCAATTTTATGATTTTTGGATAAGTATGGAAAGGGGAAACTACGCAAGTTAGAATAGAGTGTCCCAACACTGGTTTTATGCATTTTTGATCAGCTTATACATGCCCAAGTCCAAGAAGTAGTGCAAATTATCAAAATAGCCCAAGGGTATTTTAGATAACAATCTCCTTGGCCAATCTACCCTGAATCTCCATCTGTAAACTTTTTCTTTAGGAAAACCCTACTATAGGTATTATGACTATGAATAATATGCATGCTCTTGCAATAACCCTGTGTGATTTGAATGTAGTTGTGCACCCATAATAATTCAAGACAGTTTGGCAATGTGAGTAAAGAGTTGTGAAGATATTAAAAACTAGAAACAATAAAGTTTTGGATAAGCATGCATTGGATGGTAAAGTCCTTCATCCTCCTGATATACATGACATGCTTCCTCACATAAAAAATTGTGTGAGTGGTCTACAATGGTGTTGGTCATGTTTTTTCCTTTGTTTAGAGCACATTTTCTCTTGTATTCTCTACGCTGCAATCTGGCACAACCTATGTGAAATAACACCTATTTAAATAGTGATGCATGCACATCAACAATTATATTTCTCCCAATGTTATAACATGTGCACGTGAGGATTTGTAACCATTCATCGAGATCCAAGCATGGCAATAATTGTATATTGACTAAGAAACAAATGGTTTATATTGGTTTGATTGTTGTCCCCTATGCATATGCATTTTTTATTGTTGATCTGTTTAGTCGAGTGAGTATAACTCATTGTAAAATTGACTCTCGACATTGTAAATAATATAGTGTATGTTTAGAAAGAGAAGGTTTTGGAGTCCACTTAGGTTTAGCTATAGCTTTGCATGTTACTTTGTATAGATTTATTTTCATACAATTGATCCATCATTCGATCTATGTAGGATATTGTCTTCTCTACACATTTATTGTGTTGATTTATTCCTTCCCTCCACCTTTTGGGTGACATAAAAGCCTTTATTAATGTTCATCTCTTTAGCCCTTTCATTATTTCATGTAGGTATCTTCGGTGGAGCTCTGGAAAAAAATGACACCAAAGAAAATAAGAAATATTTTGCTAAATATCTTCCATGAGGTGGTGGTTATGACCTAGAAACTGCTTTATCATATGGTATTTTTAACATACTAGAATTTGATAAAGCATGTCATTGGCTTGAATATTTTACCCTCATTGATTTTTTTATCGGTTGAATCCCCTCATAGAGCTTTTTTAAATGATGGGTTCACAATTGTTAGCATTCCCATCGTTTCAAGTAACCAAGGGATTTTTTGTATTTCATTTTAATAACATTGAGCACTATAAATCCATTTTCAACCATACTATGTGGTTTATCCGCAACACTCTGGTTTTCTTTTCTCACTAAACTTTTGATTTCCAAGTGTATGAGCTAGT
Organism: Taxus chinensis; assembly: GCA_019776745.2. NCBI lineage: Eukaryota > Viridiplantae > Streptophyta > Pinopsida > Cupressales > Taxaceae > Taxus > Taxus chinensis. The sequence continues at coordinate 28,642,263 of CM034151.1, forward strand.
TAAGCTCAAAATACCAGTGTGAGTTAAGTTTCTTGGTCTGTCCCTCCCCCTTTAGGGATTTGTGAAGCAACTTATCAAACCCTTAGGGCATTTCATTTTCCCAGAGCAACCCAATTCTATTCAACACATCCTCAAAAATGTGTCTGTGTTGAAATTGATTTAGTGAAGGGCCTTAAGGAAACCATTGATATCTATATGTAAAACACCTCATTTTCACAATGCGTGTTTTACATTAATCTTCTGAACACATGATTTCAGAGGGGAAGTAATCATAAGCTCCAAGCCACTTCAAATTATTGGAGACGATCAAGTTTTTAATGTACAACGGATTCAACTTATTGCGTCATATGTCACTACACAAATAACCAATGAATCTATACCTAGTGATTGGCCTTTAATCATTTTATAAAATATTCACGGTGTTATGTTTTCAATTACCATGGTTTTCATTTATTTAAGAATATTGTTATTTCTTATAGTTCTGATGATAAATGTGGAGGGTGCGGGCACATCACGCATGAATACACAGTTAGAACTTGGTATGTTATTCATGTGCATTTATAAACAAAACCATTTATAATCCCCAAAAAAATTATAGGAAAGCATAACAACTAACTCTATAATACAAACCATTTTCTGTGGAGGAATAACCAAGTGGCCTATTTATTATATTCATTTGATGGCATGTCTATACGAAGCATGAAATCCACTAAGCTCCACAATTTTTTATTACAATTTGATAACTAATAGATATTAGTTTTGATACGTGATACATAATAGAAGAGAAAATTTAAGGAAATTCAGTCTGTCATGTTTGATCCTATAACAAGAGTGCATCATCGGGTAGCAAGGGTAACACATGAGCTACTATAGAACAATATCAACATGATTTAATCTAAAGTAAATTAAATATTTATTTTAGAGTAACTACTATAAAAAATGATATTCAAATGTTAAACTACAGTAATGTCCAAGTAATAAACATTCAACAATGTGAAATCCTAAGCAAATGAGAGAGAGATGATGACTTAGTTGATTCCGTGCAACTTGGGTGTGATCTGGATTGTGTATCTACTAGAATGGACTGGGAGCAGAGTCATAAAGGCTCAATGAGGGTTCAGAACTCTAGGAATATATAGGATAGAAGCACCCATAGGAGGAAAGGAACGCCCTAGATGCTAGTGAGTGATCTGGGTGCCTGTGTCTGCTTATATGTTCATATTTTTAACTTTTTTTGGGTCGGAAGGTCTTAGCTCTAATATTCATTTTATCACTTTGACTTCGTTATTAGGTTTCCAATTACACATGTAACTTGCAAAACAAATGTCTACCTACACATGTCCACAAACCACATCAAATCTAATAAAAAAGGATGTAGAATGTGGAGTCAGACTGACCCTGACGGTCACCCAAAGAGTGAACTTATTGAGCGTTGCACTACATCTCAGACTCCATGTAATTCTTTGTATGTGTGTATGTATCAGTTCCATAGGTTTCCCTTGTACAAGTTGCATGATGACAGTGGGATAGATGTAGATTGTACTGAGTATGTAAAATGTATGTGATTGAATAGAATAAAATCCCCTCCTATGTTGTGTATACAAATCAATGCAACCCTTTTCCCTTGTATGAATGTGATAGATGCATGCTTTGTAATGCTCTTGTGACTTTGTGCAAGCTTAGGTGGTGATAGATAATGCTTGGCCCCTTATTTGAGAGGAAGTAACTAAGTGTATATATATTTGATTCCCTTATTTTAATTTTGTAATTAACAACTGAAAAGTCGACCCCAAAGTGCTAAAAGGTGTCGAAGAAGCAAAAAAGGATACATAAGAGTAAAAAGAAGAAAGAGAGGGACATGAGCACCTAGGCGCTTCTGTCCTAACCAGGCACTAGTGTCCGAGGCCATAAAAAGATAAATCAATCAAGTGTCGGTGGAGTTGTAAGATATGTAAAGCCAAAAAAGTGCAAGAGATAAAGCAATCAAAAGGCCAAAAGGAGTTATTAACCACTAGTTTTCTTGCTTAGGAATCATGCATACATTAGTATGCTTTAAGACTTAGAAATGTACCCAAGTGCATATAGTTTGTGTCTAAATTTTTCCCCAATTTTATTTTGTTGAGTAAATACTTGATAACATTAAGTAGATAGAATATGCATACCTTGTAAACTGAAGAGAAGCGTAGCCAAGTGGAAAAGTAGCCACGTGAAGCATGAAAACTAGGAAATGGAAGTAGACCCTAGGGGTAAATCGTATGTGTAGTAGCGTCACGATGTAGCTTGTGCTTATAGATGTGAACTACTTCTTGTTGCGAAAAATATGCAAAAGAAGAGAAAGAGAGTAGTCAAAGTCCCGTATATGAAAAATCAAAGTAATGTATGTATAACTAGTAGTTAAAGAAAGGGTGCACCTAATGTATGAGAGTGTATAGGATAGAAATTTTTCCTATTTTTTTTGGAGATGTCAAATGTGGTGAGGTTTTTGGGAGATCTCATGCCCAAGGACTAGTTTTTTAGGTGATTTCATGCCAAGAGTGAGTTTTTGGGCGATCTCGTGCCAAGGACGAGTTTTTTGGGCAATCTCATGCCAAGAGCGAGTTTTTTGGGTGATCTCACACAAAGCAAAATAATTTTGGGTGATTTCACGCCAAGAGAAGAGTATTGGGGAGAGATTTATTTTTCTCTACTTCCATGCAACTTCTCAAATAAGTGTCACTGCAGATTGACACGTCCCAATTTGGAACTGAATTATAACTGTATTGTAACAGAATTGTAGTTGATTGAATGAATTTTGTAACTGAAGGCAAGTGCCTAATATTGTAGATCCATACTGTAAACTGTTGGAAACTATGTTGAACTAAGAAACTATCTGACTTTTCCCCCAGGACATAAGTGTTCATCATTTCTGTCAACTACTAGGTGCTAGTGTCTACTTTGTATTTGTGATCCAAGTATGATTCTGGACCACTATGCGACTGTATACCTATGTTAATTTTATACCATGTTGTTCTGTTCTAGAGCTCTATGTTGCTGGAAGGGTGATTTGTTCTCCCAATAGTTGCCCCCCTCATTTGGGGTGCATGCGAAAAATATAGGAGCAGGTGGAAAAATGAGAGGACTTGAAATTAATATATATGTCATAGATTGGATACCTACATGTGGTAAGGGATGTGCATGGTAGAAACCAAGGCACATGTAAACAATATAGGCTAGAAACAAGTGTTAGTGTAAAAGAGGTAGCATATAATAGACTACTATGTAACAAACATCTGTGAATACAAGAGGGAACATGAAAAGTGGGTTACATACAAGGGACATCACTCACAATGTCACAAGATAATCAGGGCAGAAGCACCCATAAGCAAAAAATGAGCACACATAACATAGGGCATAGCCCGCAAACAATAAAAATCAAGAATTAACAAATAACCATGGTCGTATAGAATCCTGTCATACAAATGTTGCACATAAAACACTCGTTAGCATGTTAGAAAGATAAATTGTATTTCAAAGCATGTATAGATCATAAAAAAGTAATTGATAGTGACAAAAAGTAGTAAATATTGTAGCAATAGGACATGTGATGTGTAGAGTATGAGAGTAGAAAAGGTAGATGCCCCCACGAGCCTCAACGGGACTCATAAAGAGTAGTGTCAAACATCATGCATTCACCTTAAGGGACCACATGAACACGCATGTGTGTATAGAAAAAGATAATGACATACTAAGAATCCAATTAACATAGAAAAGAAAGTGCAACAAGTAAATAATATAAGCTAACAAGAGTAAATACAACCAATATGTGCAAATGTTGTGTTAAAGTGATGGTGTGTTGAGATACTTAAGGTGTGCAAATGAAAGGAGTGGTGTTACCCCCTGATGGATGTGCGTGAGATGAAGTTCATTTAGGAATGTTCCCTCAACACTTAAGTATGAACCGTAGAACATGAGTGCATCACCGGGTGGCAAAGGTGTTATATGTGATTAGGAATAGATGACAGGAAAGATTTACTGTGAAGCATAAAGCATGAAGTACAACAAATAAGCTAAGAGTAGATGATAGAGACAACCAACAATGATGGAGGGGGAGAAAGTGTGATACCCCCAAGCATGTGAATGATAGAAAGCTATCTAATGATAGTGAAAAGTGAGGGCCCCTTATTTGGTATCCAAGGGGGAGAAGGCATGTGACCATGGTCTAGGACCGATAGTATAGGAGAGTAAATATGCATACGTGAGGGAGACCGATGTGGTAATGGAGGTGGAGAACACCTATAGAAATGGGTCAGCCGTGTAGGGGACTTAGGCCAACGAGGTGGACTAATGGACCGGTGAGGATGATAGGGTCGTGATGTAGGTAGTGTATGAATGGGAAAGTTAGGTGCAGATGTAGATTTAGACTTGGAAGGTGCATGAGGCCTAGATGTCATGACTAGGGTTGGAACATAGGTGATAATGGGCCGAGGTAATGGTGCGAATGGTGGAATACCCTGAATGGTGAAACCTTTCTTATTATGAATGAACTTAATGCATAAGTGGGGCATGAAAGGGATAACTTGGGCAGCCCGAAGCCAAGGGAGACCTAAAACCATGCCATAATGTTTGATTTTAGATGTAATAAGGAATGGTGTAGGTATGGTAAGGGACCCAACAGTAATAGGAAGGATGACACATCCTTAAGAATTAGGAAATGGAAATGTGATTTGAGAGATTAGAAAGGTGATAACTAGTAAGAGTGCCACAGAGCATGCATTGGAAAGGCCCATAGGGATGGAACATAACATTGTTGACTATATGAGTACTAATAGAAGCATCAATATATAACTCATCAGAGGAAAATGTAGCATGGTAGTCACGATCTGAAAATGTAATAATTGGTGGTGGCATATTAGCAGTAATAATGAGAAATTCAAACGGCTCCGATGAAGGAAGAGGCACAGCATGATACACATGATTTGTAGAGGAATTAGTAGTCAGCTTGTCCTTTTTGAGTAATGCGTCATTAAAGATTTTTACTTTTTGATTATCATTAACTTGTTCGGAAGTAGATGGCTTAGGAATTTCAATTTCATTGTTGTTAATAAGTTATGGAATAAGATGTTTGAGCTTGAAACAGTGATCGGAAGAATTCTTGTTACATTTGTGATAATCAAAGTGTGTGTTTTCATCATAATTACAGCCACGTGGCTGAGAAGAATCTAGATTGAGAGGTGGAGGGAGACTAATTAGATTACTCTCAATGAGTTGTGGTAATAGGAACCATGGTATGTAAGGTATCTTAGTAAAATTGTGTCATGTCATGAATTGTAATTGAAGTGTGGATGGTATAGAAACAAAATTGACATTGGCCTTAGAATTGGTAGGGTTAGAGGATGGTTTGAATGCAGATTTTTTATTGAAACGTGTTAGAAGATGAAGCTGGAATAAAGTATCATAATACCTCAATTTTCCCATAAAATAACAAGTTTGCTTTTACGCATAATTTGAGGTGTGTGACATAATTAATCAAAAGAAGGCAAAAGTCTCAAAAATGACACTCACTTAGAGTGGAGGAAAAATAGTTTGAATAAATATGTCTTGCAATTTCAAATTGGCAAGAAAAATTGGTCATTTTGGCAAGGTAATGTTCTTACACCGTAAGACATAATTCCGCAATATGTTTTATTACATCCTTGTTTCATTTTAGTCTAGTTGTGTACATACGATGTATTAGTTGCTGATGTTCATAGAAAAAATGAGACCAAGGAATGCATCATCTAAAGATTTCAAAGGATGTCACTGAATGGATAATTAGATTCATAAAACCATCACATAGTATAATTATGTAAGTCTTCAAGGAAACAATTTCGCCAACAAGTTTTTAAGGTCATCAGAGTAGTCGAGGTCATGCAATATGAAAGGAGAAAAGGTGTTCTTGAGGTTCACCATGGTCATTGAAGATAGGAAACTTAGGCATAGACAAAGTTAGGAGGAAATAGCGTATAAGACAGGATATGTTGGGTGTAAAAGTGGCTATGAAGGAGGAGCAATGACTCTAGAGGTGGAGAAGAGGATGAAGAGGCTTGTTGTAATTGATTAATTTTGAGATTATAAATTATGGAATAATAGAATCTAGGTCTTAAGTGCCTTATGAGGAATTAGGTTGTGTTGCATGTGATAATTATTGGGAGGAAGGTAGAGGATTGGTGGTGGTAGTAATAATAGAGATAGGAATGGTGGAAGATGGGGTGAATATAGTCAAGGTTACTGAGGAGTAACCCATGAGAGGTGAGTGTTATACCATCTCAAAAAAATTTAGCAGTGAGTCATAAAATTTAGGAATATGCGGTATATGTTTAGGTTTATTGTGTAAATAATAGATAGAAATTAGTGATCTTTTCAAGTTGACCTTGATCGACAGTGGTGTTTTAATCGTATGAGTGTTCACTGTCAAGAAGCTTGAATTTTTTCAAGAGGGGTGTGGGTTAAGTCTAATCAAGGGATTGTCAGAGTCATCCATTAGTTTATGGGAACTTACGAGTATCAGGTGGGAAGCTCAATGTACTTAGTAGAGGAGTCAGAAATGACCATTACATACGATGGGCATAAAAATAATGCCTTGAAGTAAGGTATGGTTTGAGGCGAAGTGGGTTAACCAAATGATTTAATCAAAATTGAATGAAATCTAATTTCATATTGACTACTATACCAAATGGCATTCAAGTTAATAAAGTTTAGTAATGTACAAGAAATACAACATTCGACATATGTAAAGACCCTAAGCGAAAAGAGAGATAAATGATGACTTATTTGATTTCATATGCAACCTGGGAGTGATCAGGATTATTTGATATGCTTGAATCGAGATGGTAATAGTGTCACAAATATCTCGACCCCGAGGGTTTCAGAACACTAAGACTGTACCGGATAGAAGCACCCACATGAGGACAAGAGCACTCCATGTGCTAGTGACTAATTTAGTCGTTCCTATGTCCACTCAGATGCTATCAGACCTGTTATGGTATTTTTTCTAGGTTTGGAAAATCTTTGGTTCTAATCATTCTCTTTTTCAATGTGAGTTCCTCGCTAGAGATCACTAATCGGACTTGTAACCTGTAAGAAAAATGAGTAGCTGCACATGACCATAAATCAAGTTCAAATACAATTTTATAAAGATGCAGAATGTGGATTTGGACTGGTCCTGGCACTCACCCGAAGAGTTTAAATTATAACCAAGTGCTGCACTAGATCTCATGCTCCATGTATTTCTTTTTTTTTGTGTGTGTGTGTGTGTGTGTGTTTATCTCGTGCCCAAGGTTACCCTTGTGCAAGTTGCACAATGATATCGGGCTAGATATATATTTTTCCATGCATGTAAAATTTATGCAATGGAATAAAATGAGCTCCCCTCCTATATATGTTTATGAAAATCAATGTATCCCTTGTCCCTTGTATGAATGTGATAGATCTATGCCTTTTAGATCTCTTATTCCTCTATGTGCAAGATTAGACCTAGTGATATATAATTCTTATAGTTCTTCGACCGTTATTTAGAATAAGTAACTAAGTATATCTATGATTCTGTTGTTTGAATTATCATAATTGACAAGTGGAATAGGCTAACCCAAAGTGTTAAAAGGTGCCCAATAAGTGAAAAGGACCCAAAAGAGTAAGAAGAAAAAAGAGAGGGACAAGAATGCGTAAGAGGGACAGGAGTGCCTGGGCGTTTCTATCCTAACCGGGTGCTAGTTTTTGAGGCCATTAAAAGATAAATCATTCAAGTGTTAGTAGTGATCCATAGGACATTTAGGTGTTGGAAATTTTCCTAAACCTCCCTAAACCATGACCACATTGTAGAGAGTTTTGAGACCTTTCCGATGGTATGTAGAACTTCAAGAACGGAGTCTGGACGGAGAAGATATCACATGTTAAAGATTTGGTTTGAAAACAATTCAAAATGATCAACTGGCAATTACGTGTTGACATGTGAGATTTGGAAAAAGGTGAAAGGTTAAAATTTCGTGTTTGAGTGCCTCTGATATTTGACACATGAAAATTTTTGTGGGCCCTGCTATTTGCTGGCTGGGGGTCAGTCAGGTTTGGCACACTCTTTTGTAGGAGGGGTGCCTTTGTTGCCTTTGATTCATATTTCCATTATCGTAATTTTCAATTATATATGCCATATATATCTCTAACATTTCCCAATGTGGGATTATTGTATTTAGGAGAGTTGAAAATTGCATTGCAGGTTACTATATTGTACTCCACCTTGTAGAGCTTGTGCGAGCTATTATCTAGCTCGGTGGGAGTGATCAACTCCCCACCGAGTTGATCATATTATTACCATATTGGACGGGTTATCTATTTGGCTGTTAAACTTCCATATTGTTCGGGCTAAGCCACTATTAGCTTAGCAGGAGCACATTATTTGGGTAGATTTTCATATGACTTGAGTGGGATATACCTTTTATCTAAATATATTGGAGGTTCAAAGATAATGTTAGATCCCACAGAGGAGACTCGGCCATATTAGCCTTATAGCATCTATCAACAAACCCTATAACGAACAACTAAACGCCTACCCACACGACACACCTAACAAACTCACCATATACTTGGTCCAATGATTTCAAACAGTGGATAGCACCAAAGATGGCAAGTCGGCACACCTGCAGCTCGATAACGGACACATCAACACCTCATGTATAGGGTGGTTCAAACACATCTCACAGTGGGTTCCAACATACATAGCTCAAAAGAATGGATGGCCTAAAAAAGGGTGTACATGTGGCCAAAGCCATGTATATCATATGGTGGGTTTGTTTATATTTAAACATCCAAACCTGACCTTATCCCCACTCAATGTGGGATATTTTACCCCATTGAATGAAAAAGAAAGAGCAATACCAACACAAAAGTTAGAGCCCCGAGATTTCGAACCCATGACCTCGTGCCACTAAAAGCCAGTCCAGCCAACCAACTCACCCAAGGAGGCTTGATCAGTGTGTTAAATGAGCTCGCATGAATTTTATAAAAAAACAATGAGAGTTGTAGGTAAGTACTAAGCAGCAGGGAGCAGATTGTATGCAAACCTTTAATTTGAGGCACCTAGGGTCAAAATTTGGGGACATGGTGTAAAAATGAAACTTTCTCACAATTCTGCAAGAGGATTCAAATATGTAATTTATATTTTTATATCTATTCTTTAAATATCCATTTGTAGGTGTTTTTATAGCATAGTTGTACGGGGATTGCCATTATGAAGAACTGTAGGGGCCATGGATGGACTTTGGAACATTATTCTTAATTACAAAGTTCCATGCATCTAGTATCAACCCATTTGTAGATTACAAGTGTCTATTTGTCATTATGGAAGGGTAATTATACTTCATTTTGAATTTTAATAGATCGATTCACTTTCTGTGAATCTAGAGATGTAGCCTTCGGGTGAACTTTGTTATCAATTTCTATTTTGTGGATGATTTATTTTATGTTTTGATGAAGCTTTTGATCAGATAAAATCAGTTATGGATTTTTTAATTAATTTGGTTAAGTAGTATTCATCAATTAAAATGGAAGAAATGGACTTAAGATCTAATTTCAGTATCCATAATCCACAAAGTATAAAAGTAATGCACATTTCAGTGTTGTGAATGAAAATCAGATCTGAGGTGCATCTAAAATTAACAGGAATTAATCAATTTTGAGTAATTGAACCATAAAATTGATGTTGAGTTCCTAGATCCTTGAAGATGATTAAAAATTGAAAATTATAACCTTGTGTTTTCAGATCAAGTTTGGTATCAGAGCTGGTTTAGCTAATATTTTACTTCTAGTTTAATCTGATTAATAATGATTGCTTCAGTTTGGTGCAGTTAGTTCAATGTGTGAACAAGTACAAGTGCACTATGGGCAGTTAGCAAATTTTGTAGATGATTTTGAAAACCAATCTCGTAGCTACTTTGGAGAGAAATGGTAAATTTGATTCCTCACCTCGGAAGCAAGAGAAAACAAGAGGAATTTTGCAGTCACTCATCATTAGATGAGTGGGCATCGAGGTTGATAACTGTTGAAAATTTGTCCAAAAAACCATCCAAAGTATATGATAAGAACAAGTTGGAGTTTCAAATTAAAGGAATTTTTTGAACCACGGTTTTTAAATCAACCTTTAAGTTATCCATTCTGAAATCACTGATGAGTCCATTCTGTTTTGATACAGAGAATGTAGGCTCATGTGAGTTGGATAGGTTTGTTTTTGCATAACAATATTTGTTGAAAAAATGCAAAATTTTCAGAGTAATTTGTGGATTTTAAGGTGTATGTTGAAGGATTAATTCACATGGTTTTAATTACTTAGAAATTGGGAAATTGGGGTCACCTGTAAGAGGATCTAGGAGACAAGGTTAAAAATACTCAGATTTTTTACTTGTTACATGTTAAAGATTGACAATATAACATTTTCTATTTTTATCAATAGTATGAAGATTCAGTGGGCATGTGGTAAATGTCTAATTTTGGAATCTTTTTTAAGTTAATGTTATTAAATATCATTGTGCAAGTATGTTGACACCTTGTTTGATTTTGTAAGTAATATACAAATTTGTTCTGTCTATACAGGGTAATTTGCACATTCATGATGACCCTTATTTTTAGGGAATTTATTTGTAACTACCCTATGTGGTTACAATCAGATGTGTACATTATTTGGACTAACAAACTGGTGTGCAGGTATTGCCTGGTGATCATTTGCAGTAGTTAAGCAATTCACTGATTTGGGTAAGCAAATAGTTTGATATATCCTTTTACATTAATATGTGTGGATAGAATTGGTAGATTTAAGTTTTGACTATATCCATTTTTTGTTGATGGTCTAATTATTCTAGATAGTGAATATTTGCAGTTGTAATAGGCCATATAAAAAAGTGTCAACCAAACACTAACTTTCTGGATTGAATGGGTGTTGTTATCTGACCATTTGTTTATGATGGTATTACAGTGGATTAGAAGATTCACATGGATTCAATTTTTTGACTATATCTATTTTGGGCATTGATGGTCTAAACTATTCTAGATAGTGAATATTTACAGTTTTACAGTTTTAGATAGATAATGGACACTAGCCTAATTAGGGGTAGTTTAGATGTCTTTTATACTGCAGCTATTTTTATGGAATTATAACTTAAGTAATTAGCCTATCACAAAGTGATAGTTGAACACTAGCTTTCTATTATAGAATGGGTGTTATTATATGATCAATTGTTTGTGATGGCATTACAAGGGATTTGATAGTTTATAGTTGTGTGCAGAGTTGACAGGGTTGTAGTGTATCAGTTGAGCACTAGCTTAATTGGGTGTTATTATCTAATCAGTTTATGTGACTAGCTAATAAACTATTTGCATTTGATTAACCTATGATGTTATTTATGGTTCTTGTATGTAATTGTGCAATGCAAGATGAGTTAGCATGTTTTAATGGGTTGATAAATAACTTTTTTTTGGACAAAAAGCATTCCCAATTGGGAGGAGTGATTCAGAGGATTTTTGGGTGTTGGAAAAGTTTCCTAAAACTCCCTAAACTATGACAATTTGTAGATTATTCTGATACCTTTTTGAAGGTATGCAGAAATCTAGGAAAGAGTTTGGACGTAGAAATATATCAAGGTCAAAGATTTGGTTTGAAAACGGTTCAAAATGGTCAACTAGAAATAATGCGTTGACACATGAATTTGGAAAAAAGGTCAAAAAGGTTAAAATTTATGTTTTAGAGCCTCCGGTCTTCGACACGCATGAAAAATTTGGTGGGCCCCGCTATTTGCTGGTTGGGGACCCTCAGCCAGGTTCGACACACTCTTTTGTAGGAGGGGTGCCTTTGCCACCTTTATTTCATATTGCCATTATCATATTTTTGATTATATATGCCATATATCTCTCTAACATTACCAATGTGGGACTATTTGTACTGGAGAGTTGATTTTGCATTGCAGTTGTATAATGGTGCATTGTAGAGCTCAGGTGAGCTATCTATTAGCTCGGTGGGGTGATCAACTCCCCACTGAGTTGATCACATTGTTTCACATTGGTTCGGGCTTATCACTATTTGGCCTTAGTTACATTGGTTGATTTCCATTATGACTTAGTTTAGCATTTTACAACTCGACAGATAGATGATTCAACATAACAGAAAGTTCCACAGTGTGGGATATCATCTATATCAGCCCTTATACCGATTGACGGCACATTAACCTACATAGTGCTCGATCACCATTTTGGCACATGGAAAACCAAGGCCCATAACAAACAACGTATACTTAACCATGCATTATCAAATGAATGTCAACACTCACAACAATGGTGATCAACCCACTTTCAAGTGGACGGATAAATGTTATAGACTTGGATTCACGACGTAGTGGATAGGCATGGTTCAACACTTGAAATGTATGTGGTGATCACAATGCAGTGGAGCTCATCGGGCTAACCATGAAGATTAGATATGTGGTGGCCAAAAAAAGTGAGAAAAACGTGGCCGAAGCCACGTATATATAGGTGGGTTAGTTGAGCCTATATTTAAACTGTCCAAACCTTTAATGTTGCAGGGGGTCCCCTGCAATAATGTGGGATTTTCCCCACGTAAAAACAAAGAGGTCGGTGGTACAAAGTTGGAGGAAGGATTCGAACCCTCGCGGATCCAAAAAGGATAAACCAATCTACCAACTCACTCCCAAATGGGTGGCTTACGGTTATGAAATGAGCTCACAGGGTTTTATAAAAAACACAGTGAGCAGATTGTGGTAAGGCAAGAGTGGAGCAATTTATGAAAACCTTTAATTTGAGAGCACCTAGGGTCAGAATTTGGACATGGTGTAAAACCAAAAGTTGCTCAGAATTCCAAGAGGAATTCAAATATGTAATTTGTTTTCATGGAATGCTTTTAAATATCCATTTTAGGTGATTTTATAGTACATTTGCAGGGGGATCACATTGTGAAGACACTGTAGGGGCCACAGATGGACTTCAAAATGGTTTCTGGTAAATTGCAGAGTTCCATGAGGTCTGGTATCAGCCCATTTACAGATTACAAAGGTCTATTGTCATTATGGAAGGGTAATTGTACTTCTTTGGACTTTAATAGATCGATTCTCTTTTTGAGAATCTGGAGACGTAGCCTTCAGGTGAACTCCATTATCAATTTCATTTTGTGGATGTTTTATTTCTATTTTTGATGAAGCTTTTGATCAGATAAAATTAGTAATGGGTTTTTATTAATTTTTGGTTAAGCAATTCATCAATTAAAATGGGAGAAATTGGATTTAAGATTTCAATTTCAGTATCCATAATCCATAAACGTTATAAATGAATGCACATTTCAAGTGTTGTGATTAAAATCAGATTGAGGTGTAAATTTTAAATAGGAATTAATCAATTTTGGAGTAATTGAAACTGTAAAATTGATGTTGAGTTCCTAGATCCTTATAAACGGTTAAAGTTTGAAAATTATAACTTCCCATTTTTGGATCAAGTTTGGTATCAGAGATGGTTTAGTCTTGATATTTTTTTCCCAGCTTAATTTGATTTAATAGTGATTGCTTCAAGTTGGTGCAGTTAGTTCAGTGTGTTTGAACAAGTACATGTGCACTATGGGCATTTACAAATTTTGTAGATGATCTTGAAAACTAATCTTGTAGCTACTTTGGTGAGACATGGTAAGCCTGATTCCTCACCTCGGAAGCAGGACAACAAGAGGAATTTTTTCACTCATCATCAGTTGAGTGGGCATCAGGTTGATAACTATTGGAAACTTCATCCAACAAACCATCCAGTGTATGGTAAGACAAGTTAGAGTCAAGGTAAATGAATTTTTTGAACCACAGTTTTTAAATCAACCTTTAAGCTATCCATTGTGAAACCACTGATGAGTCCATTCTATTTTGATACAGATAATGTAGGCTCATGTGAGTTGGATAGATTTATGTTTGCATAACAGTGCTTTCGAAAACAATCCAAAAAATTTTTAGAGTAATTTGTGGATTTTCCAAAGTATGTTGAAGGATTAATTCACATGGTTTTAATTACTTTGAAATTGGAAATTGGGGTCACCTATAAGAGGATCTAGGAGACATGTTAAAAATACTCAGATTTTACTTTTTATGTGTTAAAGGATGACAATATACTAGTTTCTATTTTTAGCAGAATTATGCAGATTCTGTGGGCATGTGGTAATAATGTCTAATTTTGGAAATGCATTTTTAAGTTTTGTTGTTAAATGTCATTATACAAGTCTATTGACACCTTTTTGATTTTGTAGGTAATATACAAATATATCGTGTCTATACATGGTAATTGCACATTCATGATGACCCTTGTTTTTAGGGCATGTATTTGTAACTACCTGATGTAGTTACAATCAATGTGTACATTATTTTCCCTAACAAAGTGGTGTGTAGGTATGCTTGGTGATCATTTGCAGCAGATGATAGTTCACCATTTTGGGTAAGCACAGTTACAGTTTGTTTTCTATCCTTTTATAGTTCAACATATATGGATAGAATTGGAAGATTCATGTTGATTCAGATTTTGACTATAGCTATTTTTGGGCGTCGATGGTCTAATTATTCTAGATAGTGAATATTTGTAGTTGTAATCGTCCATATCACAAAGTGTCAATTGAACACTAGCTTCTGTAATATAATGGGTGTTATTATCTGACATGTTGTTTATGATGGCATTATAGTGGTTTTGGGTAGATTCACGTGGATTCAATTTTGACTATAGATATTTTTGTCGTTAATGGTCTAATTTATCCTAGATAGTGAATATTTGTAGTTTTACAGTTTCAGATGGACAGTGGGCACTAGCCTAATTGTGGGCAATTTAGATGTCTTGAATACTGATATATTTTTATGGAATTGTAATTTAAGTAATCGTCCGTATCACAGAGCATCAATTGAACACTAGCTTTCCATTTAGAATGGGTGTTATTATTTGATCAGATTGTTTGTGATGACATTACAATGGGATTTACAGTTCACAATTGTGTGCAGAGTTGACAGGGTTACAACGTATCAGTTGAACACTAGCTTAATTGGGTGTTATTATCTGATCAGTTTATGTGACTAGCTAATCAAATATTTGCATTTAATTTTCCAATAATGTTATTTTGGGTTCTTGTATGTGTTTGTGTAATGTAGGATGAGTTAGCATGTGTTAATGGGTTGATAAACAAATTTTTGTGGACAAAAAACATTCCCAATTAGGAGGAGTGATCTAGAGGATTTTCGGGTGTTGGAAAGTTTCCTAAACCTCCCTAAACCATGACCATGTTGTAGAGCATTCTGAGACCTTTCCGACGGTATGCAAAACTCTAGGAACAGAGTCTGGATGCAGAAGATATCGCAGGTCAAAGATTTGGTTTGAAAAATGGTCCAAAATGGTCAACAGCGAATCATGTGTTGACATGTGGCAGTTTGGAAAAAAGGTGAAAAAGGTTAAAATTTTGTGTTTGATCACCTCCTTCGGTCTTCGACACATGAAAAGTTTGGTGGGCCCCACTATTTGCTGGCTGGGGGCCCTCAACCAGGTTCGACACTCTTTTGTAGGAGGGGTGCCTTTGCCACCTTTATTTCATATTGCCATTATCATCTTTTCGATTATATATGCCATATATCTCTCTAACATTCCCAATGTGGGACTATTTGTACTGGAGAGTTGATTTTGCATTACAGGACTATAATGATGCAATTGAGCTTAGGTGAGCTATTTTATTAGCTCGGTGGGGTGATCAACTTCCCACCAAGTTGGTCACTTATTATCCACAATGTTCAGGCTTATATCCATTACCTTGGTGACCAGGATTGGTCTATTATTACCTTGATGACTTTCATTGGCATGGGAAGCCATATATTCTAATTATTGGCACCTTAGGCTCGGGATCAATAATTGACTCAAGTGATAAACAGTCTCTAATTCCACATCGACCACATTCGCCTGGGGTAGACCAATCCACATTAAACCATACACTCAATGGGTACAACTAACCAAAACACGGACTAATGGACCATATGTTGCAACGATCAAACCATTCCACTTGGTCCCCTTATCTCATGGGTTGATGACATTTGCATGTAACCACTTGAAATGTGGAATGCAATTCACGTGGTGAGCTCACAAGAAGTGGATTGGCTATCTATAGCCCATGCAAATAGGTGTGGAGAAGAAAAAGGGGAAATATGTGGATATATGCCATGAGGTAAATAGGCTTTCACCCATTTTAAACTATTAAATCGTTCCTCCCCATGGTAAATGTGGGATTTTTTCCCCAACTTATACAATAACAAACCCTATCGGACAGAAAAAGGTAGGTTTGGGGGATTCGAACCCTGTGACCTATGCAGAAACAAACCATCACACCAACTGAACTCACCTAAGGAGCTGGCTCATGGGTAAAAATTGAGCTCGCAGGGTTTTATTAAAGCATAGTGCAGAGACTGTGTGAGAACCAGCCATGGAGCAGTTTTGAAAACCCTTTAATTTGGAGCACCCAGGGTCAAATTTTTGACATGGTGTAAAAAGGGAAGTTGCTCAGAATTCCAAGAGGAATTCAAATATGTAATTTGTTTTCATGGAATGCTTGTAAATATCCATTTGTAGGTGATTTTCTAGTACATTTGCAAGGGGTCACATTGTGAAGACATTGTAGGGGCCACAGATGGACTTCAAAATGGTTTCTGGTAAATTGCAGAGTTCCATGAGGTCTGGTATCAGCCCATTTGCAGATTACAAAGGTCTATTGTCATTATGGAAGGGTAATTGTACTTATTTGGACTTTAATAGATTGATTCTCTTTTCATGAATCCAGAGACGTAGCCTTCGGGTGAACTCTGTTATCAATTTCATTTTGTGGATGATTTATTTCTATTTTTGATGAAGCTTTTGATCAGATAAAATCATTAATGGGTTTTTATTAATTTGGTTAAGCAATTCATCAATTAAAAACGGGAAAATGGACTTAAGATTTCAATTTCAGTATCCATAATCCACAAAGTAATAATGAATGCACATTTCAACTTTGTGATTAAAAATCAGTTTGAGGTGTATAAATAAATCAGGAATTAATCAGTTTTGGAGTAATTGAAATCTGTAAAATTGATGTTGAGTTCCTAGATCCTTGTGAACGATTAAAGTTTGAAAATTATAACTTGCATTTTTGGATCAAGTTTGGTATCAGAGCTAGTTTTAGCTCGATATTTTTCTTCCAGTTTAATTTGATTTAACAGTGATTGCTTTAGTTGGTGTAGTTAGTTCAGTGGTTGAATAGGTACAAGTGCACTATGGGCATTTACAGATTTTGTAGATGATGTTGAAAACAAATCTCGTAGCTACTTTGGTGAGACATGGTCAACTTGATTCCTCACCTCGAAAAGTAGGATAACAAGAGGAATTTTACACTCATCATCAATTGAGTGGGCATCGGGTTGTAACTATTGGAAACTTCATCCAATAAACCATCCTAGTGTATGGTAAGATAAGTTGGAGTCAAGGTAAGGAAGTTTTCTAACCACAATTTTTAAATCAACCTTTAAGCTATCTATTGTGAAACCACTTATGCATCTATTATATTTTGATACAGATAATGTAGGCTCATATGTGTTGGATAGATTTGATTTGCATTATTTCAAAAATGCAGAATTTTCAGAGTAATTTGTGGATTTTCCGGTGTATGTTGAAGGATAAAATTCACATGGTTTTAATTACTTTGAAATTGAGAAATTGGGGTCACTTGTAAGAGGATATGGGAGAAAGGTCTAAAATACATAGATTTTTACTTCTTATGTGTTAAAGGATGACAATATACCATTTCTATTTTTAGCAACAGTATGTAGATTCAATTGGCATGTGGTGAATAATGTCTAATTTTGGAAATGCAATTTTTACGTTACTGTTGTTAAATGTCATTGTGTAAGTCTGTTGACACCATTTTATATTTTGTAGGTAATATACAAATTTGTTGTGTCTATACAGGGTAATTACACATTCATGATGTCCCTTATTTTAAGGCATGTATTTGTAACTACCCTATGTGGTTATAATTGACGTGTACATTATTTACACTAACAAACTGGTGTGTAGGTATTGCCTGGTGGTCATTTACAACAGTTAAGCAATTCACCAATATGGGTAAGCATACAATTTGTTTCCTATCCTTTTACAGTTCAACATGTATGGATAGAATTTATAGATTCACCTGGATTCAGTTTTTGACTATAGCTATTTTTGGGCATTGATAGTCTAATTATTCTGGATAGTGAATATTTGCAGAGTTGTAATTACAGTTTCAGATAAATTTAAGTGGACACTAGTTTCCTAATTAGAGGGTGTTTAGATGTTTGTGATAGCATACAATGGTTTTGGGTGTTTATCAGAATTATATAATTTTTGTAATCAGTCATATCACAAAGTGAACAATTGCAACACTAGATTTCAGTGGGCATAGAATGGGTGTTATTATGTCTGAGTACTGATATTTTTTATGGAATTTTAATTTAAGTAATCGGCCGTATCACAGAGCATCAGTTGAACACTAGATTTCTGTTGTTGAATGGGTGTTATTATTTGATCAATTATTTGTGATGGCATTACAGTGGGATTTGATAGTTCACTATTGTTTATAGAGTTGACAAGGTTACAATGTATCAGTTGAACACTAGCTTGATTAGGTGTTATTATCTGATTGGTTTTGTGACTAGCTAATCAACTATTTGCATTTAATTAACCTATAATGATATTTTTAGGTTCATGTATGTGATTTTGTAAATGTGGGATGAGTTAGCATGTTTTCATGGGTTGATAAACAACTTTTTGTGGAAAAATAGAATTCCCAGTTAGGAGGAGTGATATGGATGATTTTTCAGGTGTTGGAATTTTCCTAAACCTCCCTAAAACATGACCATGCTATCATAGACGTTTTGAGACCTTTACGACGGTATGCAAAACTCCAGGAATGAAGTCCGGATGCATAAGATATCGTAGGTAAAATATTTGGTTTGAAAACGGTCCAAAAGGGTCAATTGGTGAATCACGCGTTGACATGTGACAGTTTGGCAAAAGGTAAAAAAGGTTAAAATTTTGTGTTTTCGATCCTCTAGTCTTCAACACACGAAAAATTTGGTGGGCCCCACTTTTTTCTGGCTAGGGGTCCTTAGCCAGGTTTGACACACTCTTTTATAGGAGGGGTGCCTTTACCACCTTTTCATATTATCGATATTATATTTTCAATTATATATGTCATATATCTCTCTAACATTGTCAATGTGGGACTATTTTGTATTGGAGAGTTGATTTTGCATTGCAAGATTATAATGATGCATTGCAGAGCTCGGGTGAGATATTATTAGCTCGGTGGGGTGATCAACTCCCCACTGACCCATCTAGTAGTCCAAAGATCAACACACAACTAGCCTGAGATGGGTGTTTCAATGCATGCATCTATGTGGTGAGCCAAGAGAAGCTCAATGGCTATCCATAGCCCATTGGAATATAGTGAAGCCAAAAAAAACAAGGGTAGATATGGCTGAAGCCATGAGTTAATATGTGACTCGGCCTATTTT